>CM035154.1:142230283-142740453 GCA_020205615.1 Panax quinquefolius
AAATTAATAGAGTATTAAATATTTAATATGAGTTTGTTGTGTCACCACAAGGCAAGTATTAAGTATTTAAGATGTTAATTTATCACATTTGATGCTTATAAAGAAAATTGAACAATATTGTTTTGTTGTGTCACCACACCACAAGGATGATATTTTTCTTTTTTGAATATATGGAGTGCTAGGTTGGACTTAACTTGGATAATTTTGATTCGGATGTGCCACCACTTGATCAAAATAATCTAAGAGGCAAAATACAAGGAGTTACATAGTTGATGTAATTGACAAAAGTTGTCTACCTATTTATTTATATATAGTTTGTTGTGTCACCACAAGGCTATATACATTCCGAAATGGGATCCTTATTCTCACTAGCTAATCTTTAATTAGATTTTGCTTAACTATATAAGTGAGGTAATATAGTTTGAAGAAAATAGTGGGAGATACCAATTTAAAACAAGACCTAATTTATTTTGGTAATTAATAAAAGAATGTATGTTAAAATATTGTTAATTACAAATTCATTTACGAAATTTTACAATGTCTAAAATTACTATCATTTGCGAAGCATATTAGATGCTAAATTAATCGGAATAAATTAAGCGGATTGGTTAAGGAAATTGAGAAAAGTTCTCATGGTGAAAAGCTATCTTATGTCCTTAATACACCTATCCTCCTTGAATGGTTGCGAGACATGATGTCTCTGAGGAAGACATTGCTACTTTTAGAAAGTGGCGAAGATGATGCTGCAGATTGGCTCGATGCATCATGCTCGCATCTATGATGTAACAAGCTTCAAACCGACGATAAAACTATGGATGCTCTTTTATATTCCCGCACATCAAGTAGTTGATGGTGAGGAAAGTAGGACCGATAGATATCGGATATCTAAGGAGCTCTTCCGATCTAGAATGGCCAATGTCACTATATAGATGCGGATAAAAGTCCTTAACATTATCAATTTGATTGATCAATTAGGACAACGAGTTTTGTCATGGATGGAGAGTTGAGCCAAGATTTGATCTTGCACCCACTCCGGACTCCTTTCACAATGATTGTTGTGAATTTTTCATATGAACAAGCTAGATATCACCTCATTGATTTGCTTAACATATTGAAAAATGTTGAGAGTCACTTTCAACCAAGAAAGACCATGTCTTCTTTGGTAGGGGCCAAAAGGATCTTCCGAAAAAGAATGATTCAAAGAAGGTATATAGAAAGGCATAAACAAAGTATAATAAGAATAAAATCGATACGGATAGCAAAGGAGTTTGCTTCCACTACAATAAGCACGGACACTTTGGAAAGAAACTGCAGAAGCATCTTGCGAGGCTAACCAAAGAAGCTTAGTGAAGTTTGATTCTAATAATATTTTTGTTCATGATTGAAATAAATTTTCTTTAAGTCAAGGTTCTACTTGGGTATTGGATACTGACTTTGGTTATCATAAATATAGATTTATGAAAAGGACCAAGCGAGTAGAAAGTTAAACAAAGATAAGTAATCCTATGTGTGTGGAAATGAAGCAAAGGTTCTTTGCATTAGCCATAGAAACTTATAGTTTAACAATGCCTACGGGCAAATCTATTAAGTCAATAAGTTGTTATTGTATTCTAGTTCTTGTTAGAAATATTATTTCTATTTTATTGTTGGACAATAAAATTTTTGGTATTATAATTAAGAACAATTGTTGTTACATTTATAATAATAATGTTTTGTATAGAACTGGAATATTACTTAATGGATTTTGTATACTTGACTTACATGAAAATAATTTTGCATATTGAACAAATTAGTATAAGAAAAGGAGATGATCATTCAAAGAGTTGAATGTGTGTATTTGGTTGAAATACAAGTGTGAATTATTTGAAGGTTCAAAGAATTCAAAAGTGAAAACAAATTGGCAAAGTATTAAGATTCTTTGATTAGATCAAGGAATAAATACTTGTGCAATAAGTTTCTAGATCATCTCAAATGGTTTTCTCATAATGGACACATCCTCGACATGATAATTGATTGATGTATCCGAATGAAAAATCGTACCTTATTGGACATGAAGTGCGGTCCATAATGATTTTACCGAGCATCCAAATCCTTACGGGATAATGTCCTAGAAATGGTACGCATATCTACGAAAATGGTAACCTCAAAATCCACCCTCAAGACTCCATAAAAGTTATGGACAGGGAGGATTCCTAATCTTAAGTATGTTAAGATAAGGGGTTGTCCAACTTATGTGAAAAGGTTTCAAAGGATAAGCTTGGGACAAAATTTGACATGTACAGATTTGTGGGACATCCTAAAGTAATTTTAGGACATATGTTCTATAATCCTACATAACAAAAGGTGTTTATTATTAAACACCTTGCCTTCTAAGATAAAGGTGTTTATCATTAAAGGGGCTAGTGGGAGGATAATAGATCTTGAAGAGTTCAAGAACCACAAAACACTATAAGTCAAATAAGAGGAACTATAGATAGACCCATTGTACCACAATGAGAATCGTGAAATGCGAATAAATCACCAAGATACCTAGGAGGTATGAATTCATCATAGATAATGATGATGAGGTACACATTATTAAAGATGATGATCCGAGAATTACATTCGATGAGGTAAGACTTCTAGTGTGTACAAAAGGGTCAATTAGGAGCGTCGTGAAATTTCTAGTTTTATATGTTGATATACTACGGATGAGGAATTACATACCAATGCTACAATCAAGAAAGATAAAGTTGTCTAAACATTCCTCCATGAATGGTTTGGGAAGAGTATCTTAATTGGGATAAAATCTATATAGATAGATTCAAGAGGATGCTCGACTTAACCCAAGAGCGTATATTCATTTGATGCTAAAGTCGTTTAGCATGGCAAACTCAAGAGATGTCTCATGTCGATGAGCTATGGAGTGTATCTCTCTTAATAGTCCCCACAGACTCACGAAAGAGAGGTCGGCGTGAGTGACAATCATGTATGCAATGAAATGTACGAGACACGATGTTGATCGGTCATATTATGGAGAAGTTCACTATGAGTCGGTGAAAATATCTTAAAGTGCTTAACCAAGCACTAAGGATGTGATCATATTCATGGTGGGTCTAAATTAAAACTAGAGGGCTTAACGGACTCAAGTTTTTCGAGACGGACCAAGACGACAAAATAATCCACTTTAAGGTAAAGGGCTACCTTGAGCAGTTAGTGCGATGAATTGGAAAGGTTCCAAACAAGAAAAGAGTTCTTGGTTTAATGATAAAGACAAAGTATATAGCTATAAATGAAGGCGCAAGTTGATTGTTTGGATTAAAGTTCATTCTGAGAACTAGGAATAGTTCCTAAATCTCATCTTGGATCTAAACATGTGTTGTGGCACTTTCATTTGATTATTAGAATCATTGAAAGATGGGAAATCACTATAGAGATAGTGGACTCTCAAGAACAACATTACATATCCATTAACTAAAGCTTATCCAACAGCAGGATAATCGTCACTTAGAGAAGAAGAGTATAAGATACCATGACGATTGGCTTTAGTGCAGTGGGAGATTGAAAGTAGTATGCACACAAGCCAATCATGTTTGATGATAAAGCATATACTTTGTAACAATCTTATTCATTTATTAATAAAAAGTATTAATTTATTAAAGGCTTTTAATTATCTACATGATCTTTGTTTTATAATATGTGATAAACCCATAGTTTTAAGCAATGCTTTTAGAATAATGATGATGATCATTCCAATGAGATCTAAATTCTTAGAAAGCTTAAAACTAAAATAGTTCCCAATCATTGGATTACTAAATTGGGGATTAGTGAATCCGGATAGATTGGGTACATACGCGTTGCTTGCTCATTGGATGAGAATGATTGATCTCATGATCATTTGTGTGGAACACTAAAGCAAGTATGTAGGTGCTTATTAGAGAATAAGTTCATTTGAGCGTTGGCTCGCATAAGGAATACCTAATGGAGTTTTATTTGCTGTCGCCATAGGAATTCTGTAGTGATGATAGTATAGATAAGTGATCCTTGGACTTGAGATCATCATAGTATCTTGTGTATGATGAGTTATACTTTGACTTATTCCTTAAGACCCTTAGGGTATATCAAAGGGTATGCTTGGGTATAATAAGTTGTACATGGAGATAATGTATGATCAATAAAGAATCTACCACTTCTAATAAAAGAAGAGAAATGTCCTATGTGATTCGATAAATGACAACCCAGTAGTCCTTGGCCAAGGCGGAATGAAATTAGAAAGGAGTTTCTAATTTGCATTATTTGGAGTTGTGCATTTAAGGATCGAAATACATATAATTAAATAAAATAAGACTTGACAGTAATTCCATGTCTTATATTTAATTGGGACATTGCATGGTGGAAGGATTGAATTGTACGGTAACTATTTACTCAAAGGTTCTTTAATGATTAATGTTGAAATCTATATTATCTGGAAAGTCGTTGATCGCTAGGGAGGCTTATCCTATTATAGAATAAATATTATTTAAATAAATTAATTGTTTAATTTATTTATTTAAATAAGATTAGAATTGTTCTAATTGATTTATTCATAACCTAGGTTTAATATGGAGAACCTAAAGGGTCACACCATAAAAGGAAGAATAATTATTTAAGAAGTTAATGGCATAATCGTAATAATATGTTAAGTATATTTAATTTAATCTATGGTGATAGAATAAATTAAATAGCTTAATATTTATTATTTAATATTTTAGAAATATTAAATATAAATTAATAAGAGGAGTCTTATTAATATTATTACAATTATTATTATTTTAATTTCTAAAGAGTTTAGGAATTAATTTAATATAAGTACTCTCATTTATTCCTAATTGGATTAGGAAGGAAAATTAGTTAAAGGAGTTTAATTAATTATCCTAATAAGATTAGGGGAGCTTAATTAATTAAAATTTTATGAAATAAAAAAATATTCAATTTTTCTATTTTGGTAAATGGTTAAATTGATAAAAGTTTAAAGTTAAGGGTGATATTTGAAAATTTTTCAAAGTAAGAAAGTTTTAAAAAATAATCGGTAGTAAAAGTATAGATGTCTGGCGTGGTTGCATAGTAGCACACACGATATTGATTATTGATGCTTACGTGAAAAGTCACTCGATTTATACTCGATTATTGCTACTGATAATTGTTGCATCATATCTCTCGTATTATTGATTCAATTATTGTCACAGTAGCATCTGCATAATATGTTATATTATTAAATCAAAAATTGAGACGACAAAGTTATTCAAATTATAATTTGCAATATTGACAATGTCTAGAAGTTCTATCAAGGAGAGGTTTGGTCACCTAATTGCGCGCCAATAAGGAGAAATCCTTATCGGAAAGCCCCCTCTTTCCTGGGAACGACCTGGTTGTTAAATATTGTGAGTTATAATATTAATGATGAATGTTATTAAAAATTAAATTTGAGTTCGGAGTTGAATTTGGAGACGCGGACGTGATATTTGAGTCCGGAACGATGAAATTAGTAGAAATAGACTATAAACACAAAATTTGTCGGGGTTGACTTTTTGGTCAAAAAAATCAACAGTTGACTTTTTCGAAAAAAGTCAAACTTTGAAATTTCAAAAATGAAATTTTTGAGAAAAATATTTCCATTGTGTTGGGATTGTTAGTGTTAGTGGAAATCGACATTTATTTCGATAATAATTGATGTCTGGAGGTTATATTGACCAATCGGGTAATTAATCGAATAAATGAGCAATTAATTGCTATTAATTCACATGATTATAACTATTTGTTCACATGTGTGTACTATTGATTCACATTCATGTACTATTAGGGGAGTTGGTGCAAGATTGATAATACTTGCATGACTAAGTTAAAAATGGAGGTATAGATGGAGGTACTATACTGTAATTCTTATTTTCACATGATTATAACTATTAAGTCACATGAATGAACTATTAATTCACATGATTTACTATTAGGGGAGGTGGTGCAAGTTTGATAATACTTGCAGGACTAAATTAAAAATGAAAGAAAAGTTGAAGGTATTGTACTGTAATATTTTGAGCCCCAAAACGTGCAATTATCGAAACTATATTTTCCTATAAATAGAAGCTCATTCTTCCTTCATTTCTCACCAATTCACTAAAGCTATAGAGCAATTATTATAGAGAGAAATTATAGAGAGAAAGAAGAAGAAGTGCATACCTCATTATTCCAATATCCGATTTCTTTCTAGGTAAGGGATATTATTTCTTTCGTATTCATGAAGAGAGCTATTGTTATTCCATTCCTTATTATTATGTTGGAATAACTTTTATCTGTCGACTCTTAGTATACATGGTGAAATTCTTCTATTATTCCATTCTTTATTATTATATTGGAATATCACATGCATGCATGGATATGCATGACTTTGGTTCCATTCTTTATTATTACATTTGAATAACTTTTATTGTATGATTTCATTGCATTCTTATTATTCCATTCTTTATTCTTTATTATTTATTATGCATGCGGATTATCGCTTTATTTATTATTATTGGAATATCATTGTGCGATCATTCTTTTGTTATTCCATTCTTTATTATTACATTGGAATATCACATGCATGGATTATTGGCGTGACTGGTTCCATTCTTTATTATTACATTTGAATAATAACATTTTATGCGCGCGATCTATCACATGCATGGTGAATTCTTACATTATTCCATTCTTTATTATTACATTGGAATAACTTTGTCTATGTGGATTACCACATGCATGGTGAATGATCCTTTGTATTCATTCCTTATTAAATTGTGGAAATGATGCATCTGCATGTGGATTCTGCGTGGCGGTGAAAATCCATTTGTAGTTTACAGTAATTTTTCTGACCCTCAAAAATTCTGAAAAAAATTGAAATGATAATTTGATGAGTTTTCTATATTGTGTCCAAAGATGGCGATTTTTGGATGTATAGATTAAGAGTTATGGATTTTATGGAAAAAAGACTATTTTAAAAGTAAACCATTATAACTCCTTGTGGTTAACTCCAAAATTGGTGAAATTTTTATTGGGAGTACATGTATATAACGAGGTATACCTTATAAAATTTTGAAATTTTTGACAAAAGTACAATTTATGATAAATGTCTAAATATTAATGAGTTTTGCCCATATGAAAATAGTAAATGAATTTTAAAATTTTGAGAAAAATATATGTTCAATATGGGACTATATTATATAAATCCCGAAAAAAAGAAATATTTTTGGGATTGATTTGGTATTTTTTTATGAAAATGAACTAGTTATGAGTAAATGAATTAAATATGTTATGTGAAGTAACAAAATTGGAAAATAGGATTTTATGGCTTGGGAATCTTATATAGGGTATATCTGATTTTTGATGAGGATTTGATCATTGGTGATGAAATCTTATGAGTATGGCATTTTGAATGATTAAATGCATTATTTGGTAAAGTGTAAACAATTGAAATAAATTGTTTATAAGTTTAAGAAGTGATTAAAATATTGTTATAATATTAATAATATTAGATTATGAGTTTATTAAGTGATTGAAAATATTTGGATAAATTTAAAGTCTTTAATATTTATCCTTGTTTTCGTTTGATTAATGCTTATATCATTGTCATCATCATCCTCATGCTTATATTATGATGAAAGTCATCTTTGGCTTACGTGCAAAGATGGATTTATTGATTATTGGTTTTATAGTTGTATATCTTTGGCTTACGTGCAAAGATGGATTGATTATTGGTTTTATGATTGTATATCTTTGGCTTACGTGCAAAGATGATATTTGATTATTGGTTTCTGATTTGTATATCTTTGGCTTACGTGCAAAGATGGATTTGATTGATTATTAGTTTTGATTATATCTTTGGCTTACGTGCAAAGATGGACTATTGATTATTAGTTTTACTGATTGTATATCTTTGGCTTACGTGCAAGATGAACTATTGATTGATGAGTATCTTTGGCTTATGTGCATAGATGAACTGTTTATTGGTATGATTATGACCGAGGATCATTCGGTATATATCATGACCCGTAATGTTATAGATGATGTGGTAAAAGTCCTCATTGGCCGTAGTGCATTGATGGACAGTTATTGGTAAGATTATAACCAGGGATTATTCGGTATAATCATGACCATTGATGATTACATGAATATCCTTGGTAGTAGTGCGAGGATGATTCGATGATGTGGATTATTTATTAAAATTTGAGTCTCGGCGATAAAATATTGATTATACACTTTTAATTAAGTAAAGATAGTAGATATCATGCTCTACTTGACTCTTCTAAAATATACGTTGTATGTCTTTGGCACATAGTGTGAAAGAATAAATTGTTAATGAATATCTTTGGTAGTAGTGCAAAGATGAATTTATTAGTATGATTATGAGCGAAATTGTGATTTGGTATAACCATGATTTTTGATGTTTCGGTGAAGATAGGTGATGAAAATTATCTTAGATCACAGGTGCGAAGAGGAATTTAGAATCACAATTATGATTATGAGTTATTCATATGATTGTGGGCGAGGAAATTGTTGATTGATGTTACGAGGATATAAAACATTATTGGTGGACTTTTAACATGGAGAAGATAATAGACATGATGTCTATTTGACTCTTCTAATGGATTGCTTTCGTTCATTTGCAACTATGGTTGAAAAGTTTTATCATCTACCATATGTTCTAAATCTACGATTTATTATTGATGAAGGCTATTGATAATTTAATTATCTTTAGTCATGATATTCTTTCTTTGGGCTATTTGTGCTCACCCTTTGCTTCACAATTCCTTTTCGGTAATAAGAGTGTAGGTGGGTCGGCGGGATAACAGAGGAAATAGTGTGATGGTCAAGGGCATCGAAGTTTCTCAATACATTATAAAAGCGGCATGACATGCAACATATAATTGTATTGAGGACCTAAGATGTGTGTGTGTAAGGCCTTATTTTTTATCGTCACTTAATAATTGATTTTGGCGAAAACAATAGGGTGATGAGAACCCAAAGCTTTGAAAGCGTCAAAAGTGCACCTCATTAGAATGAATATGATAGTAATCTTCTCGTTCTTCTTTGGGGTCTTAAAATATTTCTTCTTTGTATTTTATATGGCATTGTAATAATTTGAGTTTGGATATCATCTCTGAGATAATATTGTATTAAAACTCACGACTTATCTGTTGTCGTACTCTCTTGCGACGATTCAGCAGTTATATAAATGAAGTTTGTATTTGATTTTTATAGAGTGATATCTGGCGACTCGAGAATGGGTGGGTCGTGGACCTATTTTGGGGCGTCACAAATGGTATCGAGCTTAGGGATATAATTATTTGGCGGAGATAAGAGTCTAGAACTAGGAGGGAGAGCGAGTTATATACTTTGCTAGTGTGTGTGACTTACCTAAGTTGAAATTGTTTACTTGATAAGTTGACAAATTGTGATATATCAATTAACCTTTATTTTGAAGATATATTCTAGAATGATATCTGAAATACGGAGATGAGCAATGGGAAAATCATGATATGAGAGGAAATAACCGGAAGGTACTGATCCAAAAAAAAGCAAAGGTATTCTCATCTCTTGAACTACCGAATGCGTACGTAAATTTGAGGGCAAAATTTCATAAGGAGGAGATTGTGAGATCCCAAATTTTATGAAATAAAAGTATTCAATTTTCTATTTTTCTATTTAGTAAATAGTTAAATTGATAAAAGTTTAAAGTTAAAGGTGATATTTGAAAATTTTTTCAAAAGTAAGCAAGTTGTCATAAAATAATCGGTAGTAAAAAAATATATGTCTGGCGTGGTTGCATAGTAGCACGGTATTGATTATTGATGCTTATGTGAAAAGTCACTCGGTTATACTCAATTATTGCTACAATAATTAACTTTGCATCATATCTCTCATATTATTGATTCAATTATTGTCACGATATCATCTGCATAATATATTTATATTATTAAATCAATAATTGAGACAACAAAGTTATTCATATTATTATTTGCAATATTGATAATGTCTAGAAGTTACATCGAGGAGAGGTTTGGTCACTAATTAATTGCGCTTTATAAGGAGAAATCCTTATCGGAAAGCCCCCTTTCTTTCACAGGAGCGACACGGTTGTTAAATATTGTGAGTTATAATATTAATGATGAATGTTATTAAAAATTGAATTTGAGTTGAGTTGAATTTGGAGCCTTGAAACGTGATATTTGAGTCCCAAAATGATGAAATTAGTAGAAATAGACTATAAACACAAAATTTATTGGGGTTGACTTTTTGGTCAAAAAAAATCAGATAGTTGACTTTTTTTTAAAAAAGTCAAACTTCAAAATTTTAAAATAAAATTTTTGAAAAAAATATTTCCATTGTGTTGGGATTGTTAGTGTTAGTGGAAATCGACATTTATTTCGATAATAATTGATGTCTGGAGGTTATATTGACCCGATCGGGTAATTAATCGAATAAATGAGCAATTAATTGCTATTAATTCACATGATTATAACTATTTGTTCACATGTGTGTACTATTGATTCACATTCATGTACTATTAGGGGAGTTGGTGTGAAGATTGATAATACTTGCATGACTAAGTTAAAAATGGAGGTATAGATGGAGAGTATTATCTTTAATTTAATATTTTCACATGATTATAACTATTGATTCACATGATTGAACTATTGATTCACATTATTTACTATTAGGGAGGTGGTGCAAGTTTGATAATACTTGCGGACTAAATTAAAAATGAAAAAAAAAGTTGAAGGTATTATCTTTGTAATATTTGAGCCCCAAAATGTGCAATTATCGAAACTATATTTTCCTATAAATAGAAGCTCATTCTTCCTTCATTTCTCACCAATTCACTAAAGCTATAGAGCAATTATTATAGAGAGAAATTATAGAGAAAGAAGAAAGTGCTACTACCTCAATATTCCGATTATCCGATTTTCTTTCTAAGGTAAGGGATATTATTATTTCTTTTTCATATTCATGAAGAGAGCTATTGTTATTCCATTCCTTATTATTATGTTGGAATAACTTTGTATCTGGATATCTAGTATACATGGTGAAATTCTTACATTATTCCATTCTTTATTATTATTATTGGAATATCACATGCATGCATGCGGATTCGCATTGATGACCTTTTCTCTTTTTATTATTACATTGGAATAACACATGCATGCGATCTATCGCATGCACTATGAATTCTATTGTTATTCCATTCTTTATTATTACATTGGAATATCATGCATGCATGCTCCATTCTTTATTATTACATTGAATATCCATTGTTCCATTCTTTATTATTACATTTGGAATATCACATGCATGCGGATTTTACGCGTGACACAGTTCCATTCTTTATTATTACATTGGGAATAACTTTTATGCATGCGGTCTATCGCATGCATGGTGAATTCTTACATTATTCCATTCTTTATTATTACATTTGGAATAACTTATCTATGTGGATTACTGCATGCATGGTGAATGATCCTTTGTATTCATTCCTTATTAAATTGTGGAAATGATGCATCTCGTGGATTCTACTGCGTGCATGGCGGTGAAAATCCATTTGCGGTTTAATAATTTTTTGACCCTCAAAAATTATGGAAAAATTTGAAATGATAATTTGATGAGTTTTCTATATTGTGTCCAAAGATGGCGATTTTTGGATGTATAGATTAAAGAGTTATGAATTTTATGGAAAAAGACTATTTTAAAAGTAAACCCTTATAACTCCTTGTGGTTAACTCCAAAATTGGTGAAATTTTTATTGGGAGTACATGTATATAACAGGAGTACCACCTGTAAATTTTGAATTTTTGGACAAAAGTACAATTTATGATAAATGTCTAAATATTTGATGAGTTTTGGCCGTATGAAAAATAGTAAATGAATTTTAAAATTTAGAGAAAATATATATTCAATATGGGACTATATTACGCTAAATCCCGGAAAAAAAATATTTTTTGGGATTGATTTGGTATTTTTCATGAAAATGAACTAGTTATGAGTAAATGAATTAAATATGTTATGTGAAGTAACAAAATTGGAAAATAGGATTTTATGGCTTGGGAATCCTATATAGGGTATATCTGATTTTTGATGAGGATTTGATCATTGGTGATGAAATCTTATGAGTATGACATTTTGAATGATTAAATGCATTATTTGGTAAAGTGTAAACAATTGAAATAAATTGTTTATAAGTTTAAGAAGTGATTAAAATATTGTTATAATATTAATAATATTAGATTATGAGTTTATTAAGTGATTGATAATATTTGGATAAATTTAAAGTCTTTAATATTTATCCTTGTTTTTCGTTTGATTAATGCTTATATCATTGTCATCATCCTCATGCTTATATTATGATGAAAGTCATCTTTGGCTTCGTGCAAAGATGGATTGTTGATTATTGGTTTTACTGATTGTATATCTTTGGCTTACGTGCAAGATGGATTATTGATTATTAGTTTTTGATTGTATATCTTTGGCTTACGTGCAAAGATGGTATTGATTATTAGTTTTATAGATTGTATATCTTTGGCTTACGTGCAAAAGATGAACTATTGATTGATGAGTATCTTTGGCTTATATGCATAGATGAATTGTTTATTGGTATGATTATGACCGAGGATCATTCGGTATAATCATGACCCGTAATGTTATAGATGATGTGGTAAAAAGTCCTCATTGGCCGTAGTAGTGCATTGATGGGCGATTATTGGTATGATTATAACCAAGGATTATTCGGTATATAATCATGACCATTGATGATTACATGAATATCCTTGGTAGTAGTGCGAGGATGATTCGATGATGTGGATTATTTATTAAAATGAGTCTCGGCGATAAAATATTGATTATACACTTTTAATTAAGTAAAAGATAGTAGATATCATGCTCTACTACTGACTCTTCTAAAAATACTGATTGTATGTCTTTGGCACGTAGTGCAAAGAATAAATTGTTAATGAATATCTTTGGTAGTAGTGCAAAGATGAATTTATTAAATATGATTATGAGCGGGGAATTGTGATTTGGTATAACCATGATTTTTGATGTTTGGTGAAGATAGGTGATGAAAATTATCTTAGATCACAGGTGCGAAGAGAATTTAGAATCACAATTATGATTATGAGTTATTCATATGATTGTGGACATGAATTGTTGATTGATGTTACGAGGATAAAACATTATTGGTGGACTTTTAACATGGAGAAGATAATAGACACGATGGTCTATTTGACTCTTCTAATGGATTGCTTTCGTTCATTTGCTAACTATGGTTGAAAAGTTTTATCATCTACCGTATGTTCTAAATCTACGATTTATTATTGATGAAGGCTATTGATAATTTAATTATCTTTAGTCATGATATTCTTTCTTGGGCTATTTGTGCTCACCCTTTTGCTTCACAATTCCTTTCGGGGTAATAAGAGTGTAAATTGGGTTGAAATGGGGATAACGAGGAAATAGTGTGATGGTCAAGAGGCGTCGAAGTTTCTCAATACATTATAAAATGGCATGACATGCAACATATAATTGTATTGAGGACCTAAGATGTGTGTAAATTTTATACGTATTTTATCGTCCTTAATAATATGATGATTTTGGCGAACAACAATAGGGTGATGAGAACTTTGAGTCTTTGAAAGCGTCGAAAATCTGCACCTCATTAGAATGAATATGATAGTAATTTTCTCGTTCTTCTTTGGGGTCTTAAAATATTTCTTTGTTCTATTTGATTTATATACATCCATGGCATTGTATGGATTTCAATTTGAGTTTGGATCATATGTCATCACCGGACCATTGGTTTTGTTGACATTTGATGTGCATATATTAATTAAAACAATTCTCGTACTTAAAGGAAATCCATTCAAACAAAAATTACTGTTTGTGAGCCATACATCTTCATTCTTCCCACTTTCTTTGCTTATATTTGAGAGGATGAAGTTTGTATTTGATTTTTATAGAGTGATATATCTTGGCGAATTTCGGAATGGGTTGGAGGGATATGAGACCCATGGAGAATTTCTAGGAAGATTTGTTTCAGATTTTGATTAGTTCGGATCTCGTTGTTTTGTCTTTATGAATTGTGTTTTGTATTTTGTTTTTTTGGGGATATACACAACATTTTTGTATGGTTTATGAGTTTGTGATGTTTATTGGATCTTATGTAGATGGGATTACATATTTGATTATATTAGCAGTAATGAAAGTAATATTGTTTGTTGGTTGGTATTTGTTTCTTTTAAGTTGTGTTTGATACATTGTTTTGAAATGTACAGTTGGTAACCAAACATGTATAAAAGGGTAACCAACTAATGTTTAGATAGTAACCAGAGAGTTACAAGCTTGTATCTGTGACACCCCCAAATCCGAGTACTTCCATTTCCGCAGGATTTGGTGTTCACTGCACAAATATCATCTATCTATCTAACCATAATAAATGCAAACCATGCAATAGATAGAAATAAATTAATAAATCTTCCCCTTATGGGGTTACATCATCTGTATAATAAATACAATCCCAGGTCACTCTAACCTTAAACATCTATACGGAATCATAAACAAATAACAAGTCTTAGACAACATCAAGTCTGAAATTTAAATACATATTAACAACAAGTCTTCTTCATTTGTTAACCTTGCCCTTGCCTTTACTAGCGGAAGGCTCGTCAATTCTTTCGTTCTTAACTGCAATGTTATTATTACGTAAGAGTGAGCACGATTGCCCAAAAGTATAACAATATGACAATTGAATAATAACATGCGTATAAATCAAAGACTTCTAAAATATGAAAACTCATCTTTTGAATCAAGAATGAATAACAAGAAACAAAAGAACTTCTGAGGGTCATAATACCTTGAACTATGTCCTAGGTTGTCAAGTGTTTATACTCGAAACCTTTAACAGTCATAAGACTATGGACTCTTCTTCTCGTACTTAGGGGGATTAGCCCTTAGTACCATACTGTGCACAATATCTTAACGCTAACACATAAGTAATCCCCTATACAGGGTTGTTCATCACAGTTTGACATTAGAGTCCGCACCAAAGAAAGTTTGGTTTGGATAATTCAACAAGGGTTCTAAAGTTTAGAACGCTCATCAACTATGGACTAGTTGAATCATTAAGGGTTCGCTAATCCAACAAGGTTCAACAGTAACTGATAATTTAAATTGAATAGCAATCTCAAAAGGTATATAATAGAATAATTATTATATAACAGAATCATACTTTGAAAGATTAATACACTTTAATATAATAAAATGGACTTGATCAATAATAACGAGAATTTTCTCGATGTAAAGAGACAACTTATAAGCTCATATAAAGATAACGAGTAAGGTTAGGAAACTTGACTCGTGCGTAGATTACACGTTAATTATACTCGTTCCTTGATTTAACTCCTACATATCATTTACGTTCACAATACCAGTCAATTATAACGTACTAGTCATCACAAGTTCATTCTTTGGTCTAAACTCTGGTTATGACTTAGTCAAATTATCACGCTTATTTTCACATAATATCACACTACACGAATAATAAGCTAATTCTGTATTCAATAATTCAATTCACACATATTTGTGTTATTAATATATTAAGGATTTATGTTAACATCTCATTATACGTCTAACATGTTTTTATGTTCATTAGATTAAGTTACTATCACAATGCTAGACTTGAGCATTTAAAAAAATTCATTTACGGACATTACGCTGAAGTGGCGCCACAAATACCACTATTATACTTGTTCTTGGCCATTGTGGCGCCGTGGTCTCTTGACTTAAGGCTCAAGCGTTATTGGCATGGGTCTTAGGCATGGAGTTGGCACCGTGGCGTGAGACTCCAGTTTCAGTTCTGCAATTCGCAAAAATTGCAGAACTTGGCCAAAAACCTCCAATTAACTTATTTTTACACGAATTTAGACATACCCAAACATTGTAATACACAAATAACTAATACTCAACCCTTCTAGCATGATTTTAACAAGTTAAAACACATAATTTACGAAATCAACACATGTAATTTCACTGTTCTTGATGTTCTTGAAGGTTTTGAACATAAAACATAAAAATTTACACTACGGATTTGTTATAACACCAAATCCATCCATTGAAGGTTTGATTTCTTCATTTTAACATGCATAATTATATACGAGGGTGAATTTTACGAAACAATATATGTTTGACATATTAAATTTACGTATAAGGGCCATATGGCCATATTTTTATGCTCTATAAATAACATATGTTATAATATTATGAAACTGATGATATGGGAATCTATAATATATAGTAAAACATGCTATGCTAACATATCATCACATATATCCACATAACAATACAATTTCCAATTTACAGAGACTTTACAAAAAACTTGAAAGCCAATTATTTTACAAAACTTAAACAACGTAAATTTAAAATTTGGGGAAGAAGAGATTACCCTTGATTACTCTGCTTGGATTACACAAGGTGACAATAAGTTAACAACTCCCAATTTCCACACTTCTTCTCCTTTAATCTCACTGATTCTCAAAACTCTCTCTCCC
This sequence comes from Panax quinquefolius, assembly GCA_020205615.1. Taxonomy (NCBI): domain Eukaryota; kingdom Viridiplantae; phylum Streptophyta; class Magnoliopsida; order Apiales; family Araliaceae; genus Panax; species Panax quinquefolius. The sequence goes on from CM035154.1 coordinate 142,246,867, forward strand.
TCTTTATTTTGCTTTTCCAGACTTAGCGAATAATAAAACAAAAGGAAGACGTATATAATAAAGAACTGACATGTTGTGGAGGTCAGTTACCCATCATGGGTTAACTGCCCTCAACTCCCACTAAGGCCATGTTTGGCTAGCTTTAAAAAGCTTATACCCATTTAATTTAATTAATCCCTTATAATATAGTTTAAATCATGTCACATCCAATTAGATAATAAATCAAACATCTAGTTTAATTTAATTCAAATAACATATAATAATTTATCATTAATTCACATTGTCACGTAATTAAATTTCTCATTTATTAACTATGCCAAATTATTAATTCTCTAATTAATTATTAAATTAAAATAACATTAGGCTTATTAAATATTTCTTTTAATTCAATAACCTCCCATAAATACATACTTGAATAATAAAATTCTTCAAATTAATTTAATAAATATAACACATATAATTAAATTAATCTATCACAACTTCATCAATTAATTATTTAATCTAATAATTAATTCATCAAAAAATATTTATTTAATCCAATAAATATTAAAATTGAATTACAAAATCTTGGTTGTCATATCTTTCCCCCCTTAAAAAGGATTCTGTCCTCAGAATCACGACTCAAACAATTCGTCCCGTTACATTCTCCCCCCTACAAAGATTCTGTTCCCAGAATCGCTTATAATACTCTAAGTAAATAAATGAGGATAATTCTTCATCATATTCTCTTCGAGTTCCCACGTTGCTTCTTCAGCGTTGTGGTTCCTCTAAATTATCTTAACAGAAGGTATTACTTTATTTCTTAGAACTTGCTTTTTTCGGTCGATAATCTGAACAGAAATTTCTTCGTAAGATAAGTCTTTGTCAAAATGTAGGAGTTTATATTCAATCACGTGCTTGTAATCGGGTTTGTAGGGTCGTAGAACTGAGACATGGAAAACGTTGTGGACATTCTCGAGAGATGGAGGTAAGGCTACCTCATATGGAACCTCTCCGACTCTTCGCAGTACTTCAAAGGGTCCAATGAATCTTGGGCTTAATTTCCCTTTCTTTCCGAACCTGATCTTTCCTTTCCAAGGAGAGACCTTTAAAAACACATAACTACCCGATTCAAACTCAACATTTTTACGGTGTGGATCGGCGTATTTCTTCTGTTTATCTTGAGCTGCTATCAATCTTGTCCGGATCACTTTGACTATTTCTGCTGTCTGCTGTACCAATTTCAGGCCTAGTAATTATCTTTCGCCAACTTCATCCCAGTATAACGGAGTTCTGCACTTTCTTCCGTATAATGCTTCATAAGGCGACATGCCAATACTAGCGTGATAACTGTTGTTGTAGCCAAACTCTACGAGCGGTAGATGATCATCCCAATTTCCTTTAAAGTCCATTATACAAGCTCTTAACATGTCTTCTAATGTCTGAATGGTTCTTTCACTCTGTCCATCTGTCTGAGGGTGATATGTCGTTCTCATTCGCAACTGTGTACCCATACATTCCTGTAGACATTTCTAGAAGTTTGATGTAAAGTGCGGATCTCTATCTGAGACAATTGACACCGAGACTCCGTGCCTCGAAATAATCTCTTTCACATATAACCTTGCCAACTGATCTAAGTTGAATCTGATTTTGATCGAAAGGAAGTGTGCGGATTTTGTCAATCGGTCAACAATAACCCATACTGCGTCGTAGCCTTTCTGAGTTGTCGGTAGGCCAACCACAAAATCCATCGTAATATGTTTCCGTTTCCATTCTGGAATCTCTAAAGGTTGTAGTAACCCAATCGGCCTCTGATGTTCTGCTTTCACTTTCTGACATGTCAGGCACTTGGCAACACATTCTGCAACCTCTCGTTTCAAATTTGGCCACCAGAAATGTTGTCGAAGATCTTGGTACATCTTGGTACTACCAGGGTAAATCGAATATCATGAGTTATGAGCCTCGCTTAAAATTTCTTCCTTAATCTCTGGTACTGGCGGTACCGAAATTATACTCTCAAATCTAGTATTCCTTCCTTATCCATCTTGAATATTGATTCGGTTCCTTCGGATATCTTCTTTTTCACCGTTTTACATTTGTCATCCTGAAGTTGAGCCTCCTTAACCTTGTCTAGTAGAGTTGTACCAGATTGCATCTGAAACAGCTTCTCATCAATCTCCATAGGACACTTCACTTCCAATTCCAGCTTTTCCAATGCTGAAATTAACTCCTCCTGATCGGTCAACACCATCAGTTTCTCCCGACCCTTTCTACTTAAGGCGTCGGCAACCACATTTGCCTTACTCGGATGGTATAGAATCTCACAATCATAGTCCTTAATTAACTCCAACCACCTTCTTTGATGCATGTTCAAGTCTTTCTGTGTAAAAATATATTTCAGACTCTTGTGGTCTGTATATATTTCACACTTCTCCCCATAGAGCTAGTGCCTCCAGATTTTCAAAGCAAAAACCACTGCAGCTAACTCCAAGTCGTGGGTCGGATACCCCTTCTCATAAACCTTCAATTATCGTGACGCATACGCAATGACTCTGCCGTTCTGTATAAGCACACAACCAAGTCCTTTATGCGATGCATCATTATAAACCACAAAATTTTTTGTATCATCCAAAAGAGAGGTGCTGAACTCAACCTCTTCTTTAATTCTTGAAAGCTTTCCTCACACTTCTTTGTCCAAACAAATTTTACCGATTTCCTAGTCAAATTTGTCAACGGAGTCACGATCTTGGAAAAGTCCTAAATGAATCTTCTGTAATAACCTGCCAATCCGAGAAAACTTTTTACTTCCGATGGTGTCTTCGGCTGATCCCAGTTAATCACAACTTCGACTTTGGAGGGATCCACCAAAATTCTGTCCCTATCGATCACATGTCCTAGAAATTATACTCTTTCAATCCAAAATTCACATTTTGAAAACTTGGCATATAACTTCTCCCTTCTCAATGTCTCTAGTGTCACTCTCAAATGCTCTTCATGTTCTTCATTGGTTTTTGAATATACCAAAATATCATCTATAAATACCACTACGAATTTGTCCAAAAACGGCTTGAACACTCCATTCATTAAGCCCATAAATCTCTTGCAGGGAGCATTCGTTAGACCAAATGACATTACCAAAAATTCGTAGTGACCATATCGTGTTCTGAACACTGTCTTCGGTACATCCTCTGGTCTCACCTTCAGTTGATGATAACCACTCCTCAAGTCTATCTTTGAAAAGTATCTTGCTCCCTTTAACTGATCGAACAGGTCATCAATTCGCGGTAATGGATATCTATTCTTTTTCGTGACCTTATTCAATTCTCTATAGTCGATGTAGAGCCGCATTGTCCCATCCTTCTTCTTTACGAATAAAATTGGCGCTCCCCACAGTGATACACTTGGTTGGATATACTTCTTGTCTAGTAATTCTTGTAGTTGAACCATCAACTCTTTCATCTCTACCGGTGCCATTCGGTACTGTGCCTTCGATATTGGAGCCGTTCCTGGAGCCAAATCGATCACAAATTCAACTACTCTATCTGGAGGAAGTCCTGGAAAATCAACCAGAAATATGTCTTCAAAATCTCTCACTACTGGTATATCATCTATTTTCGGATTCTCTTTACGACTATCGACTATGTAAGCTAGATATCCTACACAGCCTTGCCTTAACAACCTCCCCGGCTCGCATCATCGTCCGACAACTCGCTTGTCTAGGCGACTTCTTTGCCATAAACACAACCTTTGACAGAGTCATAAGGTTAATCGCTTCTTCCGGCGAAGCATAATTACACCCCCATAATTGGATAACCAGTCCATACCCAAAATAATGTCGAATTCTCCAAGTCGAATAGGGATAAGATCTACGTTCATGATATTACCCTTAATATCCACTCTACAGTTCTTATGCACGTACTTAACAAGGATTATTTCTCTATTCATAATTTCTATGTTCATGGGGTATTCTAACTCGTCCTTAATCAATTCTAAGTTCTTAGCAAAGTCATCTGATATAAATGAACAAGTAGCACCCGAATCAAATAATACATAAGCATTAACTTTATTGATCGAGAATGATACGACACACCACATCGTGAGAGATCGCATCTTGCATCCTGCCTGTCATATATTGAATGTTACGGCGGTTGGTTTGATTGATTCTGATTGGTCTGCGATAGTCGAGTGTTTCCACCATTTCTTTCTCTATTCCTCCCCGACCCCATCCCTCCAGATCCCTTCTTAGGACAATCCCTTGCAAGATGATCCTTTGAGCCACAAGTGAAACAGGCACCCTTCTTTGGGTTAGGACAGTTAGGTGTTATGTGGCCTTCTTGACTACAATTATAGCACACTCGTTTTCCCTTCATGCAAACTCCAAGATGAGCTTTTCCACAGGTTGGGCACACTTCAATCTTCTTCTTCTGCCCTCCTTGTTGACTTCCAGCTGACGAGTTATCAGACCACTTTCTCTTCTGATTATGACTACCCCCGCGCTACTCCCACTAGTCTTGTTAATTCCTTCATTCTCACTCTTTTTCTTCTTTACCGCATTGCTTCCACCTTCAGCGAGTATTGCCTTCTCTAACACTTCAGCAAAAGTGTTCAATTGGAACATTGACACCTTGCTATACAACCAGGGCTTCAGTCCTTGCTCGAAACGTCTTGCCTTTCTCTCATCAGTATGCACTTGGTATGTGGCGAACCTAGCCAACTCGTTGAATCTTGCCGCATAATCTGCTACGGATATATTCCCCTATTTCAACTCCAGAAACTGAACTTCCATTTGGTTTTGCGAACTGGTCAAAAAATACATCTCAAAAACCATCTCCTTGAATCTCTCCCAGGTTATTACACCTTCTCCTCCCCGTACTTTGTTTGCCTGCCACCAATAACTGGCTTCAAACTTCAGGATGAATGTTGCGTATGCGGTTTTCTGGTGTTCTCTTACTCTAGCAACATCAAACACCTTCTCCATCTCCATAACCCAGGTTTGAGCCTCGATTGGGTTTATGGAACCCTCAAACTCTGGCGGTCCCACCACCTTGAAATCCTTAAATAATGTGTTTGGTGGAGCTTGTGGTTGATTGTTAATTGCTTCGGCTAATAGGTTCACCAATTGCTGAACAGGGTTAGCATTGGCGTCGTTGTTGTTATTCATCAGTTCTCCTTGAGCTTGTTGACAGTTTTGTCTTCTTCTAGGCGGCATGTTTCTATTAAGAATATACGTTTATTAAGTCTTTATTCAATCCCTTAAACATTTAAGGCTTAACTAAAACATTTACTCATAATTAACTTAACACATTATTTCGAATAAACTCTGACATTTTATTTAATTCAAAAGTTTTAACATCATACGATAGCATCACTGCTATTTACATCAACTATCCCGAGATAAAGAATCTACAGGATTTAAAGCATTAAAATATTCCTTTGTTTATAAACACATCGGAATTTATATCTTTAACTACCAGATAGGCTACACATAAATAAACTAATCCTATCACTGCCTATTAAGGCGCTGAATAGCCTTGCCACGTTCTTCTTCCATGATACGGGACATCGTCCTGCGATCTAGCATATATGATGGCAGACCTTCAAATTGGATTGGATACTTCATAACTCAATCGTGGGCCGCATCCATTGCATTTTGAAGTGTAGAGTATGTCTCCCCAAGCTTAGCCTTCTTCGCACGACAATTCTCTTCTGCAAGATCAGCACGACGTGAGTCTCTTACCCAACCCTCCTTTGTTATGGCCAGTCTTTCTAAGCTCTCTTTCAGATCTTTCTTCAACTTTTCTATTTCTTCGGACTTCTCCTCGGTTTGACCCTTCTCGTGAACCAAATCCCACTCCACGTTTCCTAAACGTGTGTGAAGAGTCACAATTTCTCCATCCTTCTGCTCGATGGTAATCTGCTGGATAACAGTCTGCTCCTTCAGCTCTTGAATAGTGTCTTGTAACTCTATGTTAAGATCATAAAGTGCATCATACATCTCAGCATCGATGGAGTTCGGTGGGAACTCCTCTTCCTCCTCTTCTTCATCAGAATCCTCCTCTGGATCAGTCTCAAGCTCATGCTCCTGACCAACAACAGTGATCAAAGGAGATGGCTCTCTCCGTACCAACTGCTCCCTGACGACATGAATGTCTCGGGGCACCTCCTCTGTAGGTACTCGGGGTTCCTCCTCCCCAGCTCGCCTAGCTCCTCCAACATCCGACATCCTGACAACAAAATTTAAATTTTTAGTTACTAATCCGTACTAGCGAGCACATAATTTAACATATAAGCACATAAAGTCTTTTATTATCTTCAATGAATTAAGAAATTCATTTCTTAGAACTCGATAAGAGTTTACCACCACTATGTTCTCGATCTCTTACAAGGCTACTACCTAAGGTTGTTCCCCCACCTAAGGTTCATAAACTACAGCTCTCGAATTTTTTTTTGAATATTACGGTGTGGATTTAATATAATGTTATAGTTGTGGGTACTATTTATAAATTTTGAAAAGTATGCAAGTTGTTATATTATATTCGATTGGTCGGGGGATATTCATTGTGTCGGGGAATATTCGTATGACGGCACAATCATTGGTGGACCCCACAACGGAATTATTGTCGGATTGAGAAAACGACACAAATATTTTTATGAAAATAACGGCGGAAGTTTACAATTATTCTTGTTGAACTACTCAGTAGTAAAAGTACATCTGATGTCTGGCGTGGTTGCATAGTAAAGACACCTTTGTATTGATTATTGATGTTTACGTGATAAGTCACTCAGGTTTTGTTTTATTGATATTATTAATGTAATAAAATGCAAAAAACTTTTTATATAAAATGAATACTTTTATAAAGTTATTCTATAAATAGAATATATTATATTCTATTATGCATAGTAAAATCTTTTTATATAAAAATGAATACTTTTATAAAGTTATTCTATAAATAGAATATATTATATTTTATAATGCATAGTGTTGCATAGTGCTGCATAGTATTTTGCATAGTAAAATCTTTTATATAAAATAGAATACTTTTATAAAGTTATTCTATAAATAGAATATATTATATTTTATTATGCATAGTATTACATAAAGTACTGCGATAGTGTTTTGTATAGTAAAATCTTTTATATAAAACAAAATACTTTTATAAAGTTATTCATTTTATTAGATTATAAATAGAATATATTATATTATATTTAAAAGATTTTGCTTTAAATCTGGACCGTCCGATTAAAAGTAAATCAATCTGGACCGTTCATGAATTAGTTACTATGCAGTCCATTCTTCTATAAATAGAAGCTCATTCCTTCATTATTTCTTACGAATTAACTAAAACTCTAGAGAGAGAAACTATAGAGAGAATTCTTCTTCTATAATCTTGAGCGTATTTCTTTGGAGTTTAAGAAAACTTTGAGCGTAGTGCAAGTTTTCTTCGAGTATATCCTCGCCTTACCAGTCGGAGTACTCTTCTTTCAAAGGTAAGGGATATTATTTGTTGTACTCGTAAGGGGTATTATTTCTTTTGTATTCATGAAGAGAACTTTTGTTATTCCATTATTTATTATTCTGTTGGAATAACCTGTATACACGGTCTACCCTATACTTGGTGAAATTCTTCTGTTATTCTATTCTTTATTATTCTGTTGGAATAACCTATATACGTGGTATATTTGGTGAAATTCTTCTATTATTTCATTCTTTATTATTCTATTGGAATATCCTGTTTGTGCGTTTTACGCCGGATCTTGTTCCGTTATTTATTATTTTGTTGGAATAACCTGTCTATACGAAGTACCGCATGTATGGTGATTTATGTTGTTATTCCATTCTTTATTATTCTGTTAGAATATCTTGTCTGTGCGTTTTAAGCCGGACCTGGTTCCGTTATTTATTATTATGTTGGAATAACTTTGCCTACGTGTGAAGTACAAAATGCGTGGTGATTTCATTGTTATTTCATTCTTTATTATTCATTGAATATCCTCATTGAATGCGATATTACGCTTTGACTGGTTCCGTTATTTATTATTACGTTAGAATAACTTTGTCTATCTGAAGTACCGCATGCATGATGATTTCGTTGTTATTCCATTCTTTATTATTCGTTGGAACATCCTGCCGGTCTTGAATTTCGCTTTGACCGGTTCCATTATTTATTATTCTCGTGGAATAACTTTATGTCATGCTAAGTACCGCATGCATGGTGATTTCTTTTGTTATTCCATTCTTTATTATACTTAGTTGGTTAAAGTTTTGACTTCTATACTCCATGAAATTAGTGGAATATCCTTGATATTTAAGCGCTTCATCCAATATCTTTTCATGGAAATATTCTTACGAGCATTCTTGAATTTTATTCTACAAAAGAAGTATCATGTTGACAATTTGAACGTTATTAGTTCTGGATAATTAAATTCCTTGAACTTGTTTTATTGAATTCTTATATCATTGTCATCATCCTCATGTTTATATTTTGTTGAAAGTCATATGTGGCTTTGTAGTGTATAGATGGACTTGGTATGATTATGACCAGGGATTATTCGGTATAATCATGACCGTAATGTTACAAATGATGTGGAAAAAGTCCTCATTGGCCCGTAGTGCATTGATGGACAATTTTTGGTATGATTATGGCTATGGATTCTCTTCGGCCAAAGGAGCAAAGATGAATTGTTTTATGGCATGATCAGGACTGTTGATGAAAACACGATTATCTTTGGCCCGTAGTGCATGGATAATTCTTGGTCGCGATACTAAATAATATCCTTGGCCTGTAGTGCAGGGATGATTTGATGATGTGGATTATTTATTAAGCTGAGTCTCAGCGATAAAAGTGATGGAAAAACCTTTTTAAATCATAAAAAATAGTAGATTTTATTCTCTACTTGACTCTTTTAATGATTGCTTGTTCCGCTGCAGTTAAACTTGATGTCTATTGTATTTTATCAGTTTAACATTGTTGAAGACTAATGATAATTTATTCTGCAGTATCTTAGTCATAATATTTCTTACTGGGCTAGTTGAGCTCACCTCACCTTTCTTCACTGTTCTCTTCGTGAAATGAGAACGTGGCCGGACTAGTCGGGGAACGTGGTGACGGTCCGGATGATAGTATTAGTAGTCCTCACTATTCTGTTAAATAGTGTGACAATAAATATAATGAGGACTCCTTTGAGTGTGGATATTGTCTAGATGACAATATTCTTATTAAAACTCTCAATTTATGTTTTGTCGTATTTTAAATGACAGCTGTATTATTAAGTTATATTTGAATTTTGTACCATGTATCTGACGACTCAAGATGGGTGATGTATACATATTTTGGGGACGTCACAACTCTAACCTTAAACATCTGTGCAGAATCATAAACAAATAACAAGTCTTAGACAACATCAAATCTGAAATTTAAATACATATTAACAACAAGTCTTCTTCATTTGTTAACCTTGCCCTTGCCTTTACGAGCGGAAGGCTCGTCAGATCTTTCGTTCTTAACTGTAATGTTATTATTACGCAAGAGTGAGAACGATTTCCCATAAGTATAATAATATGACAATTGAATAATAACATGCGAATAAATCAAAGACTTCTAAAATAGGAAAACTCATCTTTTGAATCAAGAATGAATAACAAGAAACAAAAGAACTTCTAAGGGTCATAAGACCTTGAACTATGTCCTAGGTTTTCAAGTGTTTATACTTGAAACCTTTAACAGTCATAAGACTATGGACTCTTCTTCTCGTACTTTAGGGGATCAAATTTTAGTATCATCTTGTACAATATCTTAACGCTTAACGTGATAAGTAATCCCCTATCTGAGGTTGTTCATCTCAGTTTGACATTAGAGTCCGCACCAAAGGAAGTTTGGTTTGGATAATTCAACAAGGGTTCTGAAATTTTGAATCATTAAGGGTTCGCTAATCTAACAAGGTTCAACAGTAACTGATAATTTAAATTGAATAGCAATCTCAAAAGGTATACAATAGAATAATTATTGTATAACAGAATCATACTTTAAAAAATTAATACAATTTAATATAATAAAATGGACTTGATCAATAATAACGAGAATTTGCTCGATGTAAAGAGACAACTTATAAGCTCATATAAAGATAACGAGTAAGGTTAGGAAACTTGCCTCGTGCGTAGATTACATGTTAATTATACTCGTTCCTTGATTTAACTCCTACATATCATTTACGTTCACAATACCAGTCAATTATAACGTACTAGTCATCACAAGTTCATTCTTTGGTCTAAACTCTGGTTATGACTTAGTCAAATTATCACGCTTATTTTCACATAATATCACACTACACGAATAATAAGCTAATTCTGCATTCAATAATTCAATTCACACATATTTATGTTATTAATATGTTAAGGATTTATGTTAACATCTCATTATACGTCTAACATGTTTTTATGTTCATTAGATTAAGTTACTATCACATTGCTAGACTTGAGCATTTAAAAAACAATTCATTTCTGGACATTCTGCTAAGTGGCGCTTACTGGCGCCAAAGATATATTTGTTTTCTTGGCGGCATGCTGAGCACCGTGGTGGTGTCTTGACTTAAAACTCTGGCCATTTATTGTATGGGTCTTAGGCATGGAGTTGGCACCGTGGCGTGAAACATAAAAATTTACACTACGGATTCGTTATAACACCAAATCCATCCATTGAAGGTTTGATTTCTTCATTTTAACATGCATAATTATATACGAGGATTAATTTTACGAAACAATATATGTTTGACATATTAAATTTACTTATAAGGGCCATATGGCCATATTTTTATGCTCTATAAATAACATATGTTATAATATTATGAAACTGATGATATGGGAATCTATAATATATAGTAAAACATGCTATGCTAACATATCATCACATATATCCACATAACAATACAATTTCCAATTTACAGAGACTTTACAAAAAACTTGAAAGCCAATTATTTTACAAAACTTAAACAACGTAAATTTGAAATTTGGGGAAAAAGAGATTACCCTTGATTACTCTGCTTGGATTACACAAGGTGACAACAAGTTAACAACTCCCAATTTCCACACTTCTCCTTTAATCTCACTGATTCTCAAAACTCTCTCCCTCTCTATTTTGCTTTTCCAGACTTAGCAAATAATAAAACAAAAGGAAGACGTATATAATAAAGAACTGACGCGTTGTGGAGGTCAGTTATCCATCATAGGTTAACTGCCCTCAACTCCCACTAAGGCCATGTTTGGCTAGCTTTAAAAAGCTTATACCCATTTAATTTAATTAATCCCTTATAATATAGCTTAAATCATGTCACATCCAATTAGATAATAATTCAAACATTTAGTTTAATTTAATTCAAATAACATATAATAATTTCTCATTAATTCACATAGTCATATAATTAAATTTCTCATTTATTAATTATGCCAAATTATTAATTCTCTAATTAATTATTAAATTAAAATAACATTAGGCTTATTAAATATTTTTTAATTCAATAAGCTCCCATAAATACATACTTGAATAATAAAATTCTTCACATTAATTTAATAAATATAATACATATAATTAAATTAATCTATCACAACTTCATCAATTAATTATTTAATCTAATAATTAATTCATTGAAAAATATTTATTTAATCCAATAAATATTAAAATTGAATTACAAAATCTCGGTTGTCACAGTATCATGACATATATCAATTGTTAAATGTACATGTGAGAGTATACATGGGTTGCCTAAACAAACAATATCACTTTCATTACATGTTGTTGGATATACAGGTTGTTTATGTTTTGGTTACCATTAAAACATGTTCTGGTTACTGTTATGTAACTATTTGGTTACTTATTTATTATATTTTATTTACTGTTATTTAATGGCTTTTGACTACTATTATTGTGCAATCAATAAGGGATTTTTGTTAATTTTATTTTTTATTTTGGTTAATATGTAATTGTTTATTATACATGCTTGTCTAAGATGGATTCTTGTTCTGTTTTAGTTACCATGATTTTTATTATGGAGGTAACTAATGAGTGAGTTTTATACTCATAATTGAGTGCGTTTGAGATTAATATTTTAGTTGATTTTAACTGTTTATGTCTATTCATGCATGTTTTATGTTGTTTTGTAGGAATTGGGACAAAAGTTATTTGGATCGACGTTTGGGGTGGCTAGATTCGCGTTTTCGGCTTGCCATTTACATAGCAGTCACTTCAGAGCCAATTTGAGTATTTCTCCGGACCTTATTTTGAAACACTTACAGAATGAAAGTTGTAGATCTATGTCTCCTCTTTCCAGAACATCTTGAATCATCGAAATCGGAGTTCGGACGAAGAAGTTATGGCCATTTTCCCAAAGGACGTCGGAGTAAAAAATTTCCAAAAATGGGGCCAGCGCCGGGGCGCCGAAACCAAGGCTATTTGCAGCGCCAGGGAGCTGGGGAAGAGTCTGGTGAGGCTTGGACGTATTTTGGGGTAAATTTTGACACTTTTTTGATTCCAAATTGGATTGGGTTTGTTCCTAAGCTAAAAATTGGACTTGTAACCTATAAATACATGATGTAAGGCATAAAATAAAGGGAGAGTACATAGATTAGACTAGATAAAACACTCCATTAGATTAGAATATAAACCCTAGTTCTTAATTAGCCATTGGAGATTGAAGTAAATTGAAGAACACTGAAGATCTAGAGCAAGAGCAAGAGGGGAGCATTAGATTTGGTGACAACAGATTCTATTCTCTTCTCTTATTATACTTTTATCTTTTAATGTCTATTCAGTTGTGGATTCTTGGTTTTAATTCATTAATTATGAACTAACTCTTTAATTAAGATTCCAATTGAACTTTTTATGTCTATAAATTAGTTATTCAATTTATTCCAATTATTTGTGTCAAATTGAATTGTTTATCTTGTCTTGAGCTTATTGATTAATTATCTGATCAGTAATTACCTTGTTACTCTAAAAGGAATTGAAAGAGGAATTCTAGGGTTAGAACTGGACATGATAACATGTGACTTAGTTATTTACAAAGTGAATAATTAGGTTTGTGAATTGAATGGAAATATATGTTCACCGCATGTAACGCACAAGGAATTGGAATTGAAGGAGTTTAATTCAATTGTTTTGCATAGGAATATAGCAAGATTAATCTGGATTAGATAGAAGTCAATTGATCCCTTGGAAAAGGGCTTTTGGCATTTGAGAATTCCTGTTAATAATTCAATAGGCATAATAATTGGGATAATTGGATAATTGATTTATAGTTCATAATTGGGGATATTGAAGTCTTAATCTTTATTTATTTGAATTCATTTATAAAGCAATTCAGTTTAATTAGTAAATTTAGTTTTCTTAATTAGAAAAATCACAATTTGTAGTTGTTTAAATAAAATTGACTTGGTTAAGAGTTAGTATTTGGTAATTTTTATTAAATAATTCCTCATGGGAACGATACTCTACTTTCACTTTATTACTTGTTGACCGTGTATACTTGCACATATTCATTGATTATGAAATCGACTCAACAAGTTTTTTTGCACCGCTTCTTTTGGAATTAATTTAATAATTTTTTACCAATATTAATTTCAATCAAATTAGTCTTAATTTAAACATTTTTATTTTTATTTTTAATTCTCTTCCTATATTTCTCTCTTTTCAAGTACCATGGATGACTTTGCGTATCAATGGCCATACACGTATATGACTCAACCAAGGGAAACAGGGATTGATGGACTTAATACATCTTCTATAGAGCCAATACAAATTGAGGCAACTTCGAAGACATTGGAGGTTATCGCAGCCCAACAGAGTCGAAGGATGGCAAGAATGACTCAGCCAAGGGGAGCAGAGATTGACAGACTCGCGACACTTTCTGCATTATCAGCACAGATTGAGACAATTTCGAGGAGGTTAGACACTTTTGAAGCTCAACGTCGTCAAAGTGTGGCGGTTACTTGTGATTATTGTGCTGGAAATCATATTAGTCATCAGTGCGCCATCAGTTTCGAGTCGGTACAGTATGGTGGTGATTACCCCAATAATTATGTCTATCCTAACAACTATTATCAGGATTGGGGGTATCACCCGGATTTTTCATGGAGTAACAATCAAGCTCAAGCACCTAGACAACAAAACACATCCAGATTTCAAAATCAGACTCAACAACAACCAGAAGGGAAACCAGGTTGGGAGGAAGCCTTGGAAAAATTCATTAGAGCTACTGACAAAAAAACCGAGGCACAAGACAAGATATTGAGTCAAGTAGATATGAATGTGAAAAGCCAAGGTGTTTCATGGAGCCATACTCATCAAGATCAATTTTATATTCCAAGTCCAACATACCCACCGGATTTCTCGTGTCCACCTCCACTACAACAAGAAGAACATTCAAATTGGGAGGAAGCTTTGTCCAAGTTCAAAGCTTCAGGTGAGGAGCGGAGGATTAATCAAGAGATATTGAGTCAAAATTTAATGAACCAAATGGAACAACTAACCAATGCCTCAAACATTTGTCCTCAATACACTTGGCTCTATGACATGGATGACGAGACTGATGATGAGCCCGAACCAAATCTGCAACTGGATGTGCCAAATGATATAGATGTTGAAAGAGAGGAAACAATTGGGAACCAAGAAAAGGAGATCGACGAAGATTTAAATGTAAGATTCAACGAAGATGAACTAATTTCATTAGTATCCCATGTGCCTCCTCCACCAAAGTTCAATAATCTGGGCAATTTTGCAAAATCATGCCCAATTGGCAGTCATGTAATCGGCAAAGCTCTTTGTGACATAAGAGCTAGTACAGTTATGGAGTCATGGTGGGATGAAAAGGAGAAGATAGAGGAAGATTCCATTATGTTTATTAAGCTTCAATGCCCTAATCTGATCATCGACATAATGGAGAAAACGCCTAGTTTTTAGACGTTTTTAATGGGGAACATATATACAAAGAGCATGCTAGGTGACTTTCATTCAAGGGTTATTACTAATGGGAACCTCCTAAAAGAGACATTATTATTGATGGATGGAGGGTTTCTCAATTTTCGTAGGGGAATTGGATAGAGAATTGAAGAAGTCAAGCTGAGACTATAAAATAAGCGCTTATTGGGAGGCAACCCAAGTTTAATTTTTATTTTTAGTTTTTATTAGGTTTTATATTAGTAGTTTTGAATTTGCATTTATTTAGGATTTAATAAAATTACGTCTATCATGGTTTACAGGTTAATCAAGTCAAATTCAAGTGTGGTGCCCAATTTGTTCCATGTGCTTAGCCTATTCTCCAAACTTAGTGGACAAGGAGGAAGATTGCTATATTTTTCAGGGAAGTCCTCTGCTTTACTTTTTTATATTTCAGCCATTGAGGACAATGTCTAGTTTAAGTTTGGGGGTATTTTAGTGTCGTACTGCATATAGTTAGTTATCTGCATAGTAGTTCATTTTTTTTATGTCTTAGCATTGTTTTTTTTAGGTTACATATAATACATTGTAGTTATTTGCATATTCATATATGTGTTGCATTAGTATGTGTTCATGTAGTATAATTGTATTTTTTTTTGCATGAATCTGTGTGATCGGTTGGTGTGGTCTTAGCTCGGCCTATGATAAGATTGGTTTTGCATGTTAACTTGAACAGTGTTGATAATTGATGATGAGTTCTAATTTTAATCATGATGATAATCTGAGCTTGTCTTAAACTTATGTAACCGGTTAACACTTAAAGTTTAACTGTTTTAATCCACTTGGTTCAAGGGTTTTATAATTTGTTTCTGTGGGAAATTCCTGGTTGAAATTTAAGGAAATTAGTGAACTGGCAGTAAAGGTTGGAATGACGTAAAAGCTTGAGTTTGGGGGAATCTATGGGATATATATATTACAAAAAGAAAAAAAAAGAAAAAAAGAAATGATGAAAAGAAAAAAAAATAAAAAATCCAGAAAAAGAAAAAAGAGAGAGAATAAACACTGTGACATGTTTGTCTAGTTTTGTGGCCTTTGTTACTTGAGTAAGTAAGCCTGAGGGGATTGTCTTTACACCTAGCACCCTAAGGTCTTAATGGCTTGGGAGTCATTGGTCGAAAGCTCGTTAAGGTAGCACTGACAAGACTAAGGGAATAAGACATTGCACAGCCATGAGAAAAATAAAAAAATGAATAAAATACGAGAAAGAGCAAAAATGCCCTCGTGATTGAATAAAAGTAGAAATAAATCCAGTATTTACCCTTAGACTTGGTAATTGCTTAGTTTTAACTGGAGTTGTCATGTTCACAAAAGTAATTGAATTAAAACTGAAATTTTCCTTCTAAGAAGTTTGTTATGTGATTATCTTGAACTGTGGTTGGTTAGAATGGTTAACAAGCACACACACACACAACATGGGTGATGACTGGTTTGGATTGACTAATTGGTTAGAGTTATGGATTTTGACTTGATTGGATATATTGTTTGAGTACCAATGGTATCTTTGAGGCCTGTTACTATATATCATACTGATTTATTACTGGGTTTGTAGGTATATTAGAAAGTAGATCATGCATATGCATTCATGTAGTTGAGTTAGTTTGTTTATTTTTAGTTCTTTTGTATTTTTGCTTGAGGACAAGCAAAGGTTTAAGTTTGGGGGTATTTGATGAGTGGGTTTTATACTCATAATTGAGTACGTTTGAGCTTAATTTTTTGGTTGATTTTAAGTGTTTTTGTCTATTCATGCATGTTTTATGTTGTTTTGTAGGAATTAGGACAAAAGTTACTTGGATCGACGTTTGGGGTGGCTAGATTCGCGTTTTTGGCTTGCCATTTACATAGCAGTCACTTCAGAGCCAATTTGAGTATTACTCTGGATCTTATTTTGAAATACTTAAAGAATGAAAGTTGTATATCTACGTCTCCTCTTTCCAGAACATCTTGAATCATCAAAATCGGAGTTCGGACGAAGAAGTTATGGCCATTTTCCCAAAGTGCGTCAGAGCAGAAAATTTCCAAAAATGGGGCCAGCGTCGGGGCGCCCAAACCAAGGGTATTTGTAGCGCCGGGGCGCTAGGGAGCAGCTTCCTCAATAGCGCGTCAATGACTGGGGCACCGGGGAAGAGTCCGTGAGGCTTGGACGATTTTGGGGCTTAATTTTGACATTTTTTTTCGACTCAAATTGGATTGGATTTGTTCCTAAGCTAAAAATTGGACTTGTAACCTATAAATACATGATGTAAGACATAAAATAAAGGGAGATTACATAGATTAGACTAGATAAAACACTCCATTGGATTAGAATATAAACCCTAGTTCTTAATTAGCCATTGGAGATTGAAGCAAATTGAAGAACACTGAAGATCAAGAGCAAGAGCAAGAGGGGAGCATCAGATTTGCTGACAACAGATTTTATTCTCTTCTCTTATCATACTTTTATATTTTAATGTCTATTCAGTTGTGGATTCTTGGTTTTATTTTTAGTTCTTTTGTATTTTTGCTTGAGGACAAGCAAAGGGTTAAGTTTGGGGTATTTGATGAGTGAGTTTTATACTCATAATTGAGTGCGTTTGAGCTTAATCTTTTGATTGATTTTAAGTGTTTGTGTCTATTCATGCATGTTTTATATTGTTTTGTAGGAATTGGGACAAAAGTTACTTGGATCGACGTTTGGGGTGGCTAGATTCGCGTTTTTGACTTGCCATTTACACAGCAGTCCTTTCAGAGCCAATTTAGGTATTTCTCCGGACCTTATTTTGAAAAACTGAAAGAATAAAAGTTTTATATCTACGCCTTCTCTTTCCAGAACTTCTTGAATCATCGAAATTGGAGTTCGGACGAAGAAGTTATGGCCATTTTCCCAAAGGACGTCGAAGTAAAAAATTTCCAAAATGGGGCGCCATTTGAGCCTATTTGCGAAGGTTTCGGGCGCTAGGGGCGCCTTCCTAGTGCCGTGCCCAAAATTTGAGTCTTGGGGAAGAGTCTGGTGAGGCTTTGACGCGTTTTGGGACGAATTTTGACACTTTTTTGACTCCAAATTGAATTGGGTTTGTTCCTAAGCTAAAAATTGGTCTTGTAACCTATAAATACATGATGTAAGGCATAAAATAAAGGGAGATTACATAAATTAGAGTAGATAAAACACTCCATTAGATTAGAATATAAACCCTAGTTCTTAATTAGCCATTGGAGATTGAAGCAAATTGAAGAACACTGAAGATCAAGAGCAAGAGCAAGAGGGGAGCATCAGATTTGCTGACAACAGATTATATTCTCTTCTCTTATTATACTTTTATCTTTTAATGTCTATTTAGTTGTGGATTCTTGGTTTTAATTCATTAATTATGAACTAACTCTTTAATTAAGATTCTAATTGAACTTTTTATGTCTATAAATTAGTTATTCAATTTATTCCAATTATTTGTGTCAAATTGAATTGTTTATCTTGTCTTGAGCTTATTGATTAATTACCTGATCAGTAATTACCTTGTTACTCTAGAAGGAATTGAAAGAGGAATTCTAGGGTTAGAACTGGACATGATAACATGTGACTTAGTTATTTGCAAAGTGAATAATTAGGTTTGTGAATTGAATGAAAATATCTGTTCACCGCATGTAACACATAAGGAATTAGAATTGAAGGAGTTTAATTCAATTATTTTGCATAGGAATATAACAAGATTAATTTGGATTAGATAGAAGTCAATTGATCACTTGGAAAAAGGCTTTTGGCATTTGAGAATTCCTGTTAATAATTCAATAGGCATAATAATGGGATAATTAGATAATTGATTTATAGTTCATAATTGGGGATATTGAAGTCTTAATCTTTATTTATTTGAATTCATTTATAAAGCAATTCAGTTTAATTAGTTAATTTAGTTTTCTTAATTAGAAAAATCACAATTTGTAGTTGTTTAAATAAAATTGATTTGTTTAAGAGTTAGTATTTGATAATTTTTGTTAAATAATTCCTTGTGGGAACGATACTCTACTTTCACTTTATTACTAGATGACCGTGTATACTTGCACGTATTCATTGATTGCGAAATCGATCAACAATAACCATTTTATTTTTTATAAGTAAACAAATTGACATAAAATTTGTTAAAATCAGTATATATCAGCTATTTAAGTTGAAATGTTAGGTTGGTATCCAAACCTACATATATGTTTACAATTTTTGTTTTTGTTGGTAACCAAACTGTGACGCCCCCCAAAATAGGTATACATCACCCATTTTGAGTTGCCAAATACATGGTACAAAATTCAAATACAACTTAATTAATACAGCTGTCATGTAATACGACGAATCATAAGCTGAGAGTTTTAATACGAATATTGTCGTCTAGACAATATCCACACTCAAATTCAATCTTATTACAATTATTATCACACTATTTAATAGAGTAGTGAGGACTACTAAAACAGTCATCTGGACTGTCACTCCGTTCCCTGACTAGTCCCAGCTATATTCTCATTTCCTGAAGAGAACAATGAAAGCAAAGAGTGAGCTCAACTAGCCCAGTAAAGAATATTATAACTAAGATAATGCAGAATAAATTATTGTTAGCCTTTAACAATGTTAAACTGATAGGATATAATAAACAACAAGTTTAACTGCAGCGGAACAAATAATCCATTAGAAGAGTCAAGTAGAGCATGATATCTACTATCTTCTATGATTTAAAGTTATCACCAATTTTATCGTTGAGACTCAGCATAATAAATAATCCACATCACTGAATTATCCATGCACTACGGGCTAAGGATATTCATTATTATTACCAATGGTCATGTTCATCTCAACAACTGTCCATCAATGCACTACGGGCCAATGAGGACTTTTACCACATCATTTATAACATTACAGGTCATGATTATGCCGAATGATTCCTGGTCATAATCATACCAATCAACAGTCCATTTATGTACTACGAGCCAAAGATGACTTTCATAACAATATAAACATGAGGATGATGACAATGATATAAGAATTCAATTAAATGCAAACAAAGGATAAATTCTAAAGATTTATAATTTAATTTATCCAGAATTTAATAATGTCCAAATTGTCAACATGATACTTCTTTGTGAAGTGAAATTCAAGAATAATATTGTATCAAAATGATTTGGACCGAAAAGAAATCAATTTTTGTCATGAATAGTACCCCAGGTGAATAGTACCCGAGTGAATAGTACCCCATGAATAACACTTCGGGAATAGTACCCCGTGAATAGTACTCCGACATGAAAAGGTTAAAACTTATCAAGAATGCTCAGAATAATAATTTCATAAAAAGATACTAGATGAAGCGCAAATATCAAGGATATTCTACTAATTTCAGAAATTATAGAAGTAATACTTACCATAGTAAGTTTAAATTTAGGAATATAAAATGAAGTAATATCCCTTCCATACTATGGAGTATGAAAGAAAATAATATTTATTACAAGTATTGAAATAAAATAATATCCTTTACGAATACGAAAGAAATAATACCCCTTACCTTAGTAGGAGATTGGATACTGCAATAGCTTAGTAACAAAATACTCTTCTTCTTTCTATCTGATTCTCTCTCTATAGAATTCTCTTGTGAGTCGTAGTGAATTGGTGAGAATGAAAGAAGGAATAAACTTCTATTTATAGATGATTTCTAGCTTAGCCCTTGCAATGGGAAGAGGCAAGTGGCTTGACGACTGGTGATGTGAAAAGAAAAGTGGTTTGACGCCTGTAATGTGAAACGACAAGTGGTTTGACGCCTATAATGTGAAACGACAAGTGGTTCGATGCCTGTAATGTGAAACGACAAGTGGTTCGACGCCTGTAATGCGAAACGACAAGTGGTTCGACGCCTGTAATATAAAACAACTAGTGGTTTGACATCTGGTAAAGGCAAGTATTATTGGTGAAAATGACTCTTAGATGATGACATATGGGTCCCATAGAATAAACCAAATTTATAACAAACGTCTCATAACAGACTTCTTATTTATATCAAAGATTGAATAAATATTTACTACAAATTATTTTATCTTCAATCAGAACATTTTTTTTAATCTTTCAATAATTATTCATCATTAATATTATAACTCACAATATTGACAACCAGATCATTCCCAGGAAAGATGGGACTTTCCGATAAGGACTTCTCCTTATTGGCGCGCAATTAGGTGACCAAACCCCTTTTCTCGACAAAACTTTCTAGACATCGTCAATAATATAAATAATATTATGAATAACTTTATCGTCTCAATTATTAATTTAATAATATAAAATATTGTGCAGTTGATACTGTGACAATAATTGAATCAATAACCTAAAATACTATGTTGTAATTACTGTAGCAATAATTGAGTATAATTGATTGACTTCTTACGTAAGCATCAATAATCAATATCGTGTGCTACTATACAACCACGCGTATTACTGTACTTTTATCACCAGGTATTTCAATAGTTAACAATAAAACTTTCGCTGCTATTTTTATAAAAAGATAATTTTATCGTTTTTTAACTCCGACAATAATTCTGTTGTGGGTCCACCAATGATTGTGTCATCGTACAAATATTCTCTGACAAAACGAATATTCCCCGACCAACCGAATATTTTATAACAACTTGCTTACTTTGCAAAATTTATAAATATTACCCACAACTATAACATTATAACAAATTCACACCTTAATATTCAAAAATATAATTTTAAAAAATATTAATTTTTATTTATGAAAGTTGGGGTCTTACACAAACAGTTATATGTTTGTATCACGAATGTTATAAAATGTTAAATGTATGTGTTTTATTTATAGTCTATCATCATGATGGAATAAGAAATTTTAATTAAGAGTTCCAATTAATATATATGATGGTCATTTATAAACTCATATTAAAATAAAGATATTTTTGAGATGTGCAGTTGGTATCCAAACCTGCATATAAGGGTAACCATTTTAGTTTTTGTTAGTAACCAAATAATTTACAACTTATATTTGTAACAATTATCAAGTGCATAGTGTACATGTGTGGATTCCCATTTATCTAGTTGATGGATACTTTTAAATTACATAGTTATCTAGTTGGTAGTAATTAAACATGAATGCAGGGCTAACCATTTTATTTTAGATGGTAAACAAATTTACATAAAAATGTTTTAGAATAGTTAACAATTGTTCAATGTATATGTTTGCCCTATATTGGAAACTCATAATGAAATCAGAAATCAAAATATTAATCAATAACAATTTTGGTTACTGTACACAATCAAAAATGTTACCAACTATGTGGTTAATGGTTACTAATAGTAAACAATTATATATTCCTGTATTTACACTCTTAATGTAACTGCACTATATCAGACCTTTTTTTGGTCTTAAAACCGGTGAATTATTGCATGTTTTCCTGTTGTGTCCTTTTTCTTGGCACTTGCTGCATTTGTTTTGAATTTTGATTTCAGATTCGTGTTTGTACCTCCCTATTTTTGGTCTTCCCGCTGGTCTTCTTTTGTTTGGTGGTTTTACACATATGTTTCTTACTTCTTCTGGTACATCCCAGTTTTCTTTGTCATCTAACGACATGATGGAAGCTGAATATGTGTCGACCAAAGTTGTTTTAGAGTAATTTTTTGAGCAAAAATCATAACAGCTCAAATTTTTCTTGCTCATAACAACAGCAGCGTGTGGACAAGGCATCTCATGGTACTGAAATTTACGGCATATGCATGTCTTTTGTTCGATGTCCACAATATATTGTTTAGCGACATCGTAAACAGTGAAAATCACTAAGTTTGATGTCTCAACCTACAACACAAATTAAGTGTGTTGTTAGAATAAAGTATAACTGGAATCATTTTCGTTGTCTGAAAATAAAATAAATATAGTAAAGTAAACAAATCAATGTTAGCCAGTAACCAAACTACATAATGTTAGTAACCAGAACATAAAACACATTTGTACATTCATCTTACAATGGAAACAATCAGTTTAATGTTATTTGTTAGCAATTAAATTATAACAGTTGTATGAAGGTAACCAATGTAGCCAATTAGTTTCCATCATAATAAAACAAACCAATATAAAATACCCTAATACTGCACAATAATCATAACAGCATTATACAGTAACTAAATCCAATTTAGACAGTAACCAACACATGTTTATTTAATAACCATAAGATAAACACATTCTCCATTGAATTGTTATAGTAAAAAACAACCAGTATAATGGGTTTGTGACAAACTAAAGGCTAACTGTTGTAAGAATTTAACCAATGTAGCTAACAAGTAATCATGAATATAAAAAACATCAGTACAAGTGTACATTAATTTGCTTTAGCAACCAAATATATAGTAACCAATTAACTAGTACACAACACCCAATGTATACAATCAGATTAACAGTTGCATGAAGGTAACCAATGTAGTCAATAAGTTACCACCAATATAAAAGAAACAATTATAAAACACAATAACATTATAATTTACAGAGTAACCAAGTCAAAGATTAGTCAAGAATCAAAGATAATGTTACACAAGAACCAAGTCAGCATTAGTCAGTAACCATTATAATGTTATACAGTAAGCAATTCAGTATTAGTCAGTAACCAATATAATGTTACACAGTAACCAAGTTAGCATTAGTCAGTAACCAAGTCAGCACTAGTCGGTAATATTATGCAGTAACGATTATAATTTTACCCAGTAACCAAGTCAGCATTGTTTACATCAAAATAATTGCAGTTATTTTTAATTTTGTTAAAATTATCAGCATATACATGTAACCAATAGTGAACAAATAGGTTTCCATAAAATGGAAATGCAACTTAGGATGCAATAATTTAAAATTTGTATTAATTACCTTAAGTTTCTTTGATTTAATGATATTAGATTGCAACCTTCCCTTAGCTGTTGTGGAAAGTGTTGTGAATGTTGATATGACTGCTTGTTTGTTTGTGAAATACCATCTTTAAACCAGACAACGTAGGCATTCAATCATTGACGCAACTGGAAGATCCTTGATCAACTTGATTGCATTTTTTATAGATTCGGCGATGTTTGAAGTCATTGTTGAGTATCTGCTTACAGTCCCATGGAGCCTGGTGCACTTCTCCAACTTGACCTCTTCCTCCAAATATGTCCTTATTCAAGGATCAATAGCATCAAGTTCAGCCATGTGTTTGTTGAATTGTTCATTAGTGTAAGCTCTACAAGCCCCGTTGTAAGCCTGTTTAAGTTCGTCTCCTCTCTTTCTGAACCTGTTTTTTATATTTTTCAGTACATGGTATGTGTTGGAACCATGAAAGACATCCAAAAACACAAAATTTAGTCCTTCTATAATGGCTTCATATCTATCTGAAACAATGCATTGACCTTCCCTAACTCCACAAGCAATTCTCAAATTTATGAAAAACCATCTCCAAGATAATTCACTTTCGCTGTCAACCACTGCAAAAGAAATCGGAAAAATTTTCGGTTTGCATCTTGTATGCTTGCTATCAGTAGTGTCCCCCGTAAGTTGATTGTATGAACGTGCCATCGATTACAATGATTAGAAAGCAATGGTGTCATGCTTGAATGGATACTCTAATGACAAAGAATAAATACTTAAACGACCATTTGTTTTCAACTCAAGGGCTGTGACGGAACCTGTTATGAAACATCAGCATTATCATTAGAATTACAAGTAGTATACAGTATCCAAATCACTAGTAATTAGTAACCATTCATGTGGTTAATGGTATCCAACTAATTACCATATTAATGTTTCCAATACGGTGCATTTGGTGTACATAATATAATTAATGTGTAATCTTTTGTGTAGATATATATGATACACAAAATATTAATTCAACATAGATTGATTGTACAGTACATTTACTAACTAAACCTGCATATTAAGGTAACCAAATCAGTTGACTTGGGTAACCAACTAATTATGAAAAACTAATAAAATGTTTTAAAGTGTTACCTGGATTTGTTTTCTTCAGTATGTGTAACCATGATGGGATCAGTGAGTAGTCGTGTGAATTTCCTCTTACCTTTTCCAACGCTTTCTCCTTCGATCTCCATGCTTTTTGGTAAGAGATAGTCACATTATATTCTGTCATCATGTCCTCCACAATATCATTTGTTGTGTATATTTTCTTTAAATTTGTTAATTTGTGCATTATGCATTCATTGACCAACTCAATATTTGTCTGTCTGTGGTCTCCCAGCAATACGTTGACTGAACACGTGTGGATGTCATTGAATTCTCTCACCTTGAACATACTAGTTTTTCGAAAACTTGATGCTCTCATCTTCCATCTACAATTTTCATCATATACGCACACTAGCACAAAGTGTCTATGACTTGTTCATTGAACTTTGTGTTGTCTATTTTTCCTGATTGAATACAGCCTCATAGCTTGTGATAGGATTTTTTTGTCTTTGTAGGTTTGATGTAATTTTACTTCACGTTCATTCGGATATGTTATTACATCATCATATCGTTCTTCTGTGTATGATTTGTCATGTTGTCTGTCTCGTTGTTGTTCAATAATTTCCATTGCAAGTTGATCATCATATTATGTTCTAATTTGGCAATCTTGTGTTGCTAGTGGAACTAATGCTGAATTCCCTTGTGTTGATCTGATTGGTGTTACATCGTGAATTATAGTTTCTTCTATATTTGTCAAGTTATGCAAGATTGTTGTGCGCCCCCTTCTGTGTTCAATATCTATAATCAGTGGGAATTTACCTTGTTCATCAGATTTTCTACTGGCTTCAATAAAGAATCTTAAGTTTGCTTCATCTGATATACTGATCGGTGGAATGTCGCTTCTAATCTGAATTTTGATTGATAATATTGTTGCATTTGTGTCTAGCCATAATGCACTGCATATCATGTTTTGCATTTCTCTGAACGAACAAGTTGATGGAACTAGTATGCCAGTAACTTAAAATTTGGTTTATTGGTTACTATCAGTCCATGTACCGTTGAAATAAAGTACAACTGGAATCATCTTCATTGTCTGACAACAGAATAAGTATTGTAAAGTAACCAAATCAATGTTAGCTAGTAACCAAACTACATAATGTTAGTAACCAGAACATAAAACACATTTGTATATTCATCTTACAATGAAAATAATCAGTATATTGATATTTGTTACCAATTAAATTATAACAGTTGTATGAAGGCAACCAATGTAGCCAATAAATAACCATCATAATAAAACAAACCAATATAAAATATCGTAATATTATACAGTAATCATAACAACATTATACAGTAACCAAATCCAATTTAGACAGTAACCAACACATATTTATTTAGTAACCACAAGATAAACACATTCTCCATTGCATTTTTATAGTAAAAAACAACCAATATAATTTGTTTGTTACCAACTGAAGGCTAGCTGTTGTAAGAATGTAACCAATGTAGCTAACAAGTTACCATTAATATAAAAAACATAAGTAAGTGTACATTAATATGCTTCAGCAACCAAATATACAGTAACCAATTAATTAGTATAAAACAACCAATATATATAAGTATAATTAGATTAACAGTTGCATGAAGGTAACCAATGTAGTCAATAAGTAACCTCCAATATAAAAGAAACAATTATAAAACAATATAACATTATAATCTTACACATTAACCAGGTCAGCACTAATGAGTAACCATTATAATTTTACATAGTAACCAAGTCAGCATTAGTCAGTAACCAATATAATGTTAAACAGTAACCAAGTCATCATTTTTCAATAACTAAGTCAGCATTATTTAGTAATATTATGCAGTAACCATTATAATTTTACACAGTAACCAAGTCAGCATTAGTCAGTAACCAAGTCATCATTTTTACATAACTAAGTCAGCATTAGTCAGTAATATTATGCAGTAGCCATTATAATTTTACACAGTAACCAAGTCAGCATTAGTCAGTAACCAATATAATGTTACACAGTAACCAAGTCAGCATTAGTCAGTAACAAAGTCAACATTAGTCAGTAATATTATGCAGTAACCAAGACAGCATTAGACAGTATATGTGATAACCCAAAAATTCATAAAATCTTGAATGATTAGAATAAAGGTTAAAGAATAAAATCTAGATGAGAATTTGAGGATTTATTTAAAATTTTTAAGTAAAACCTATATGGTTTGCTATTCGAATGAGAATAGAGAAAATATGGGTTACAAAATTCCTAAACATAGCTTGAATTAAGTTAGTTATATATATTTTAGCAAGAGGAATGATGAATTAAGTTAATGATATAAGGATCAAGATAAAACTATGTTAGTAATTAACATAGCTTGAATGTTGGCCTTGACTGGCAAATAAGAATTTGAATAAGTATAAAGTCGTTAGTTAATACGATTAGCAATAAGAAGGGAGTAATTTAAAACTCAAAATTTGAGTTAGAGATAGAATTTTGAAGCATGGACTGCTTGGTTGCGTCCAGAACATCAAGTTTAGTTAGAATGGCAGTAAACACAAAATTTGTAAAGGTTGACTTTTGGTCAAAGTTAACAGTTGACTTTTTATGGAGAAAAGTCAAAATTAGTGTGAGAAGTGAAATATGTTATGATTATGTGAATTATGTATACGAATATATATATATATATATATATATATATATATA
Source organism: Panax quinquefolius (assembly GCA_020205615.1). Lineage (NCBI taxonomy): Eukaryota > Viridiplantae > Streptophyta > Magnoliopsida > Apiales > Araliaceae > Panax > Panax quinquefolius. Next base: position 142,274,464 of record CM035154.1, read on the forward strand.
CATACATATATATATATATATATAATACCAAGGTAGGGCAATGATTTGACATATCTTTTAACTTGTTGGACGACAGAAGTGTGAGTGTCAGTCCATGGAGGAGGATTGTCCTGCAAACGCTGAAAAAAAGGTTTGCAAATCTTCCTAAGGTTTTTGTAGAACTTGCCAATATAATTGAGCGAGCCCAGAAACCTCTGTAGTTGGGTTATTGGTAATTTTATCTGGGAATCTGTCAGCAAATTGAATAGCTCTGTCAATAAGCTGTATGAGTCCGCGATAAATATTTAAACCAAGAAACCGAACTTTAGCTTGAAACAAGCTGTATTTCTTCTTAATTTTTCACTTGGGGCGGAAGAAGAGAAAGAATAGAGTAGTGCATATAAATAACACAATTAATTTACTGTAAAAAGAAATAATTTTATTGATAATTGAAAACTATTTACAAACAAACTAAAAATTTAAGTGACTTATAAATTAACTCAGAACATTATAGAAGAAAGAGAAAGAGGGGTTAAGATAGGCTAAACAGCGGTAGAAACCAAAGATTCGTCTGAGAAGGAACTCAGAGTCTTTCTAAGTTTCGAAGTCTATTTTTCTAACTAAGTTCGGTTTCTTTTTATAGAATAAGGAAAGGAACTATTACAAAGGAACTATTACAAAATGAATCATTACAAACAAGCAATTGTAGATGAATAGTGCTAACTTTTGACTAAATACATATGCTTTCGGCTACTTTAGACAAAGAGGCCGACAACTTTTGACTCGACAGATGCTTTTGGTGGAAAAGAGAGAGCATCTTTTGACTCTGAAGGCTACTGGGGCAGGTGCGCATGACTGGAGCTGCTTTTGGTGGAAAAGCATATTCTTTTGACTGATTGGCTGCAGGGACAGGTGCATGTGACCGGGAAGTCAGGCAAATGGGTCCTAAGCATCCTGTAGATCGATGGTGCCATATGGATCATACTAACCATCATCATCTGCAAATTGGCTGACTGAAGCATTCTGAGAAGAGGAAGAAGAATGAACAGAAGCTTCTTCGTGTAACTCATCGATTCTTTTGTAAAGTGCTTGGGCTATTAATTTTAATTCTTTACTGGAACAATTCTTGAAATCAGAAATGTAACGAGAACAAGACGAACCCAATGGGGACCCATTTTTTGACTCTTTGGGTTTTGACTCTTTTAATTGAATGGAAGGTTCTTTGGACGAAACTGGAAGAACCTTAAGAGGGACGGTGGGAAATTCTAACTGAACTTGACTAACAATCCTATTAACATCAAACTTATCCCACCATTTGATGAAAAATTGTCGAGAGAGAATAGGGAATGGTTCACAAAGGGTACAGGCTTCCGCCAAATTGAAATCTCGACCAAACGGATTGGTTACTTTAGTTGGGGTTTTAATGTCATATTGCCATTTAAGAATCCAAGGAATCTTTTAATATACAATGAATGATAAAGTACTTTGGATTTATCATTTTCAAAGAGGGTATGAATGGAAGAACATTGAATAAAAATTAAACCTAAAGATGACCCAGTCAAATTGGTCGCCTAGTTCTTTCCTTCTGGTTGGCATTTCCAGCCCGCGGCTCCTTATAAATCCCTTGTGTATTATAAGGACATCCTTTTTGAAACCGAGTCAATCCATTTGGGGCGGAAGAAGAGAAAGAACAGAGTAGTACATATAAATAACATAATTAATTTACTGTAAACAGAAATAATTTTATTGATAATTGAAAACTATTTACAAACAAACTAAAAATTTAAGTGACTTACAAATTAACTTAGAACATTATAGAAGAAAGAGAAATAGGGGTTAAGATAGGCTAAACAATTGGTAAACCAAAAGATTAAATGCGTCTGAGAAGGAACTCAGAGTCTTTCTAAGTTTCGAAGTCTATTTTTCTAACTAAGTTCGGTTTCCTTTTATAGAATAAGGAAAGGAACTATTACAAAGTAACTATTACAAAATGAACCATTACAGACAAGCAACTGTAGATGAATAGTGCTAACTTTTGACTAAATACATATGCTTTCGGCTACTTTAGACAAAGAGGCCGATAACTTTTGACTCGGCAGATGATTTCGGTGGAAAAGATAGAGCATCTTCTTCATGTAACTCATCGATTCTTTTGTTAAGTGCTTGGGCTATTAATTTTAATTCTTTACTGGAACAATTCTTGAAATTAGAAATGTCACGAGAACAAGACGAACCAGTAGGACTGATTTTTGACTCTTTGGGTTTTGACTCTTTTAATTGACTGGAAGGTTCTTTAGACAAAACTGGAAGAACCTTAAGAGGGACGGTGGGAAATTCTAACTGAACTTGACTAGCAATCCTATTAACATCAAACTTAACCCACCATTTGATGAAAAATTGTCGAGAGAGGAGGGAATGGTTCATGAAGGTGCAGAGCTCTCCATTGGTTGAAATCTCGACCAAACGGATCGGTTACTTTAGTTGGGATTTTAATGTCATATTGCCATTTAAGAATCCAGGGAATCTTATATTTACTAACAAATTGAAGAATGACAGGGACTCCATCATACTTTGGATCGTGTTTACTGTGGTTACAAAAATGACTAAGTTGAACTTTCAATAGCTCAAGAAGGAGATCATAAGTGGAACCAAACCTCATCCACCAATGAGAGAACCAATGAGGGAACTGGCTTTTGAACTTGTGATCGAACTGAAAGAACCAGGAATGACTATTTGACTCATTTTGAAAAAGGATGAATCTATACCAGACATCCATATAATCATAATAACAATAAAAGTTATCTTGATTAGAAAGCTGCATGAGGTCAGAAGGATGTTTTCCCCAATCTGACATTGAAATGAATTGTTTAATATACAATAAATGATAAAGTACTTTGGATTTATCATTATTAGCATAAAAGGGTTTAACAAAGATTGACTCGGTTTCAACAAGGATGTCCTTATAATACACAAGGGATTTATAAGGAGCCGCGGGCTGGAAATGCCAACCAGAAGGAAAGAACTGGGCTACCAATTTGACTGGGTTATCTGTAGGTTTCATATGGGGTTCAATATGAAATAGTTGAGTGGTCCATTTGAGCATATACTCAGAAAGAGGATGGCTGGGGTTTGAAATGGAGGTTTTTGATTGATTTGAAAAAGGGTCAACTGTGGTTGGGTTACTAGCTAAAGCTGAACTGTATGGCTTGGATATTGTACCAAGACTGGTAAATTTGTCGGTGGTTTGATAGATTGAGTTAACTGAATGAGGAACCAAGGTTCCTTTTGGTTGATTACTTGGGCCAATAGGACGACCCGGACAACGAGAAGATGATGCTCCTCGAGTACTCATGATGGCCGGATAGTACCTGTATTAATAAATTCCCGAGTGAGAAAATCAGGAATCGATTAGTTACTGCCTTTAATGTATTCAATCTCAAAATCAAAGATACTCAATAAGGCTTGCCATCTAGCAAAAGAATGTTTAGACGCCGTGTTTTCAACATCTTATTCTAAAACATATTTTACTGATTTGCAGTCAATGCGAACTAAAAACTTTTGATTCAATAAGTCACTCTGAAACAATACATAATACTAAAGAAAGTATTTCTTTTTTAATAGTACTGTAATTTAACTGTGTAGTATTCCATGCACCGGAATGAAAATGGACAATTTGTTCTGGGGAGTTAAGAGTAAGTTTTTGCTTGAGATTCCTCCGAATCCAATATTAGAGGCATTAGTTTCAACAATTTTAAATGCAGAATCATTGGAAATACCAAGGCAGGGCAATGCCTTGACATATCTTTTAACTTGTTGGACGACAGAAGTGTGAGTGTCAGTCCATGGAGGAGGATTCTCCTGCAAACGCTGAAAAAGAGGTTTGCAAATCTTCCTAAGGTTTTTGTAGAACTTGCCAATATAATTGAGCGAGCCCAGAAACCTCTATAGTTGGGTTTTATTGGTAATTTTATCTGGGAATCTGTCAACAAATTGAATAACTCTGTCAATAGGTTGTATGAGTCCGCGATAAATATTTAAACCAAGAAACCGAACTTTAGCTTGAAACAAGCTGTATTTGAAAGGTGAAAGGACAAGTCCATTATCTTTAACTGTTTTGAAGAATGATTTCAAGTGTTTAATATGTTCTTCAATAGAATTGGAAAAAAATGAGAATATCATCAATGTAGACAACAATAAAATGACTGAAAGGATTTAAAATGTCATTGAGGATATTCTGAAATTCACTAGGAGCATTTTTTAGGCCAAATGCCTGGACATTCCATTCATAGTGACCGAATAGGGTAGTGAACGTTGTTTTATACCTATCATCTGAATGGATTGCTATTTGCCAGAAACCAGATTTAAGGTCAAATTTACTGAAGATAGTGGCATTACTCAATCGGTTAATGAGGTCGTCTTTGTTAGGTAAAGGGTACCTAATCCATTCTAAAACTTTGTTCAATGGCTTGCAATTGATAACTAGACAGGGAACGCCTCTCTCCTTTTATGCTTCATTATTAACATAAAAGACGGGACATGACTAGGGGGATTTACTAGGCTTAATTAAACCTTTATTAAGAAGATCATTAATCTCCTTTTTACATAACTCCATTTGTTCGTGATTCATTTGTATGGGCCTAGCCTTAGTAGGAATCAGGTGTTCTTTGAATTCCTTAGTATAAGGAAGCCTTACTACATGCTTTTTCCGATGCCAAAAGGCATTAGGAGAATCAGAACAAAGGTTATCTTTTAAGTATATTTTTAACTCTTCAATTTTTTCATGAACTTCTTTATTCTGAAGCTGTTCTTTTAAAATTTAATAAATTTAATGATTTGAAAATAGATTCTTCTTGAATAAATTTTAAATCTCTTTCTTTAGGTTTAATAAGGAATTTAAATGTTATTCTTTTCCTTAAATGTTTACAGCTTAATCCTTCATTATTGGTAGTAAAAGGGTATAATAAATATATAAATAGTAACCCTAAGATGATTTTATCAGTAAGATTGCGGATCAAAACAAATGATGTTTTGAAACACATATTATCTTGACAGATATGAACCTTAGGCAATTTATATTTTATTTCCATTTGACTACCATTGGCTGAATTTAATTTTTCATTAGTTTTCTTATAGGACTTAGTTGGGATTAGACCTTCTTGAATACAATTAAGATATGCACCAGTATCAACTAAGGCAGGAAGTTGTATTGAAAAGGTTTTATCAACAACTAAAATAATGGAGATATACCATTTTTGAATGGTGATATCTTTAATACGTTTAAGAGAAAGACCTTGAACAAAAAGATCTGGCTCTTTTTTAGTTCCCGATGATTCAGGCTCATCGTGATCTTCATCACTAGAGGAGGAATCATGGACTTGAAGATCGGATTTTTTGTCTTCAAATACTTTTCTTAAAATAGAGACTTCTAATTTTAAGTTAGAAATTTCTTTTTTCAGTTTATTGACTTCCTGATTTAGCTCTGGGGGTAATTTCCTTAACTGGGGTTTTGAATCTCTCAAGAGTTTTATTAAGACTAAATACTGGTTTTTCTTTAGCTTTAAAAATCGTATCCTTAACTCTATTATCTTTGGTTAATAAATCTTTTAATTGCTTAGTGTACTGAGATTTTAACTCAGGATCAGAAATCTTACTAATTAGATCAATTAGCAAAGAACTTTCTTCATCATCTTTAGTAATTACATTGACTTGTTTATTGCAACACTTTTCATTGTAATTGTTAGCGCAAATAGTGACTTCGTCATTATCACTATCTGTTTCGTGATTACTAGTACTGCTACTAGATGAATGAGGAATATCAGAACCTTCATCATTACTGACATTGTTCTCTATTCTCATTAATTCTAATAACTATTCAGTATCTTCACTTGAAATATTTAATTGAGTCAATTTCTTCTTAATTTTGCACTCATTTTTATAGTGTCCTTTCTGCCCACAATTGTGGCAAACAATTTTACTTTTATCAAATTTTTTAGATGATTTTTTATTATAAATTTTTCTTGTAGGTTTGGGTTTATTGTAATATTCATCTTGATTTTTATCTTTTTTATGACTTTGTTTATGTTTATAGCATCTGTGACTCTTATGATGATCAATATGTTTACGCAAGTGCTTCTTTCTAGAGGGAGCAACAGGAGGTAAACCATATTGTTCACAGAATGTTCCTAACTCATACTTGGCTTTTTTCTTATCTTTACTAGCTTGCTTGGCTAATTTAAAATTAATACACATTTTTAATCCAATTTTTTGAATATAACTGATTATGTCACCATAAGTCAGGTTATCATAGTCAATATACCCTAAATCTTTACTTAGCTCTTCTCTGACTTTATGAGCGAATAATGAAGGTAAACCATTGACGAATTTTTCTTTCCAGAATGGTTTATTGCTATCATTTCGCATCATAACTCGAGAGGTAAATGCATCCTTGTACCATCTAAAATCACTTAGAGTGGGACAAGTGAGATTACTAAGCTGATCGTGGATTCTCTCAGTTATATTACTGGGAGTGCCAACAAAATGTTTTATTATGTTAAATATTAGAGTGTTAACTCCATCAAGCGGACCAATACCGACATCTTCATCAAAGATGGGGTTGCCGTCATCATCTAACTGGACATCATGAATTATTGATAGTCTAGTATCTTCTGTGAGATGTTTTTCCCACCAAGATCTGAGAATACCAATGAATCCACTAGCTAATAACTCCACAATATCTGGCTGAGTCAGATTGTTGAATTTAGTTATATAGCTATTTGCTACCATAGACATGTGATTTAACTTGTTTAAAATCTCTTGTTCACTGAAACCATCAATGTTCCATTCATAAATTTTATTGGATGAAACAGAGAATTACTTATCTAGATTTCTCTCTTCGAACTGTAGATCCGGAGGAGTAGGTCTAGAGTACCAATTTCTGGTTATACTAGTGTTTTTAACAATTAATTTATTTAACTGATCATTAAAATCTGGGATAGAAGAATTATCAGAATGATCTGACTTGCTATAACTTTCATTGTCTGTTTTAACGTGATCAATGATTGCAATGGTGCCACTTGATTCAGGCTCAGTTTTTAATTTTTTAAATAACTTATCAATAGCTCAAGTAAGTTTACCGTCTTTGTTGGGTAAACCTAGTTTACTTCTATTTTCTGGTAATTTTAATAGAGGTTGTGCAATTTTTGAATCGGGTTTTTTAATAGTAGTTTCCTCGAATTTTTCTTCAATTCTATCTAGTTGTCTTCCTACCATTGCTAGATATTGATTACTAAAATTTAATTGTTCAATAATTTTTTTATCATCTTTATTACCATCTGAGATCTTAAAAGGACTGGCAACAACAGACGTATTTTTAACTGGAAGTAGGATAGTTTCTAGCGGGGGATGACTAGAGGAGACTTTTGACTTATCTTCTTTGATCCATTGAGTTTTAGTTATAACATTACATTTACCATGATATTGATCATATCAATCGTAAAAAGTAATGTTTATCTTTTCACTGTTAATAAATCGTTTCCATATATTAACAATTTTATCTCGCTCTTTTTCTGTTGAATGAGTAAACCTAAATAAATGTCTTTTTTCCTTATTAGATTTGGAATTAAAATCTTTTACAAGATTGTCCCAATCTAATATGAAATCTTTTTTAAGAACTCTTAACTGATTATTAATCGGAATCTCAAAATCTGACTGAGTAGGCAACTCAGAAGGGGTAGGTGAAGAAGAACCTTCTTCTTCAACAAAGTCCTTTTGAATATAACAAGGATGACTAGTTTGACCGTGATTAAGGATACCCTTTAATTTAATATCCCTAACAGAAGGGTTACTAAGTACTTCAGTATCTCTTCGAGTGTGAACTGAAGGTGCTGAAGAACTAGTAAAATCTTCTATAATGACAGGTCTTCTAGTACGCTCAAAACTTATTTTGACCGTTCCATTAGAAATTTTTTTAACATTTTTAATATTTAACAGGTTGTTAACTACAGGTTGTTGAGGTATTTCACTTGGTAAAGTCCATTGACTAGGTAACGTAATATCCTTCCAGAGGATGATTCTCGGGATCTGAATATTAGCATCACTAGATGAACTTTGAATTAATACAGTTTGATCTTTAGGACTTTTATTAAGAGCATGAACGTTTAAATTCATTTTCATGGTCTTATAATAAATCCTATAAATCAAAGCTATGGGCTGAGAACCCTCAATCATATGAGTAATCTCTCTAGCGGTTTTAATGTTTAATGTCAAAGCTTTTAATAAATGTTGATCACTCAGGCTCAATGTGAAATCAGGAAAACAATTAAAATGGATAGGTCCGTTGTGCAAACTTGATTCCATAGCACCAATCATACTTGGATAATAATTCAGGAACCTAGCATCTCTGAGATAGAGGTAGATACTTGAATTAATTCCTTTAATATTTAACGGTTTAATTGCAACTTGAACTAGACCGATGTGAATAAAATTATAACCTTTCTTCCTATGTTTCTTGATAACATCAGGAGATAAAAGACTACAATTTTCATATTCTTTATTAATTGCATAAACCTTTTCAACAGTTTTAACATTATAATCTATCTTAAAATTATCTAAAAAGGTTAACCGGTATATTTCTTTAGGGGAAACCTTAGGTATGTTCCAATTGTGTAAAGCTTGACTGATGTTTTCAAAACTGTGTGTTTCTTGGTTAACTATGTCTGGGACGGGAGGCAAAGTTGACTGGTTACTAGCAGAGGAGTTAGACCTAAATAATCTACTCATCTTTTACAGTTTTCAAAAAAAATTTGTATTCAATGTTCTTCCATTCATACCCTCTTACCTTAAGTAGACTTATACCTATATTCTATAACCTGACACTGCTCACCCAAGAGACTTACAAAGGCTAAACACGAACTAGGTGGACTACAGCAAGTCAGGTGACTTTGGAACAAGAATAAAAGAGAGATTTTGAAAATAGTAAGGAGATAAACAGATTACTGAGATCTTATTGGCAACTAGAACAGGAAAAAAAACAACTTGGCTCTGATACCATAATGTTTTGATATATATATATATATATATATATATATATATATATATACACATTATATAATGTGAATACATTTATTTTGTATATAAAAGTGAATTAAGAATTAAGTTATGTAACCTAATATATATATATTAGGTGTGATAATTAAATAACCTAAGAGTTTATAATATGAGAGAATATTAGTATATAAATATATATACTAACATTAAGAGATTTATTTTATATATCTCAAATAATTAATGTTATAACCAAAGTTTAATTAGGTTATGGAATTAAAGATATATGAGTAAGGAATTTATTTACAAAGGTGTAGTGGAACCCTAATTAAATGATAAGGGTCGAATGGAATATAATTAAAAGTAATGGACTATAATATGGTCATAGCCCAAGAATTTAAATAGAGTCCAAGAGAATTAGATTTAATGGACTAAGGAGGTTATATTATTTTAAACAAGTCCAATTAATTAATTAAGCATGTGACTTGTGGATAAAGTGATTAAGGGCAATTAAATTGTTAATCTAGCCCAATATATTATGTGTGGGGCAAGTATTATAATGGCCCAATTAAATTTTGAGTGGAAGCCCAAATTTATTTTATTAGTAAGTAAAATAATAAAAGTACAAGGCCAATAGAATTTAATTGATAAGTGGCCCAATTTTTGACCCACTTAAGGAGGGGCTATTTAATTATTTGTTAAGTAAATTAACAATTAAAATAAAATAAGGATTTGGAAGATATCATGGACCAAGTGGCCAGATTAGATAAGGAGGAAAAGATATTGGATTGATTTTGTTGGAGATAAGATAAGAGATAAGGAAATAAAAGATAAGGAAAGAGAGAGACAAGAGAAAAAAAATATGAAATAGAAGAGAAAAGAAGAGAGATTGGCAGCTCTATGAAGGGAGAAAAATGGAGAAAATCTCCATGAGAAAAGAAGAAGAAGATGAAGAAGAAGAAGCAAATGTATAAAACTATTTTTTTTTCCTAAGCTTTATTCTCTTTCTTTTTGTAATTTTATGGAAGGGGGTTTTTGATTTGAAAGTTCAGACCCCTATAATTTATGTGTTTTTCATGGATTCAAGTATGGACTTACCCAAATTAGGTGTTGATTTGGTTGGAATAAAAAAGGAATAGAAAAATAATTTTTCTATTTTTGAAACTCAAATTTCTTTGTACTTTGAAAATCTACCGTTTTAAATCTGTAACTCCTTTTTACGATCCGTTAAAGAGGGATGCTAGATATATGTGTTTACTAGTTAACCCAAGTTATAGCACTCAAAAATATTGAGTTTTCATGGTATAGTGACTGATTAAGCCAAAACAATCCCGTTTTTCTAACAAAAATAAAAATTGTTTTGGAACAATTTCTACTAGGGGAAGTTTCATAATTTTTACGACCCTCAAAAATTCTGGAAACATTTAAGATGATAATGTGATGATTTTTCTAGATTGTGTCCAAAAATGATGATTTTTGGATGTATAGATTAGGAGTTATGAATTTTATGGGAAAAACTATTTTAAAAGTAAATCATTATAACTCCTTGTGGTTAACTCCAAAATTGGTAAAATATTTATTAGGAGTACATGTATATAACAGGAGTATACCTTGTAAATTTTGGAATTTTTGTACAAAAGTACAGTTTATGATAAATGTCTAAATATTCGGCAGTTTTGGCCATTTGAAAAATAGTAAATGAATTTTAAAAATTCCGAAAAACATATATGTTCAATATGGGACTATATTCTGCTAAATCCCAAAAAAGAAAAAATTTTGGGACTGATTTGGTATTTTTCATGAAAATGGACTAGTTATGAGTAAATGAATTAAATATGTTATGTGAAGTTGAAAAATTGAAAAATAGAATTTTATGGCTTGAGAATCCTATATAAGGTATATGCAGATTTTTGATGAGGGTTTTGGTTATTGGTGATAAAATCTTATGAGTTTGGCATTCTAGGATGATTAAATGCATTAATTAGTAAAGTATAAACAATTAAAATAAATTATTTATAAGTTTAAGAAGTGATTAAAATATTATCATAATATTAATAATATTAGATTATAAGTTTATTAAGTGATTGATAATATTTAGATAAATTTAAGAATAGTTTCAATACAAAGTTCTTTGGATTGATATGTTTAAATAATTCAGATTATAATATTAGTATTTGGCTTTATTGGATTATAGAAAAGAACTTATAATATGAAAGATTAAGTGTTAAATCACAATGTCTATGATATAGTGATTGAATAATTATCAAAGGAAAATAATAATAATACTGATGTGTTAAGATGTTATCTATTATTTAATTAAGTGTTAGATAATCTATGGATAAAGTAATAGTATTATGAGCTAACATGTATGTTATGCTAATTGAAAGATCAATCTTATAATTGATAGGTCTTTCATAAGAGATTACATTAGATTGCTTTGCGGTAATCAGCGGTACAGACAAGTTTCCTTAACTCAAACTCGAGTTATATTACAAAGCATGTTAGTGAATGATTATTGATGATTATTCACGTCTATACTGATTATTGATTTGCACTTAGTGCATGTTGCATATGTTCATCAGGTATGAAAGGCTGACCACCTTCATTACCATAAGGTTCAGTTAAATTGTTCATGGTCATTGTTGACCTTCAAACATTATTGATTCAGTCATGCAATTATTGAAACTTGATTTATGTTATTTCACAATTATTATATTGTTGAAAACTTGAAAGCTTATTCATTCTTTTCAATAATGATATATCTCCATTATATTTAAAACTTGCTGGTCAAATTTGTTGCTCACCCTTGCTATATCATGATAAAATTTTCAGATTAAGATGAAAGCTTGAATAAGGACAGAGGCAAAGGCAAAGTGCAAGATTTAATTATGGTGCAATTAGATCTGTTAAATTTTCTGACGAAAATAGCATTATAAACCTTTTTAGATATTAAAGGTATGTATTTAGTTAAGGTTGTAGACATTGGGAATGATGCGTAAAAGTTTAATGTATAAACAATTTATGTTTATATCTTCAGCAATAGTTATAGAAATGATGTACCAGATCTGAGGTAAAAAGTACCCGGATTTTTGGGCGTCACAGTATAATGTTACACAGTAACCAAGACAGCATTAGACAGTAACCAGAAGTTGCGGGAAGGTAACCAATGTATTTGATGAGTAACCATTAATATAAAAAAAATCAGTAGAACTAATTTAAAAATTATAAAGCAATCAAATGAACATTATTTAGCAACCAAATTTATAATAAACAGTAACCAATTTATATCTATTTAGCAACCATAATATAAAACATATTTTTAAATGCATTTTGCAATTAAAACATTCAGTATTCTTACTTTGTGACCATTTTAAGTGCAAAAAACTTAAAAAAGGTAACCAATATAGTAATTCGTAGTAACCATAGGTAACTATATGCATATAAATTTTAAACTCACATACCTCAGTATTCAAATTTGTATCGAAGTTGCTGTTGATCTTGTATTCAACAATCACTGCAGTACGTCAGTTTTTGGTTACTGAACTTGAAGTTGTTGTTGATTTTGTATGCTATTTTCCGATCACAGAGTTGCATCGCGACAAAAGGTTTCGTCTTCTCCGATCTCAGAGTTGCGTCGCGACAGAAGGTTTCGTCTTCTCCGATAGATTTGTCGTTGATCTGTTGTTCCGATATCAAAGTTACATGTTTTTTTCAGTTGCTTGAATTTAGATTCGGTTAGTTACAAATATGAAAGTCGATACAAATAGTTAAAGCTCAGAATCGACGTAATAGGAGTTAATGAATATTTTGTGTGTTTGATTCTAGCTTTTTTAATTACTTTCTAATTTAATAGTTAAATTTAATTTAATTAAAATATTAATATTAATAATATATATTCTATTTATATAATTATAAATATAATATAATATATTTTATTTAAAATTTTGTTTTATTAGAATATTTTATTGCATAGTCTTTGCATAGTAAATCAAATTTTTCGAAATCAAATTATTGAATTTGTTGAATTGAATATTTCTAAATGCACGTGATTTTCTAAATTCAAATAGTATCCTTTCATTCTCCTATAAATATGATGCTTAGTTAGAATTGAAAATCACACGAAATCGAGAATTCTTCTTACATAATATTGAGCGTATTTCTTTAGAGTTTTAGAAAGCTTTGAGCGTAGAAAATAGTAAAAGTTTTCTTCAAGAATATCCCCGCTATACCAGTTGGAATACTCTTCTTTTCAAGGTAAGGGATGTTATTTTTGTTCAATATTCGCTTGAAATAATATTTCTTCCATACTCTTTAGTATGTAAGTAATATTATTTCGTTTCAGATTTCAAATTCTATACTCATTTGGTTAAAGTTTTGGCTTCTATACTCCATAAAATTAGTAGAATATCCTTGATATTTGTGTTTCATCCAGTATCTTTTCATGAAAATATTATTCTGAGCATTCTTGATAAATTTTAACTTTTTCATGCCAGAGTACTATTCACGGGTTACTATTCACAAAGTACTATTCACAGGATACTATTCACTCGAGTACTATTCACCCGGGGTACTATTCATGATAAAAATTGATTCGTTTTCGGTCCAAATTATTTTTGGTACAATATTATTCTTGAATTTTACTCCACAAAGTAGTATCATGTTAACAATTTGGACGTTGTTGATTTCTGGATAAATTAAATTATAAATCTTTAAAAATTTATCCTTGAACTTGTTTTATTGAATTCTTATATCATTGTCATCATCCTCATGTTTATATTATGTTGAAAGTCATATGTGGCATGTAGTGCATAGATGGACTTGGTATGATTATGACCAGGGATTATTCGGTATAATCATGACAGTAATGTTACAAATGATGTGGTAAAAGTCCTTATTGGCTCGTAGTGCATTGATGGACAGTTGTTGGCATGATCATGACCATTGATGAAAATACGAATATCCTTGGCCCGTAGTGCATGGATAATTTGTGGTCGTGATACTAATGAATATCCTTGGTAGTAGTGCGAGGGGATGATTCGATGATGATTATTTATTAAAATTGAGTCTCGTGATAAAGTTGATGAAAAACCTTTTAAATCATAGAAGATAGTAGATTTTATGCTCTACTTGACTCTTTTAATGGATTGCTTGTTTCAATTTGCGATTAAACTTGATGTTTGTTATATTTTATCGGTTTAACTTACATTGTTGAAGCTAACGATAATTTATTTTGCATTATCTTAGTCATAATATTTCTTCTTGGGCTAGTTGAGCTCACCCTTTTGCTTTCATTGTTCTCTTGAGGAAATGAGAATATAATAGGAGGGACTAGTCGGGGAATGGAGTGATGGTCCGAGATGATAGCATTAGTAGTCCTCACTATTCTATGAAATAGTGTGATAATAAATGTATTGAGGACTCCATTTGAGTTTGAATACTGTCTAGAAGACAATATTAAGTATTAAAACTCTCAGTTTATGTTTTGTCGTATTTTATACGACAGTTGTATTATTAAGTTGTATTTGAATTTTGTACCATGTATTTGGCGACTCAAGATGGGTGATGTATACCTATTTTGGGGGCGTCACGGTTAGTATCAAAGCTTAGGGATATGATCCACAGGTGAGATGTGAGACAAGAACTAGGAGGGAGAGAGGGAATTCCTTTTCACTAGTATGACCTACCTAAGTTTATTTGGTATTTAATTGGTTGGTCATAATATAGGGATAATATGTGATATGTCAATTAACCCTTGTTTTGTGGCGGTGTTTGAAAATGACATCCAGAGAATGTTGAGAATAGCAATGGAGCACAGAGAGGCCGTTGAGTCACCACAGATCGATAATCGGGATAATGTGCATCGGAAAGACAATAATCCTCATGCAAAAAACAACACCGACCAAATGATGAGCGATGGAATGTTCGGAGGCTTTATGCAATTCATGCAACATCGGCGAGAGAGGCTCTGTCCAAAATGGTGTGGAAACAACGGCACTCTCGGACGGTCACCGCTAAGCGATTCAAGGAGCTGGGACCACGGAGTTTTTGGAGAGCCAAAACCACTTAAGCGGAGAGGCGTGGATAAAGCAGATCACCAAGATATTTGATGTCTTGGGATGCTCAGAGGAGCAAAAGGTTCCTTTGCCACCTTCATGTTGCGAGGAGAGAAGATTCTTGGTGGGAATCAGTAAAAGCGTACTCAACTTCGCCTTTGAAGATGTCTTGGGAGAAGTTCGAAGAACTGTTCAATCAATGACAAGTACTTTCCCAAAGTATTCGTCACATGAAAGAGGTAGAGTTCATTAAACTAGAGCAAAACAATATGGCCGTGTATCGCGATCTGAAGCTAAGTTTGTTGAGTTGTCCGGTTTTGCGTCCCTTAGTTGATAATGAGGAGAGAATGGCGGATGTTTCTAAGAGGTTTGAAACACGAGATATCGTCGATACCTTATCTCTCACAAACTTTGTTTGTATTCGGATGTTGTTAATAGGGCTCGATTATTGGAGCGCGATAATGAGTCAACTTAACCAAGAGAAGCGGTAAATGAAAATGATAATACCGATGGTAGCGATCATCGAAGCGGTGACAACAAACGTGGAGGAATCAACATGCGAAAATGGTAACCACTTGATTGGTAATCATGGCGAAGACAATAAAATGGACATTTCAAGAAGAGGAGATTCAATAATGATGGAAAGGCGTCGGCATCAACACCCGTTGTTAAGGAAGGAGAACGACCACCTATCATATGCTTCAAATGCAGAGGGAGGAGACATATCGATCAAACTACTGCGCATGATCGATCAAAACGTGTTATAATTATGGAAGAGAAGGTCACCTAGCTCAATTTTGTCATTTAGGGAAGCCAAGTCCAGTTGGGATGGAGGCACCAAAGGCCATTCTAGAAAAGTCAAAACCAGTAGTTCAAGGGAGAGTGTTTGTCGTAACCTCCCAAAAAGGAAGGAACCCGAACGAGGTCATCACGGGTAAGCTTATCATAAACTCTAGCAAAGTCTATACCTTATTTGATACATGTTCTACCCATTCTGTTATTTCTCCTACTTGCACTCAACGTTTAAATTTGACTCTTGAGAAATTAGACTTTGACTTATCTGTTGAAACTCCGATGGGAGAAACCTTCATTACATCCACTATTTATAAGTCTTGTTTGGTTCAAATCGGTACCCTCACATTACCTGTCGATCTTATTTCATTGAAAATACTTGCATTTGATGTAATTCTAGGGATTGATTGGTTAACTACTCATCATGTAAAAATTGATTATTTTAAATAAGGTTGTTAGCTTTCATATTCCTAACCAACCTATTATGCAAATTCAAGCAACCAAACCATTAAAATCAATCACTTTGTCATCTCAAAGCCATAAAGCTATTCGTTTATTGAAAAATGGATGTCAAACTTTCTTAGCTCATATCACAGTTTAAACAAAAATACGTCGATTTTGAATGATATTTCTATTGTTAATAAATTTCTGACGTATTCCACTGAAAACTTCTTGCCTACCCCAGGCGTGAAATTGAATTTTGTATCGACCTTGAACCCGGTACAAAACCCATTTCCAAAGCCCCATATCGAATGGCTCTATTGAACTTGAGGAGTTAAAGACCAATTGCGAGGAATTGTTAGACATTGGTTTCATTCGTCCTAATACGTCTCTCTTTGGGGTGCTCTGTTACTATTCATGAAAAAGAAAGATGGGAGTATGCGACTTTGTATTGATTATCGGGAGTTGAATCATGTCACCATCAAAAATAGGTACCCGTTGCCTCGTATTGATGACTGTTTTTGACCCGTTTGCAAAGCGCCAAATTCTTTTCAAAGATTGATCTTCGTTAGGATATCATCAATTAAAGATTAAAATGATGACATTCCAAAGATGACTTTTCGAACTTCGATGCGGGCATTATGAATTCCTAGTCATGTCTTTTGGATTGACTAATGCTCCTCCTTTGCCTTCATGGATATGATGAACTAAGTATTCAAGGAATATTTGGATCATTTGTGGTTATCTTTATTGATGACATCCTCATATATTCAAAAAGTCGTGAAGATCATGAAAGCAACACTTGAGGTGATACTCCAAAAGCTTCGTGAAAACAAGCTTTATGCCAAGTTGAAGAAATGCGAGTTACGGCTTGAGGAAGTAGCATTCCTTGGGCACGTATATCAAGTCATGGAATATCTGTTGACCCGAAAAGATTGAAGCTATTCAAAAATTTGGGAGCAACCTAAATCGATGGCCAAAAATCGTAGCTTTCTCGGCTTAGCTTGGTTATTATCGGAGATTAAGTAGAAGGGTTTTCTCGAATCGCTACTCCATTAACTTTCGGTGACTCGAAAATACAAAATTTGATTTGAGCGAGGAATGTGAGAAGAGTTTTCAAGAACTTCGAGAGAGACTCATTTAAAGACTGTTACGATAATACCATCGGCTCGGAGGATTTGTCATCTCTGATGATGCTTGAGGCAAAGGGTTAGGATGTGTTCTCATGCAACATGGGAAAGTCATAGCCTATGCCTCTCGACAACTCAAAGAATATGAGAGGAATTATCCTACTCATGATCTAGAGTTGGCGGCTATTGTTTTCACACTTAAAATTTGGAGGCATTACATGTATGGAGAGAAGGTGGAGATCTATACGGATCATAAAAAGCCTCAAATATTTCTTCACTCAAAAAGAACTCAACATGCGGCAACGACGTTGGCTTGAACTGTTGAAAGATTATGATCATACCATTCAATACCATCCTGGAAAAGCGAACGTGGTAGCTGACGCATTGAGTAGAAGATCATATGTGAGTACGAGTGCGATATTGTCAACGCAAAGGCCCATTTATATGACTTGCAAAGGATGGAGATAGAGTTAAAGACTCCAGGGACCCATGTGATGATGGGCGAATATCTGAGTAGAACCAGACTTTAATCGATAAAGTTAAAGTTGCTCAAAGCTACGAGACACAGAGTTGATGCGTGTATGAGGAAGAAAGTGCAAGAAGGTGTTATTCCGGAAGCAAGAATCGATGAAGAAGGAATACTTGAGTCAACTCCGGACTTTGTGTTCCTAACGATTCGATTTAAAGTATAAAATCATGATGGAGCCTGCACAAAACACCGTTTGCAATCCATCTCAGGAGTACCAAAATGTATCGTGATCTTGACATACATTTTGGTGGAGCAATATGAAGAGAGAGATAGCGGGAGTTTATCTCAAGGTGTCTAACTTGTCAACGAGTCGGTGCGGAGCATCAAGTGCCAAAAGGTCCATTGCAACCACTTGAAATTCTAGAATGGAAGTGGGAGCACATTACCATGGATTTAGTTCTTGGTCTTCCCAGGTTTCTCAAGGCATAGATGCGATTTGGGTCATTGTTGATAGATTGACCAAGTCTGCTCATTTCTTACCTATCTGAAAACTTATACACTTGAGCGTCTTGCTCGTATGTACATAAATGAGATTATAAGATTGCATGGTATGCCGGTATCCATAGTTTTGATCGAGACCCAAGATTCACTTCAAGATTTTGGGTTAGTTTACAAAAAGCTATGGGCGCAGGTTCTGATTTAGTTGACATATCATCCTCAAAGCGGATGAGCGATCGGAGAGACTATTCAAACTCTTGAAGATTTATTAAGACTACATGTCCTTGACTTCAAAGGAAGTTGGGACAAGTTCTTACCATTGGTGGAGTTTTCCTACAACAACAATGATTATCAAGCAAGTATTGGCATGGCTCCATTTGAGGCGTTGTATGGAAGAAAGTGTCGTTCTCGGTATCTTTGGGATGAGGGTGGGTGAAACAACGTTGTTGGGACCAGGAGTTGATACGTATGACTACGGAAAAGATTCAAATGATCAAACAAACGTATAAAAACCTCACAAGATCGACAAAAGAGTTATGTTGATCTTCATCGAAAGGGTGGAAATTGATATTGGAGATCATGTGTTGTTACGTGTTGCTCCATGGAAAGGAGTTACGAGATTTGGAAAGAGAGGAAAGCTCGATCCTCGATTCATTGGCCCATTTTAATCCTCGATCGAGTAGGGCGTGGCTATAGACTAGCTTTCTGCACCAAGTATGTCTCGTGTTCATAACGTTTTCACATATCCATATTACGTAAATATGTGAAAGACCCGAACCACATTATTGAGTTAGAACCAGGATGAAATAGCGGAAGATTTAACGTATGAAGAGGTTCTGTTAAAATCTTGGATAAGAAGGAACATATTCTACGCTCGAGGTTATACCTCAAGTCAAAGTTTTGTGGAGAAACCACGATGTTGAGAAATGACACAGGAGTTAGAATCTGAAATGAAATCAAGGTATCCTCACCTCTTCGACATACCAGGTATGTACCCTAATTTCGAGGGCAAAATTTCATAAGAAGGGGAGGTTGTAAGACCCCAACTTTTATGAATAAAGATGAATTTTCTATAAATATCATTTTTGAATATTATGGAGTGAATTTGATATAATGTTATAGTTGTGGGTAATATTTATAAATTTTGCAAAGTACATGAAGTTGTTATATAATATTATTTGATTGGTCGAGGAATATTCGTTTTAACGAGGGAATATTAAATGCGACGACACAATCATTAGTGGACCCCACAACGGAATTATTGTTGGATTGAAAAAATGACAAAAATATCTTTTATGAAAATAACGGCGGAAGTTTTACCGTTAAGCTTGTTGAAATACCCGTGTTAAAAGTAATGCGATGTCTGGCGTGGTTGCATAGTAGCACACGATATTGATTATTGATGCTTACGTGAGAAGTCACTCGGTTTTGTTCAATTATTGCTACGATGATAATTGTTGCATAGTATCTCACGTTATTTGATTCGAATTATTGTCGATATTTTATATATATATTAAATCAATAATTGAGATGACAAAGTTATTAATATTATTATTTGCAATATTGACATGTATAGAAGTTACATCGAGGAGAGGTTTGGTCACCTAATTAATTGCGGCGCTATAGGGAGAAATCCTTATTAGAAAGCCCTCTTTTACTAAGAACGACACAGTTGTTAAATATTACAAATTATAATAATGATGATAAATATTGTTAAAAATATTGAGGAATTTTTATGAAGTATTTGATGTAAATTTAGCTTATTATATGGACCCCACATTTACCCATTTTTCAAAATAATCGATGAAAAACTTATATTAATATATATATAAGGTGGGGACCATATGTGGGGCCCATATAAATGTGGATGTTGAAATGGAAAGTAAAAATTGGAAATGGGGGAAGATTGGAATTATATAATTATATATATAATGATATATATATATATATATATATATATATTATTTATTTATTATATTATATATATAAATATATATATATATATTATATATTTTATTTAAAATTTTTATTTTTATTAGAATATTTTATTATATAGTATATTTGTTATATAGTATAATCAAATTTTTTTTTTGAATTTTTTGAAATGAATTCTTTAATTTTTATTGAAATTAAATGTATGAATTTATTTTCTAAAATTTAAATAGTATCCTTTCCATTCTCCTATAAATAGGATGCTTAGTTAGAATTGAAAATCACACTAGAATCAGAGAATTCTTCTTCTATAATATTGAGCGTATTTCTTTTTAGAGTTTTAGAAAGCTTTGAGCGTAGAAAATAGTAAAAGTTTTCTTCAAGAATATCCCCATATACCGGTTGGAATACTCTTCTTTTTTTAAGGTAAGGGATGTTATTTTTTTTATTCAATATTAAGCTTGAAATAATATTTTCTTCCATACTCTTTAGTATATAAGTAATATTATTTCGTTTTCATTTTTAAATTCTATACTCATTTTGTTAAAGTTTTGGCTTCTATACTCCATGAAATTAGTAGAATATCCTTGATATTTGCGCTTCATCCAATATCTTTTCATGGAAATATTATTACGAGCATTCTTGATAAGTTTTAACTTTTCATCATGGGAATACTATTCACGAGTTATTATTCTTGAAATTACTATTCACGGGATACTATTATTCACTTTTCACGACTAAAGTACTATTCACCCACGGTACTATTCATGATAAAAATTGATTCATTTTCGGTCAAATTATTTTTGGTACAATATTATTCTTGAATTTTACTCCACAAAAGCGATATCGTGTTGACAATTTGGACGTTATTGATTTACGGATAAATTAAATTATAAATCTTTAAAATTTATCCTTGAACTTGTTTTATTGAATTCTTATATCATTGTCATCATCCTCATGTTTATATTATGTTGAAAGTCATATTTGTGGCCTATAGTGCATAGATGGACTTGGTATGATTATGACCGAGGATTATTCGGTATAATCATGACCAGTAATGTTACAAATGATGTGGTAAAAGTCCTCGTTGGCCCGTAGTGCATTGATGGATGAGTTGTTGGCATGATCATGACCATTGATGAAAACACGAATATCCTTGGCCCGTGTAGTGCATGGATAATTTGTGGTGCGTGATAATACTAATGAATATCCTTGGCGTAGTAGTGTATGGGGATGATTCGATGATGTGGATTATTTATTAAGTTTGAGTCTCGGCGATAAAAGTGATGAAAAACCTTTTAAATCATAGAAGATAGTAGATTTTATGCTCTACTTGACTCTTAAATGGATTGCTTATTCATTTTGCAGTTAAACTTGATGTTTGTTATATTTTATCGGTTTAACATTTGTTTTGAAGGCTAACGATAATTTATTTTGCATTATCTTAGTCATAATATTTCTTCTTGGGCTAGTTGAGCTCACCCTTTTGCTTTTCATTGTTCTCTTGAGGAAATGAGAACGTGGCGGGACTAGTCGGGAGCGGAGTGATGGGTCGAGATGATAGCATTAGTAGTCCTCACTATTACTATGAAATAGTGTGATAATAAATGTATTGAGGACTCCATTTGAGTTTGAATCTTTATCTAGAAGAAAATATTCGTATTAAAACTCTTAGTTTTTGTTTTGTCGTATTTTACACGACAGTTGTATTATTAAGTTATATTTGAATTTTGTACAATATATTTAGTGACTCAAGATGGGTGTTGTATACCTATTTTGGGGGCGTCAAAGTTGGTATCAAAGCTTAGGGATATGATCCCTGGTTGAGATGTGAGACAAGAACTAGGAGGGGAGAAACGGGGAATTCCTTCGCTAGTATGACCTACCTAAGTTTATTTGGTATTTAATTGGTCGGTCATAATATAGGGATAATATGAGACATGTTAATTAACCCTTGTTTTGTGGCAGTATTTGAAAATGACATCCGAGAATGTTGAGAATAGCAATGGAGCACAGGAGACCGTTGAGTCTCCACAGATAAATAATCAGGATAATGTGCATCAGGAAGGCGACAATCCTCATGCAAACAACAACACTGACCAAATGATGAATGATGGAATGTTCAGAGGCTTTATGAAATTTATGCAACATCAGGTGGGAGTGGCTCCTGTCCAAAATGCAGGTGGAAACACTGGCAACTCTCAAACGGTCACCGCTAAACAGTTCAAGGAGCTAGGATAACCGGAGTTTTTTGGAGAGCCAAAACCACTTAAGGCGGAGACGTTGATAAAGCAGATCTGCAAGATATTTGATGTCTTGGGATGCTCCGAGGAGCAAAAGGTTCCCTTTGCCACCTTCATGTTGCGGAGGAGAAGATTACTTGTGGGAATCAGAAAGCGTACTAAACTGCCATGACTTGAAGATGTCTTGGGAGAAGTTCCAAGAACTTTTCAACGACAAGTACTTTCTTGAAAGTATTCGTCACATGAAAGAGGTAGAGTTCATTAAACTGGAGAAAAACAACATGACCGTGTCGCAGTACAAAGCCAAGTTTGCTGAGTTATCCCGGTTTGCGTCCCACATAGTTGATAATGAGGAGAGAATGACATGGATGTTTCTAAGAGGTTTGAAACCCGAGATACGTCAATACCTTATCTCTCACAAACTTTGCTTGTATTTGGATGTTGTTAATAGGGCTCAGTTATTGGAGCGCGATAATGAGTCAACTCAACCAAGAGAGAGCAACCAGAAAAATGATAATACTTGTGGTAGCAATCATCGAAGCGGTGATAACAAACGTGAAGGGAATCAACATGCCAGAAATTGTAACCACTTCGGTGGTAATCATGGCCAAGACAACAAGAATGGAAATTTCAAGAAGAGGATATTCAACAATGATGGAAAGACGTCACCATCAACACCTGTTGTTAAAGAAGGAGAACGACCACCTATCATATGCTTCAAATGCGGAGGGGAGGGACATATCAGTCCAAACTGTGCGCAGCAGTCCAAAACGTGTTATAATTATGGAAGAGAAGGTCACCTAGCTCAATTTTGTCATTCAGGGAAGCCAAGTCCAGTTGGGATGGAGGCACCAAAGGCCATTCTAGAAAAGTCAAAACCAGTAGTTCAAGGGAGAGCGTTTGTCGTAACCTCCCAGAAAGCAAGGAACCCGAACGAGGTCATCACAGGTAAGCTTATCATAAACTCTAGCAAAGTCTATACCTTATTTGATACCGGTTCTACCCATTCTGTTATTTCTCCTACTTGCACTCAACGTTTAAATTTAACTCCGGAGAAATTAGACTTTGACTTATCTGTTAAAACTCCGGTGGGAGAAACCTTCATTACATCCACTGTTTATAAGTCTTGTTTGGTTCAAATCGGTACCCTCACATTATCTATCGATCTTATTTCATTGAAAATACTTGCATTTGACGTAATTCTAGGGATTGATTGGTTAACTACTCATTATGCAAAAATTTATTATTTTCGTAAGGTTGTTAGCTTTCGTATTCCTAACCAACCTATTATAAGAATTCAAGCAACCAAACCATTAAAATTAATCACTATCATCTCAAGCCATAAAGCTATTCGTTTATTGAAAAACGGATGTCAAGCATTCTTAGCTCATGTCACGAATTTAAACAAAAATACGTCAGTTTTGAATGATTTTTCTATTGTTAATAAATTTCCTGACGTATTCCCTGAAGAACTTCCTGGCCTACCCCCAGAGCGTGAAATTTAATTTTGTATCGACCTCGAATCCGGTACAAAACCCATTTCCAAAGCCCCATATCGAATGACTCCTATTGAACTTCAGGAGTAAAGACCCAACTACAGGAATTGTTAGACATCGGTTTCATTCGTCCTAGTACGTCTCCTTGGGGTGCTCATGTTCTATTCGTGAAAAAGAAAGTTGAAAGTATACGACTTTGTATTGATTATCGGGAATTGATTCATGTCACCATAAAAAATAGGTACCCTTTGCCACGTATTGATGACCTGTTTAACCAGTTGTAAGGCACCAAATTCTTTTCAAAGCTTGATCTTCGTTCCGGATATCACTAATTGAAGATTAGAACGGATAACATTCCAAAGACGGCTTTCAGAACTCGGTATGGTATTATGAATTCCTAGTTATATCTTTTGGATTGACTAATACTCTTGCTGCCTTTATGGATATGATGAACCGAGTATTCAAGGAGTATTTGGATCATTTTGTGGTTGTCTTTATTGATGACATCCTCATATACTCCAAAAGTCGTGAAGAACATGAGCAACACTTGAGGGTGATACTCCAAAAGCTTCGTGAAAATAAGCTTTATGCCAAGTTGAAGAAATTCGAGTTCTGGCTTGAGAAAATAGCATTCCTTGGGCACGTAGTATCAAGTCATGGAATATCTGTTAACCCGACAAAGATGGAAGCTATTCAAAGCTGGGAGCAACCTAAATCGATGGCCAAATCGTAGCTTTTCATCTTAGTTTGGTTATTATCGAGATTCGTAGAAGGTTTCTCGAATCGCAACTCCATTAACTTTCGATTGACTCGAAAGATACAAAATTCGATTGGAGCGAGGAATGTGAGTAGAGTTTTCAAGAACTCGAGAGAGACTCATTTCAAAGACTGTTACGATAATACCATCCGCCTCGGAGGATTTGTCATCTCTGATGATGCTTCGACGAAAGGGTTAGGATGTGTTCTCATGTAACATGGGAAAGTCATAGCCTATGCCTCTCGACAACTTAAAAGAATATGAGAGGAATTATCCTACTCATGATCTAGAGTTAGCGGTTATTGTCTTCTTCGACTTAAAATTTGGAGGCATTACATGTATGGAGAGAAGGTGGAGATCTATCTGGGATCATAAAAGCCTTAAATATTTCTTCACTCAAAAGAACTCAATATCGGAAGAACGCGTTGGCTGGAACTGTTGAAAGATTATGAGCATACCATTCAATACCACCATGGAAAAGCGAACGTAGTAGCTGACACATTGAGTAGAAGATCATATGCAAGTACGAGTGCATTATTAACACAAAGGCCCATTTTATATGACTTGCAAAGGATGGAGATAGAGTTAAAGAATCTAGGGACCCACGTGATGATGGCAAATATACGAGTAGAATCAACTTTAATCGATAAAGTTAAAGCTGTTCAAGCTACAGACCTGGAACTGATGCGTATGAGGAAGAAAGTGGAAGAAGGTGCTATCTCGGAAGCAAGAATCGATGAGGAAGGAATACTATAAGTCAACTCCGGACTTTGTGTTCCTAACGATTCTGACTTGAAGTATAAAATCATGATGGAGGCGCACAACACACCATTTTCAATCCATCGTGGGAGTACCAAAATGTATCGTGATCTTCGATATACATTTTGGTGGAGCAATATGAAGAGAGAGATAGCGCAGTTTATCTCAAGGTGTCTAACTTGTCAACGAGTCAAGGCAGAGCATCAAGTGCCAAAAGGTCCATTGCAACCACTTGAAATTCTAGAATGGAAGTGG
Source organism: Panax quinquefolius (assembly GCA_020205615.1). Lineage (NCBI taxonomy): Eukaryota > Viridiplantae > Streptophyta > Magnoliopsida > Apiales > Araliaceae > Panax > Panax quinquefolius. The sequence goes on from CM035154.1 coordinate 142,300,310, forward strand.
GAGCACATTACCATGGATTTCGTTACTGGTCTTCCCAAGGTTTCTCAAGCCATAAATACAATTTGGGTCATTGTTGATTGATTGACCAAGTCTGCTCATTTCTTACATATACGATAAACTTATACACTTAAACGTCTTACTCGTATGTACATAAACGTGGTTATAAGATTGCATGGTATGCCAGTATCCATAGTTTCTGATCGAGACCCAAGATTTACTTCAAGATTTTGGGTTAGTTTACAAAAATCTATGGGCACGGATTTACGATTTAGTTCAGCATATCATCCTAAAATGGACGGGCAATCGGAGAGGACTATTCAAACTCTTGAAGATTTATTAAGACTCTGTGTCCTTGATTTCAAAGGAAGTTGGGACAAGTTCGTACCATTGGTGGAGTTTTCCTACAACAACAGTTATCAAGCAAGTATTCGCATGGCTCCATTTGAGGCGTTGTATGGAAGAAAGTGTCGTTCTCTAGTATGTTGGGATGAGGTGGGAGAAGCAACGTTGTTGGGACCGGAGTTGGTACGTATGACTACGGAAAAGATTCAAACGATCCGACAACGTATAAAAACCTCACAAGATCGACAAAAAAGTTATGTTGATCTTCATTGAAAGGACGTGGAATTCAATATTGGAGATCATGTGTTGTTACGTGTTGCTCCATGGAAAGGAGTCACGAGATTTGGAAAGAGAGGAAAGCTCAACCCTTGATTCATTGGCCCATTTTTAATCCTCGATCGAGTAGGAACTGTGGCCTATAGACTCGCCTTACCGCCAAGTATGTCTCGTGTTCATAACGTTTTTCAAATATCCATGTTACGTAAATATGTGGATGACCCGAACCACATTATTGAGTTAGAACCGAACGAATTAGCAGAAGATTTAACGTATAAAGAGGTACCTATTATAATCTTGGATAATAAGGAACATATTTTACGCTCCAAGGTTATAGCTCAAGTCAAAGTTTTGTAGAGAAACCACGATGTTGAGAAAATGACCTGGGAGTTAGAATCTGAAATGAAATCAAGGTATCCTTACCTCTTCGACATACCAGGTACATTCCCTAATTTTGAGAGCAAAATTTCATAAGAAGGGGAGGTTATAAGACTCCAACTTTTATGAATAAAGATGAATTTTCTATAAATATCATTTTTAAATATTATGGAGTGAATTTGATATAATGTTATAGTTGTGGGTAATATTTATAAATTTTGCAAAGTACACAAGTTGTTATATAATATTCGATTGGTCGGGGAATATTCGTTTTAACAGGGAATATTCGTACGATGACACAATCATTGGTGGACCCCACAACGAAATTATTGTCGGATTGAGAAAATGACAAAAATATTTTTTTTATGAAAATAATGACGGAAGTTTTACCGTTAACTGTTGATACACTTGTGTTAAAAATAAGATGTCTGGCGTGGTTGCATAGTAGCACACCAGTATTGATTATTGATGCTTACATGAGAAGTTACTCAGTTTTGTTCAATTATTGCTACAGTAATTGTTGCATAGTATCTCACGTTATTTGATTCAATTTGTGTCGATATTTTATATATTATTAAATCAATAATTGAAATGACAGAGTTATTAATATTATTATTTGCAATATTGACAATGTCTAAAAGTTCTGTCAAGGAGAGGTTTGGTCACCTAATTGCGCGCCAATAAGGAGAAATCCTTATTGGAAAGCCCCCACTTTCCTAGGAACGACCTGGTTGTTAAATATTATGAATTATAATAATGATGATAAATGTTGTTAAAAATTTTGAGGTGATTTTTATGAAGTATTTGATGTAAAGTTTGTTTATTTTATGGACCCCCACTTACCCATTTTTCAAAATAATCGGTAGAAAATTAGTTAATATTATAAAGGTGGGACCACATGTGGGGCCCACGTATGTTGAAAGAAAGAAAAAAATGGAAATGGGGGGAAGATGGAGTTTACGTATACAAAGGGTAATGTTAAAGTTTTGGCTTCAATACTCCATGAAATTAGTAGAATATCCTTGATATTTGTGTTTCATCCAGTATCTTTTCATGGAAATATTATTCTAAGCATACTTGATAAATTTTAATTTTTTTATGTCGGAGTACTATTCATGGGTTACTATTCATGAAGTACTATTCACAGGGTACTATTCACCCAGGGTACTATTCATGATAAAAATTTCTTCGTTTTCGGTCCAAATTATTTTTGGTACAATATTATTCTTGAATTTTACTCCACAAAGCAGTATCATGTTGACAATTTGGATGTTGTTGATTTCTGAATAAATTAAATTATAAATCTTTAAAAATTTATCCTTGAACTTGTTTTATTGAATTCTTATATCATTGTCATCATCCTCATGTTTATATTATGTTGAAAGTCATACATGGCACATAGTGCATAGATGGACTTGGTATGATTATGACCGAGGATTATTCTTTATAATCATGGCCATCGTAATGTTACAAATGATATGGTAAAAGTCCTCATTGTCCCGTAGTGCATTGATGGACAGTTGTTGGCATGATCATGACCATTGATGAAAACACGAATATCATTGGCCCGTAGTGCATGGATAATTTGTGGTCATGATACTAATGAATATCCTTGGCCGTAGCGCAGGGATGGTGTGGATTATTTATTAAGCTGAGTCTCAGCGATAAAGTTGATGAAAAACCTTTTTAAATCATAGAAGATAGTAGATTTTATGCTCTACTTGACTTTTCTAATGGATTGCTTGTTCCGTGCAGTTAAACTTGATGTTTGTTATATTTTATCAGTTTAACACTGTTGAAGGCTAACGATAATTTATTCTTGCATTATCTTAGTCATAATATTTCTTACTGGGCTAGTTGAGCTCACCCCTTTCTTTCACTGTTCTCTTCAGGAAATGAGAACGTAGCCGGGACTAGTCGGGGAACGGAGTTACGGTCCAATTAATAGCATTTGTAGTCCTCACTATTCTATGAAATAGTGTGATAATAAATGTTTTAAGGACTCCATTTGAGTTGAATACTGTCTAGAAGACAATATTCATATTAAAACTCTCAGTTTATATTTTGTCGTATTTTACACGACAATTGTATTAGTAAGTTATATTTGAATTTTGTACCATGTATTTAGCGACTCAAGATGGGTGTTGTATACCTATTTTGGGGGCATCACACATGTAGTCAGTAAAGCTACCTTTAAACTCTCAAATTTTTGAGTTGAAGTAAAAACGTCACCTTTTCCATCCAACTTAACCGTGCGTGTATGTCAGACGCCAAAAGCACGTGAGAAGAGGCTGTAACGGTCAAAAAAGACTGGTAAATGTCTGAAATACCCCCTTCTTCTTCCTCTTGGCTTTTAAAAGACATTCTGAATCATTTTTGTTCTACCCCATTTCAGCTCCATCGCAGACGTGAAGTAGCAGACGAAATTGAAGGCTACTAGCAGACCAAATTCAATTAGTATACTCCAAAAACTAAAGCTCCAAAAATTGTAGCACACAATGAGAGAAAGAAAAGGAATCTGGCTAGTAAAGGAGAAAGAATTGAGCAACAACCATTTGCAATTTCTGAAGGTAAGTTTTCCAATCCCCTTCCATTCCTTTTTCATTCCATCCTTGTTAAGAAAAATGACTTTCACGGGTACGAATGGTCAAGCATGAACTTGAAGGACTGTTTGTCCTTTTAGTTGCTATGTTGCTACTGTAAGATTTAGTTCTCTGGTATGCTACTGTTATGTATGGAAATTAGGCACAAGGAGATAGGTTGGGCTGTGGATTAATAAGGATGTTGTTATGGGTTGTTATTGTAAACAATGGCTATGAAATTAGTAACCTAAAACTATGCCTATCAACTGTTTGATAAAAGTTCTAAAAGAACTATTTTAACTGAAAACTAAATATTAGACCAAAGTAAAGCTTGGGCTTGACTTGTTTATCATATGTGGTGTTAATTAGAAATTTTGAAAGTATTAGATTAGAGTGAAAAGCAAATTCAAGCTAAAACTAACAAATTTCAATCCAGAAGCTAAATTTGGATCTGATTTTGTTCGAAAAGACCATAGATATGTTTGTTCCCAAAGTTGAACATATATATACATTTATGGTCTACTCTTTGATATTATTTTTCGTGTTGTTTATGTGAATCAGGAGTCATGTCTTCGTCAAGCAATGATGTAGAAAGGATGAATAGTGACTTGCGCTACATACCTAGGCGATGTAAATGTGGAAAAAGGCAAGTGTAAGAATTGTTGACTCGAACAAACCATCGAATGGGAGGTTATATTTTGTATGCGATGAGTGTGTGTTTTGGGCATGGTGCTTGCCTTCTACAACAACCTCAAGTGGAATAATCAATGAATATAATGACAGAATGGGGACAATGGTGAGTGGAACAAAATGCAAGTGTTCGTGTGAGCTGAATAACATACCAAGTAGGATGATAGTTGTTGAAAGTAATGTGAAGATGATAATTGTTGTTGGACTTGTGTTGTATTTCATGTCAGTTATGATGTATTTTATTAGTAACAAATTAATGTTTGTAATATGTAATAGTAGTGTTTAATGTTTAATGGTAATGTTTCATGGAATGTATAAACTGTCTTCATGGAATGAAATATTGTAAGGTGATTAGACAAGGTTCAGTAAATCATTATTTCAAAAATAATTCCAAAATGTTGCATTAACATTGTCAAAACACTGCCCATTAATGCCAACTAGTAGACAAAGTATATGATTGTACCTACTGTTAATTCTACCAACTATAAAACACTGCCTATTGATGCCAACTTTAGTAGACAAAGTATACACAATCAACATTATCAAAAACAGTGACAAGACAAAAATGAACCAAAAACTACCCATTGAAACATTAAAGCCTTAATCCCCCCATTCCTCCCTTTTTTGGTAATCTGCCTATCTTGCTCTTTATGGCTCCCTTCTTTATGTTCTTCCTCGTAGGCTGTGAGCTTGAAGCAGACTGATTACTCCAAATAGTAGACAAAGTTGGCGTGGAATTAGGTTGAGAGCTAGATTTGGGTTGATTAGGTATTTCTGAAGTTGTTGTAGCAGTAGCAGTCCCTTTACTTGACTGTCCTCTAGTCTGCAGCTTTTGTGGTCTGGGATTTGGCTGAAAAGTAATGCACAAGCCTGTTTGTTATCCTAAATAAAGGTTTCAAACAAATGTAATGCACATGCAAGCCCCACCCACATAATCTACCCAAATGCAAAATCCAAGATCTACAATTAAGTTAACCTTTACAATGTCAAAAACAATTTTCATCAATCTATCAGTCCAACACATTTCTTGCTACTTGTTTAATCACACACAAACAGATCATCTTATATAAACTATAGAACAATAGCTTGAGGAAATCAGCTTGTTCCAACATGGAAATAAATTGATCATCTTATATTATTTTTTTGGGGCAAGGGAGGAGGTGAGGGAAGTTGTTATTAAATAGTCCCTTATATTAAGTCATTTTTAATCTTTGGATTAATAGTTTCAAGTTCAAATTTAAAAATAAACAAGACACTTGGTATTAATAGTCATATTTCAAGTGTAATTCTTACAAACAAACATAATAAGAATTTTACTTTTTCAAACACCTATTTTGAATTATGTTGAGAACCGAGACCGATGATTGGCGATGAATAGGGGTTTGCATGATTTTTGATTTTTCTTTAATTTTTTGATTTTTCGGATCGGATCGAACCGGTCGGTTCGGTACAAAAAGAACCAGACCGATTTTGGTATAAAAAATCGGTATATAACGCTTTTTCAATACCGATTTTGGTATAGAGTTTTTGTGGTTCGGTATTACCGAACCGTACCGGTATATACCGGTTTTCAAAAAAAAATTTATTAATAAATAATTAATAAAAAAAATAATTGTTATAATAATAATAATAAAAATAATAATAAAATAATACTTATATTTATTTTTAGTATTTATTTGGTAAAAAGCAAATTATCGAACAGGTTCAAGATATCCAGATATCGGTATTAATCTTAAAAATTTGGCTAATTTTAATACTTATTCGGTTCATGCAGTATTTACCGTCAGCACCCCTAGCGATGAATGTTATGTGTGAGATCCCAAATTTTATGAAATAAAAGTATTAAATTTTCTATAATTATTATTCTATTTAGTAAATGGTTAAATTGATAAAAGGTTAAAGTTAAGGGTGATATGTGAAAAAATTTCAAAGTAAGCAAGTTATCATAAAATAATCGGTGATAAAAGTATAATGTCTGGCGTGGTTTGCATAGTAGCACACGGTATTGTACAATATCTTTGATTATTGATGCTTACGTGAGAAGTCACTTAGTTTTATTCAATTATTGCCACAATATTTTATATTATTAAATCAATAATTGAGACGATAAATTATTCATATTATTATTTGTAATATTGACGATGTCTAGAAAGTTCTGTCGAGTAAAGGGGTTTGGTCACCTAATTGCGCGCCAATAGGGAGAAATCCTTATCGGAAAGCCCCCTCTTTCCTGGGAATGATCTGGTTGTTAAATATTGTGAATTATAATATTAATGATGAATGTTATTAAAAATCAAATTTGAGTTCGGAGTTGAATTTGGAGACGCGGATGAGATATTTGAGTCTAGAACGATAAAATTAGTAAAAATAGACTATAAACACAAAATTTGTCGGGGTTGATTTTTTTGCCAAAAAGTCAACAGTTGACTTTTTCAAAAAAAATCAAACTTCAAAATTTTCAAAGATGAAATTATTGATAAAAATATTTCCATTGTGTTGGAATTATTATTGTTAGTGGAAATCGACATTTATTTCGATAATAATTGATTTCTAGAGGTTAAATTGACCAATTGGGTAATTAATCGGATAAATGAGTAATTAATTGCTATTATTTCACATGCTTATAACTATTTATTCACATATATGTACTATTAATTCACATGCATGTACTATTAGGGGAGGTGGTGCAAGATTAATAATATTTGCATGACTAAATTAAAAATGGAGGTATAGATGAAGGTACTATAATGTAACTATTTTTTCACGTGTATAGAACAATTGATTCACATGAATGTACTATTGATTCACATGCATGTACTATTAGGGGAGGTGGTGCAAGTTTGAAAATACGTGCAGGACTAAATTTAAAATGAAGGAAAAGATGAAGGTATTATACTGTAATATTTCGAGTCCCAAAATGTGCAATTATCGAAACTATATTTTTCTATAAATAAAAGCTCATTCTTCTTTCATTTTCACCAATTCACTAAGACTCACAAGAGCAATTATAGAGATAGAAGCTATAAAGAAAGAATCTATAGAGAGAAAGAAAAAGAGAAGTCTGCTACTTCACTATTCCAGTATCCAGTCTTCTTCTAAGGTAAGGGGTATTATTTATTTCATATTCTAAAGAGATATTATTTTTCGTATTCGCATGAATATTATTTTCGTTCAATATTCGTAAGGAATATCATCTTCGTTCAATATTCGTAGGAATATTATTTTTGTTCAACAGTCGTAAAGGGTATTATTTCTTTCGTATTCATGAAGAGAGTTATTTTCTTTCAATACTTGTAAGGGTTGTTATTCCATTCTTTATTATTATGTTGGAATAACATGTCTACACGGACTACCGCATGCATGGTGAAATTCTTTTGTTATTCCATTCTTTATTATTCTCGTTGAATAACTCATGCTACGCGACCACCGCATACATGGTGAAATTCTTCTGTTATTCCATTCTTTATTATCCTGTTGGAATAACCTGTCTACGCGGACTACCGCATACATGGTGATTTTTTTTTGTTATTCCATTCTTTATTATTTTGTTGGAATAACCTGTCTACGCAGACTACCGCATGCATGGTGAATTTCTTCTGTTATTCCATTTTTTATTATTCTGTTGGAATAACCTGTCTACACGGATTACCGCATGCATGGTGAATGACCCTTCGTATTCTGTAAGACCCCAACTTTTATGAATAAAGCTGAATTTTCTATAAATATCATTTTTAAATTTTATGGAGTGAATTTGATATAATATTATAGTTGTGGGTAATATTTATAAATTTTGCAAAAGCAAGTTATTATATAATATTCGAATGGTCGGGGAATAATCGTTTTAACAGGGAATATTCGTACTACGGCACAATCATTGGTGGACCCCACAACAAAATTATTGTCGGATTGAGAAAACGACAAAAATATCATTTTATGAAAATAACGACGGAAGTTTTACCGTTAACTGTTGAATCACTAGGTGTTAAAAGTACAGTAATACGCGTGGTTGCATAGTAGCACACAGTATTGATTATTGATGCTTACGTGAGAAGTCACTCAGTTTTGTTCAATTATTGCTACAGTAATTGTTGCATAGTATCTCATGTTATTTGATTCAATTATTGTCAATATTTTATATATTATTAAATCAATAATTGAGATGACAGAGTTATTAATATTATTATTTACAATATTGACAATGTCTAGAAGTTCTGTCAAGGAGAGGTTTGGTAACCTAATTGCGCGCCAATAGAGAGAAATCCTTATTAGAAAGCCCCATCTTTCCTGGGAACGACATGGTTGTTAAATATTGTGAATTAAAAAAAATGATGATAAATGTTGTTAAAAATATTGAGGGGATTTTTATGGAGTATTTGATGTAAAAGATAGTAGATTTTATTCTCTACTTGACTCTTTTAATGGATTGCTTGTTCTGCTGCAATTAAACTTGATGTTTGTTATATTTTATCAGTTTAACATTGTTGAAGACTAATGATAATTTATTCTACATTATCTTAGTCATAATATTTCTTATTGGGCTAGTTGAGCTCACCCCTTTCTTTCACTATTCTCTTCAGGAAATGAGAACGTAGCCAGGACTAGTCGGGGAACAGAGTGACGGTCCAGATGATAGTATTAGTAGTCTTCACTATTCTGTTAAATAGTGTGAAAATAAATTTAATGAGTACTCCTTTGAGTGTGGATATTGTCTAGATGACAATATTCTTATTAAAACTCTCAATTTATGTTTTGTCGTATTTTACACGACAGCTGTATTATTAAGTTGTATTTGTATTCTGTACCATGTATATGGCGACCCAAGATGGGTAATGTATACCTATTTTGGGAGCGTCACAGTTGGTATCAAAGCTTAGGGATATAATTCCTGGCTGAGATGTGAGATAAGAACTAGGAGGGGAGAAACGGGGAATTTCTTTTCTAGTATGACCTACCAAAGTTTATTTGATATTTAATTGGTCGGTCAGAGTATAGGGATAATATGTGATATGTCAATTAACCCTTGTTTTGTGACAGTGTTAAATTTGCGAAGTTATCCCAGTTTGTATCCCATTTGGTCGATAATGAGGAACGAATGACGCGAATGTTTCTAAGAGGTTTGAAACCCGATATACGTCAATACCTCATTTCTCACAAACATTGTTTATATTCAGATGTTGTGAATAGAGCTCAGTTATTGGAGCGCGATAATGAGTCAGCACAACCAAAAGGCAACGACCAATAACACGATAATAATTGTACCGGTGGCAAAAATGATAACCATCGTGGGGTAAATTATCATGCCAAGAATGGTAACCACTTCGGTGGTAATCATGGCCAAGATAATAGAAATGGAAATTTCAAGAAGAGATGGTCATTTAGCTCGATTTTGTCGTATAGTGAAGTCAAGTCTAGCTGGGACGGTGGCACCAAAGGCGGATACGGACAAAACAAAGTCGGTGATTTCAGGAAGAGCATTTTTCATGACTTCTCAAAAAGCGAGTAACCCGAACGAAGTTAGCACGGGTTAGTTAATTATAAATTTTTGCGAAGTCTATACCTTATTAGATACCGATTCTACCCATTCTTTTATCTCTCTTGCTTGCACTCAACATTTAAATTTGACCCCAGAGAAGTTAAACTTTAACTTATTAGTTAAAACTTCATTAGTAGAAACCTTCGTTACCTCCACTGTTTTATAAATCTTGTTGATTCAAATCGACATTTTTACGTTACTTGTCGATCTTATCTCTTTGAAAATACTTGCCTTTGATGTGATTTTAGGAATCGATTGGTTAACTACTCATCAAGCTTTTTGTAAGGTTGTTAGATTTCATATTCCTAACCAACCTGTTATGCGAATTCAAGCAACCAAACCACTAAAGTCAATCATTGTCATATCAAGTCATAAGTAAAGAGCCTCGAGCCTTTCGCTGGTGACTTCCTTGTGTGGAATGCACCGAAGCCAGACTTTCTGTAGGCGACGTCGTGAATGACGATGACAAATTGATAGGTATCAATGTGACGTGCTATCCAAGTCTTGGATGAGAGTCACAGTTTTGAATGATATTTCTATTGTTAATAAATTTCCTGACGTATTCTTGAAGACTTCTTAGTCTACCCCTAGAGCGTGAAATCGAATTTTGTATTGACCTCAGTACAAAATCCATTTCTTAAACCCTCAAATATTTCTTCAACCAAAATGAACGTAACATGAGCCAAAGACGTTGGCTCGGGCTGTTGAAGATTACGATCATACCATTCAATATCATCGTGGAAGAGCGAACGTCATAGCTGACGCATTGGGTAGAAGATCGTATGCATTTATGAGTGTGATGTTGTTAACACAAAAACCCATTTTGTATAACTTACAAATGATGAAGATAGAGTTAAAGACTCTAAGGACGCACGTGAAGATAACGAATAGACGAGTAGAATCGACTTTAATCGATAAAGTTAAAGATGCTCAAGCTATATACTCAGAGCTGATGAATGTGAAGAAGAAGGTTCAAGAGGGCGTTATTCCAGAAGCAAGAATCGTTGAAGAGAGGAAATCTCAACCCTCGATTTTATTGGCCCATTTGAAATCCTCGATCAAGTAGGAACTATGGCCTATAGAATCGTTTTACCGCCAAGTATGTCGCGTGTTCATAATATTTTTCACGTATCGATGTTACGTAAATATGTGGACGACCCGAACCACATTATTGATTTAGAACCGAACGAGATAGCGGAAGATTTAACGTATGAGAAAATACGTGTTAAAATCTTGAATAAGAAGGATCGTATTCAACACTCAAAGGTTATAGCTCAAGAGTTAGAATCTGAAATGACGTCAAGGTATCCTCATCTGTTTGGCATACCAGGTACGTACGTAAATTTCGAGGGTGAAATTTCATAAGGAGCGGAGATTGTGAGACCCCAGATTTTATGAATAAAGATTTAAATTTCTCGAAATATTTTTTGAATATTATGGAATGAATTTGATATAATGTTATAGTTGTGGGTAATATTTATAAATTTTGCAAAGTATGCAAGTTGTTATATAATATTCGATTGGTCGGGGAATAATCGTTTTAACAGGGAATATTCGTACGACGGCACAATCATTGGTGGACCCCACAACGGAATTATTGTCGGATTGAGAAAACAACAAAAATAGTTTTATGAAAATAATGGCGGAAGTTTTACCGTTAAAACTATTGAACTACTCGGTAGTAAAAGTACAGTAATACGCGTGGTTGCATAGTAGCACACGGTATTGATTATTGATGTTTACGTGAGAAGTCACTCAGTTTTGTTTAATTATTGCTTCAGTAATTGTTGCATAGTATCTCACGTTATTTGATTCAATTATTGTCGATATTTTATATATTATTAAATCAATAATTGAGATGACAGAGTTATTAATATTATTATTTACAATATTAACGATGTCTAGAAGTTACGCCAAGGAGAGGTTTTGGTCACCTAATTAAGCGCCAATATAGGAGAAATCCTTATTGAAAAGCCCCTCTTTCACGGGAACGACACAGGTCGATTAATATTGTGAATTATAATAATGATGATAAATGTTGTTAAATATATTGAGGTGTCTTTTTATGAAAGTCATTTGAGGTTTATATATATATATATATATATATATATATATATATATATATATATATAAATTTTGTTTTATTAGTATTAGTAATGTAATAAAATAGAAAAGCTTTTATATAAAATGAATACTTTTATAAAGTTATTTATTTTATTAGACAATAATTAGAATATATTATATTTTATTATGATAGTGCTGCGATAGTATATTGTATAGTAAAATCTTTTATATAAAACATAATACTTTTATAAAGTTATTTGTTTTATTAGACAATAAGTAGAATATATTATATTTTATTTAAAAGATTTTGTTTTATTAGAATATTTTATTTATAATTTGCATAGTAAATCAATATGGACCGTCTGCTTCAAAAGTAAATCAATATGGACCGTTCATGAATTAGTTACTATTCACCCATTCTCCTATAAATAAAGCTCATTCCTTCAATATTTCTTACGAATTCACTTGAAACTCTCAGAGAGAAAACTATAGAGAAAAGAATAAAAGTATTCTACTACCTCACTTTTCCAATATCCAGCTTCTTCTAAGGTAAGGGATATTATTTATTGTACTCGTAGTGGGTATTATTTCTTTCAGATTCATGAAGAGAACTTCATTTATTCCATTCTTTATTATTCGTTGGAATAACTTTTGATCACGCCGCCAGCTACCCTATACTTGGTAAAATTCTTACATTATTCCATTCTTTATTATTATATTGGAATAACTCAGTATATCTGAACTACCGCATATATATGGTGAAATTCTTCATTATTCCATTCTTTATTTGGAATATCACGCATGTCGGTCGTATTACGCCTAACTTTGGTTCCATTAATTATTATTACATTAGAATAACTTTTATGCGTATGGTCTATCGCATGCATGGTGATTTACGCTTTTATTCCATTCTTTATTATTACATTGGAATATCCCGCTTGCGCAATTTACTTTGACACGGTTCCGTTCTTTATTATTACGTAGTAATATCCTCGTCTGCATGCGTTTACGCATGACACGGGTTCCATTCTTTATTATTACATTGGGAATAACCTATCTCATGCGATCTATCGCACGCATGGTGAATCCTTCTATTATTCCATTCTTTATTATTCTGTTGGAATAACATGTCTATGTGGATTACCACATTCATGGTGAATGATCCTTTGTATTCATTAATTATTAAATTGTGGAAATGATCTGTCTAGGTGGATTACCGCATGGCGGACGAAAATCCATTTGCAGTTTCATATACTCTCTTATACTCAGTTGGTTAAAGTTTTGGCTTCTATACTCCATGAAATTAGTGGAATATCCTTGATATTTGCGCTTCATCCAGTATCTTTTCATGCAAATAATCTTCTGAGCATTCTTGAATTTTACTCTACAAAGCAGTATCATGTTGACAATTTGGACGTTATTGAATTCTGGATAAATTAATTCTTGAACTTGTTTTATTGAATTCTTATATCATTGTCATCATCCTCATGTTAATTTTATGTTAAAAGTCATCTGTGGCCTGTAGTGCATAGATGGACTTAGTATGATTATGACCAGGGATTAATCGATATAATCATGACCGTAATGTTACAAATGATGTGATAGAAGTGATCATTGGCCCGTAGTGCATTTATGAACAGTTGTTGGCATGATCATGACCATTGATGAATACATGAATATCCTTGACCCGTAGTGCATGGGTAATTTGTGGTTGTGATACTAATGAATATCCTTGGCCGTGGTGCAGGGATTATGTGGATTATTTATTAAACTGAGTCTCAGCGATAAAAGTGATGAAAAACCTTCTTAAATCATAAAAGATAGTAGATTTTATTCTCTACTTGACTCTTTTAATGGATTACTTGTTCCGCTGCAGTTAAACTTGATATTTGTTATATTTTATCAGTTTAACATTGTTGAAGACTAATGATAATTTATTCTACATTATCTTAGTCATAATATTTCTTACTGGGCTAGTTGAGCTCACCCTTTCTTTTCAATTTGTTCTCTTGAGAAATGAGAACGTAGTCGGGACTAGTCGGGGAATGGAGTGATGGTCCAGATGATAGTATTAGTAGTCCTCACTATTCTGTTAAATAGTGTGACAATAAATGTAATGAGGACTCCTTTGAGTGTGGATATTGTCTAGATGACAATATTCTTATTAAAACTCTCAATTTATGTTTTGTCGTATTTTACACGACAGCTGTATTATTAAGTTGTATTTATATTCTGTCCCATGTATATGGCGACCCGAGATGGGTAATGTATACCTATTTTGGGGGCTTCACAAGTCATGTCTTTTGGAATGACTAATGCTCCTACTACCTTTATGGATATGATGAACCGAGTATTCAAGGATTATTTGGATCATTTTGTGGTTGTCTTTATTGATGACATCCTCATATACTCTAAAAGCCGTGAAGATCATGAGCAACTCTTGAGGCTGATACTCCAAAAGCTTCGTGAAAACAAAATTTATGCCAAGTTGAAGAAATGCGAGTTCTGGCTTGAGGAAGTAGCATTCCTTGGGCAATTAGTATCAAGTCATGGAATATCCGTTGACCCTAAGAAAGATTGAAGCTATTCAAAGTCGGGAGCAACCTAAATCGAATGATCAAGTACGTAGCTTTCTCGCTTAGCTGGTTATTATCGGAGATTCGTAGAAGGGTTTTCTCGAATCGCTACTCCATTAACTCCGCTGACTCAGAAAGATATAAAATTCAGTTTGAGCGAGGAATGTGAGAAGAGTTTTTAAGAACTCAAGAGAAGACTCATTTCAGCACCTGTTCTGACAATACCATCTGGCTCGGAGGGATTTTCCATCTACAGTGATGCTTTGGGCAAAGGGTTAGGATGTGTTCTCATGCAACATGGGAAAGTCATAGCCTATGCCTCTCGAAAACTCAAAGAATATGAGAAGAATTATCCTACCCATGATCTAGAGTTGGAAGTTGTTTTCTTCGCACTTAAAATTTGAAGGCATTACCTGTATGGAGAGAATGTGGAGATCTATAGGGATCATAAAAGCCTTAAATATTTCTTCACTCAAAAAGAACTCAACATACGGCAACGACGTTGGCTGGAACTGTTGAAAGATTATGATCATATCATTCAATACCACCCTGAAAAAGCGAACGTGATAGCTGACGCATTGAATAGAAGATCATATGCAAGTATGAGTGCGTTATTAACGTAAAGGCCCATTTTATATAACTTGCAAAGGATGAAGATAGAGTTAAAGACTCTAGGGACCCACGTGATGATGTCAAATATACGAGTAGAACCGACTTTAATCGATAAAGTTAAAGTTGCTCAAGCTACAGACCTGGAGCTGATGCGTATGAGGAAGAAATTGGAAGAAGGTACTATCCCGAAAGCAAGAATCGATGAGGAAGGAATACTACGAGTCAACTCCAGACTTTGTGTTCCTAATAATTCTGACTTGAAGTATAAAATCATGATGGAGGGGCACAACACACCGTTTGCAATCCATCCTGGGAGTACCAAAATGTATCGTTGTGAGACCCCAAATTTTATGAAATGAAAGTATTCAATTTTCTTATAATTATTCTATTTATAAATGGTTAAATTGATAAAAGGTTAAAGTTAAAGGTGATATGTAAAAAAAAAATTCAAAGTAAACAAGTTGACATAAAATAATCGGTGATAAAATTATAGTAATACGTGTGGTTGTATAGTAGTACACGGTATTGTATAGTATCTTTGATTATTGATGCTTACGTGAGAAGTTACTCAGTTTTATTCAATTATTGTCACAATATTTTATATTATTAAATCAATAATTGAGACGACAAAGTTATTCATATTATTATTTGCAATATTGACGATGTCTAGAAGTTCTCTCAAGGAGAGGTTAGGTCATCTAATTGTGCGCCAATAGGGAGAAATCCTTATCGGAAAGCCCCCTCTTTCCTGGGAACGACTTGGTTGTTAATATTATGAGTTATATTATTAATAATGAAGGTTATTAAAATTCGAATTTGAGTTCAGAGTTGAATTTGGAGATGCGGACATGATATTTGAGTCCGGGATAATGAAATTAGTAAAAATAGACTATAAACACAAAATTTCCCGGGGTTGACTTTTTGGTCAAAAAGTCAATAGTTGACTTTTTCGAAAAAGTCAAACTTTGAAATTTCAAAAATGAAATTGTTGATAAAAATATTTCCATTGTGTGGGAATTATTAGTGTTAGTGGAAATCGACATTTATTTCGATAATAATTGATGTCTGGAGGTTATATTGACCAATCGGGTAATTAATCGGATAAATGAGCGATTAATTGCTATTAATTCACATGCTTATAACTATGTGTTCACATGTGTGTACTATTGATTCACATGATTTACTATTAGGGGAGTTTGTGACGCCCCCAAAATAGGTATACATCACCCATCTTGAGTCGACAAATACATGGTACATAAATTCAAATACAAATTAATTATACAACAGTAATGTAAAATACGACAAAACATAGCTGAGAGTTTAAACAAGAATATTGTCATCTAGACAATATCCACACTCAATGGTGTCCTCATTACAATTATTATCACATTATTCCGTAAAATAGTGAGGACTACTAAAGCCATTTATTCTGGACCATCACTCCATTCCCCGACTCGTCCCAGCTATATTCTCATTTCTTGAAGAGAACAATGAAAGAAAGGGTGAGCTCAACTAGCCCAGTAAGAAATATTATGACTAAGATAATGCAGAATAAATTATCCTGAGCCTTCAATAGTATAACAACTGATAGAATATAATAGACAACAAGTTTTAGATCAACAACTACAGCGGAATAAGCAATCCATTAGAAGAGTCAAGTAGAGCATAAAATCTACTATCTTCTATGATTTAAAAAGTTTTTCATAAACTTTATCATTGAGACTCAGCTTAATAAATCAAATCAAATCATCCCTGCACCATGGCCAAGGATATTCATGTAATCATCAATGGTCATGATTATACCGAATAATCCATGGTCATAATCATACCAACAACTGTCCATCAATGAACTACAGACCAATGAGGACTTTCACCACATCATTCGTCACATTACAGTCATGATTATACCGAATAATCCCTGGTCATAATCATACCAAGTCCATCTATGCACGTAAGCCAAAGATGACTTTCATCACAATATAAGCATGAGGATGATGACAATGACATAATAATTCAATAAAAAAAAGTTCAAGGATAAATTTTAAAGATTTATAATTTAATTTACCCAGGAATCAATAATGTCCAAATACTGCTTTGTAGAGTAAAATTCAAGAATAATTTTCATGTACCAAAAATAATTTGGACAAAAAAGAAATATATTTTTCGGATGAATAGTACCCTGTGAATAGTACCCCGACACGAAAAGTGTCCCGAATATCCGAGTGAATGATACTAGAGTGAATAGTAATCGGGTGAATAGTAACCCGTGAATAGTACTCCGGCACAAAAAATGCCCCGAATACCCGAGTGAATAATACTAGAGTGAATAGTAACCCGTGAATAGTAACTCGTAAAAAAATACCAAAGAAAATGATATACCATGATTTAGTACAAAAGAAATGATATCTCGATTTAGTATAATAGAATATACTGAAACCTAAAATGGATTTTCACCGCCACCACGCAGAATCCACGTAGATAGATCATTTTCATAATTTAATAAAGAATGAATACTGAAGTATCATTCACCATGCATCTGATAATCCACATAGACGAGTTATTCCAATGTAGAATAATAAAGAATGGAACCAAAGTTATACGTAATCCCTGACACAACAGGATATTCCAAATGAATAATAAAGAATCGGAACTGTGTCGTGCGTAATCCGCATGCATACAAGATATTCCAACGTAATAATAAAGAATGGAATAACAACAGAATTCACTAGGCATGCGATAGACCACATGCATGACGTGTTATTCCAATGTAATAATAAAGAATGGAATAACAACGAAATTCACCAGCATGCGATGAGATCGCATGCATGTGTTATTCTTACGTAATAATAAAGAATGGAATAACAGAAGAATTTCACCATGTATGCGGTACTTTGCATAGACAGATTATTCCAACATAATAATAAAGAATGGAATAACAACCCTTATGAGTATTGAAAGAAAATAACTCTCTTCATGAATACGAAAGAATAATACCCCTTACCTTAGAAGAAATTGGATACTGAAATAGTGAGGTAACAGACTTCTCTTCTTCATTCTCTCTATAATTTCTCTCTATAATAATTGCTCTATAGCTTTAATGAATTGGTGAAAAACAATGAAGGAAGGAGCTTCTGTTTATAGAAAAATATAGTTTCCATAATTGCACATTTTGGGGCTCAAAATATTATAGTATAATACCTCCCTCTTTTTCTTCATTTTTAATTTAGTCCTGCAAGTATTATCAAACTTGCACCACCTTCCCTAATAGTAAATCATGTGAATCAATAGTAAAATCATGTGACTCAATAGTATAATCATATGAAAAAACTAATTACAATATAGTACCTTCATCAATATCTCTATTTTTAATTTAGTCATGCAAGTATTATCAATCTTGCACCAACTCTGTAACGATCGAGAAATTTGTAATTTAATTTAAATATTTATTGAATTAAATAAATATTTTAAATAATTTATTTATTGAGGAAAATAAATAATTGATGAATTGTGGTGAATTAATTTAGTAACTAAATTAATTAATGTTAATTAAATTGAGTCATGATAATTTTATCTGAATGATTTAATTTAAGAAAATAATTAAATTAAATCAATTGCTTAATATTTAAGAAAATAATTAAATTAAGTGAATTGTTTAATATTAAACGAATAAATTAAATGAGGTGATGTTTCTAATTTATTAATTAAATTAGATATATAATTATTTAATTATTCACTATAAGCATAATTGTACTAAGAATATAGTAATTATAATTATAAATTATAAGTTATTTAATGGGTTGCAAGTGTGACAATTGGAAACTATATAATATAAATAATATAATAATAAATTGATTTGGGGGAATTTTGGTTAGCCAAACAGGACCTTGTGGCCCTTGGCTTTTTCAACTGACGTGAGCCTTTTTGTGTTTTTACCTGACATTAGTGGGAGTCAGTTTATTATAATTCCTACGCGTCTATTGTTCTAAGGCTAAGTTCAGTGAGAAGGAGAAATATCAGAGAGTGTTGAGAGAAAAGCTTGGAAGAGAGAATCACAGAGTGTTGAGAGAAAAGCTTGGAAGAGAGAATCACAGTGATATCAAGTGGAAGAGAAGGGTTTGCTATTTGGTTTGCTAATCAAGGTAAAAACTATCTCCATTCTAACTCTTAGTTTCGATATATATATATATATATATATATATATATATATATATATATATATATATTTTATGTGATAGGAAATCACGTGAATTGTGATAGATATATGTTCATATAGGTTTGCAAAACTCTGTTAATCATCATGTATGCTTGTTATTTGTTATCAAATTCGTGTAAATTGAGTGTAGGAAGAAAAAGGAAAATAACAATGTTTATGTTCTTATTATATGGCTTAGAAAGTACAAAAATTGATGCTCTATATGTGTAATAATCTTTAGTTTGTTATTGGATTATGTTAATATGTTAAGAAACGAAAATGACGAAGTTTAAATCATGTCAATTGATTAAGAAACGAGTTCATGGCGATTAAATTCGTTAAAAGTATAAAAAATTGGAAAATTTTGGAAAAACTATGGTCTTGATTCCTCAAAATGGTGTATATGTAATGTTTTGTATATAAAATGGTGTTTAGCATGTATAACTACAATATGTCAAAGTTTTAGAAGTTGAATTTGGGAGAAATTCTGTTGAATTGGGATTTTTGGCCTTTAGCAGTGTATTAGTTCGCGTCTGTAAAACTTGATTCTGGTGCATCGACGGTAGCTATTTACACAAGGCCATGCGTCGTATGAGCACACAACATTTAAGTAGCGCCATGGTACGCGGTGTATCGCACAAAGCCGCTGATTGCCCAATATATTACTCATGACTGGCCTACGAAAAGCACTGTCATCACAGATACGATGAAGTCTCGCTTAATTACAGTCAAATGCGTAATGGACTTGGATTATTTTAACATGCATGTAAAGGATACTAAAACATTAAGTGAATTACAATAACAGATTGTAATGTGTTGTAATGCAAAGTGTAAAGATTTGAAATAATTATTTAAATAAGTTATAAAATGAAACCAAATGTGATGTTTTCAAAGGTTAGAGATGAACGGTTAGGCTATGTTGGTTCGTAATGAGATTTTAGATTCGTTAAGTATGTTAACCAACATGGTTAGATGCTAAGTTAAGATTATGACCTAAATGATGGGTTAAACCCATAAAGATAATATTCATACAACTAATTGTTGTTGCAATTGTAATGATATGTGTAGGGTAATTGGAGATTATTTTACGTTGTATAGCTTACAATCGAGGCAAGTTCCTAAACCTTAACTCTTTACATTGAGCAAGCTTTTGAACTTCATTCTTTTCATATTGAATGCAAGTTTCCATTCTTATATTATTATTGTTCAAAATTGAGGAAGCCTAATCTATCTTGAATATGTTTGTACAAGCTCTTGTAACCTAATTCATTACATCGAACGAGTTTCACTTTCCTAAATTATTATTCAAAGCATATATTGTTCTAACACATTGACTCAAGTGAGATTGTTCTAATTCTTTGAATATAGTATTTTGCATGTATATTATGTTATTCAATTATATATTGTTGATATCCGATCTTTGACTTTGATAGCCTTGTTCAGTTATACATGCTGGTATTAAACCTTCAATTAGTAAGCGAACCCTTATCGATCTATAATTGCCTAGTGTTCTAAAATTCTAGAAACATTGATAAGCTAGTTCCAAACTAAACTTTCTTTAGTGCGGAAATTCTAAATTCAAACTGAGATGAACAACCCTAACATAGGGGATTTTGTACGTGTAACGTTTAGATGTTTGTGCACAATACATGGTACAAAGGGCTGATCCCCCTAAGTACGCTAAGAAGGGTCTATACAGTCTAATGACTGTTAAGGTTAAGGTAATAATACCTATATACCGGAGACATAGTTCATGGTCTTAAGACCCTCAGATAATTAAAGTTCGAACTTGTTTTCTATTTTAATTTGTAGAAAAAGTTCTTTATTGTTCAGCTTTCGTTGTTCACTCTTATGTTCTATCATTGCTACTTTCTATATCAGTGAGCAATTGTTTGCTCACTCTTGCAATTAACACTGCAGCTAAGGTTGAAAGAGTCGATAAGCCATCTACCAGCAAAGGGAAGGGAAAGATGCCTAAGAGCTGAAGAATTAATGAAGTTAATTTAAATGTTTCATGTTACAAGACTTGTTTTAATATATGATGTTTTCCGCAAACTGATGTAATAATTTTAAGGTTAGATTACCTGGGATTTATTTTGAGATGATGATGTAACCCTTTAATGGGAAAGATGATTATTTAAGTTATTTAAATTACGTCTTTATCCTTTGAATATGGGTAGTTAGATGTGATGTTTTGGATAGTGAACACCAAATTCTGTGGGAATAGAGTACCTGGATTTGGGGGTGTCACAGGTTGTTATCAAAGCTTTAGGTTAAGAACCTTAGGTGGGGAACCTTAGGAAGTAACCTTTAAGGAAACATAAAATATAGAGGTGTTTAACTCTTATCGAGTTTTAAGGAATGGATTAAGGTATCCATTGAAGTTAAATAATAAAAGAGATTATGTGTTATGTGTTAATAACTTATGTGCTCTCGAGTATCAAAAATATTAAGTAAAACTTAAAACATTTTGTTATCTGGATGTCTACCGAAGGAGGATCCAATCTAGCTAGGGAAGCGATACCTCAGATACATATAAATGATGAGTCCTGGGATATTCACGTAGTGCGGGAGCAGTTGATCCAGGAGGATGTGCCTGTGACCGGTCCCGAGGAGAATAGTTCCAAAGAGATAGAGGAGGAGGATGAGGAAGAGGATCCTGAGGAGTTTCCACCAAACTCCATATCAGCAGAGATGTATGATGCTTTGCATGACTGTAACATATAGTTACAGGACGAGGTTGAGGAGCTGAAGGAAATGGTTGAGATGTATCATGCTTCGATGGAGCAGAAGGATGCAAAGATTCAGGAACTTGATTCCAAACTTGGAAACACGAAGTGGTATCTGGTTCATACAAAGGGTCAGCATGAAGACCTGTGGCAGTACACGAAGAAGATGAAGACTGACATGGAGAAATTAAAAGATGATTTCGAGGAGGAATCAGCTAAGCGTGCAAGAGCAGAAGATGCATGGATGAAGGAGACTCAACGTGTGAGACCCCAGATTTTATGAATAAAGATTTAAATTTCTTGAAATATTTTTTGAATATTATGGAATGAATTTGATATAATGTTATAGTTGTGGGTAATATTTATAAATTTTGCAAAGTATGCAAGTTGTTATATAATATTCGATTGGTCGGGGAATAATCGTTTTAACAGGGAATATTCGTACGATGGCACAATCATTGGTGGACCCCACAATGGAATTATTGTTGGATTAAGAAAACGACAAAAATATTTTTATGAAAATAACGGCGGAAGTTTTACCGTTAAAACTGTTGAACTACTCGGTAGTAAAAGTACAGTAATACGCGTGGTTGCATAGTAGCACACGATATAGATTATTGATGCTTACGTGAGAAGTCACTCAGTTTTGTTCAATTATTGCTTCAGTAATTGTTGCATAGTATCTCACATTATTTGATTAAATTATTGTCGATATTTTATATATTATTAAATCAATAATTGAGATGACAGAGTTATTAATATTATTATTTTCAATATTAACGATGTCTAGAAGTTACGCCAAGAGAGGTTTGGTCACCTAATTGCGCCTGATAGGAGAAATCCTTATTGGAAAGCCCTCTCTTTTCTGGGAACGACCTGGTCGATTAATATTGTGAATTATAATAATGATGATAAATGTTGTTAAATATATTAAGGTGTCTTTTTATGAAGTCACGGAAGTTTATATATATATATATATATATATATATTGTTTTATTAGTATTATTAATGTAATAAAACAGAAAAACTTTTTATATAAAACATAATACTTTTATAAAATTATTTGTTTTATTAGACAATAATTAGAATATAATATATTTTATTATGTATGACGCCCCAAAAATAGATATACATCACCCATCTTGGGTCTCCAGATACAAGGTACTGAATACAAATACAAACTAATTATACAACAGTTGTGTAAAATACGACAAAACATAAATTGAGAGTTTTAATAAGAATACTGTCATCTAGACAATATCCACACTCAAAGGAGTCCTCATTACATTTATTGTCACACTATTTAACAAAATAGTGAGGACTACTAATACTATCATCTGGACTGTCACTCCGTTCCCCCACTAGTCCCGGCTACGTTCTCATTTCCTGAAGAGAACAGTGAAAGAAAGGGGTGAGCTCAACTAACCCAGTAAGAAATATTATGACTAAGATAATGCATAATAAATTATCGTTAGCCTTCAACAGTGTTAAACTGATACAATATAACAAACATCAAGTTTAACTACAGCGGAACAAGCAATCCATTAAAAGAGTCAAGTAGAGAATAAAATCTACTATGTTTTATAATTTAAAAGGTTTTTCATCACTTTTATCGCTGGGACTCAGCTTAATAAATAATCCACATCATCCCTGCACTACGGCCAAGGATATTCATTAGTATCACAACCACAAATTATCCATGCACTACGGGCCAAGGATATTCGTGTATTCATCAATGGTCATGATCATGCCAACAACTGTCCATCAATGCACTACGAGCTAATGAGGACTTTTACCACATCATTTGTAACATTACGGTCATGATTATACTAATTAATCCCTAGTCATAATCATACCAAGTCCATCTATGCACTACAGGCCACTGATGACTTTCAACATAAAATAAACATGAGGATGATGACAATGATATAAGAATTCAATAAAACAAGTTCAAGAATTAATTTATCCAGAAACTAATAACGTCCAAATTGTCAACATGATACTTCTTTGTAGAGTAAAATTCAAGAATGCTCAGAAGAATATTTCCATGAAAAGATACTGGATGAAGTGCAAATATCAAGGATATTCCACTAATTTCATGGAGTGTAGAAGTCAAAACTTTAACCAACTGAGTATAATAAAGAATGGAATTACAAAAAAAATCACCAGGCATGCGATAGAAACGCATGCAGACGACGTGTTATTCCAATGTAATAATAAATAACGGAACCAAGTCGGGAGAAATTAAGCATCGACGAGGATATTCCAATGAATAATAAAGAATAGAATAACAACGAAATCACCATGCATGCGATAGAATCGCACATGTATAGGTTATTCCAATAGAATAATAATTAATGGAAACAGTCAGCGTAATACACACCGATAGGATATTCCAATGTAATAATAAATAATGAACCAGTCATGCGTAAACGCATTGCATGTGATGTTCCAATGTAATAATAAAGAATGGAATAATGTAAGAATTTCACCATGTATGCGCGATTTATGTATGGCAGTTATTCCAACATAATGATAAAGAATGGAATAATGTAAGAATTTCACCAAGTATATGATAGCATGATACAAAGTTATTCCAATAGAATAATAAAGAATGGAATAACGTAAGTTCTCTTCATGAATACAAAAGAAATAATACCCTTACCTTAAAAAGAAATCCGGATATAGGAGTAGTGAAGTAGCGGAATACTTTTCTTCTTTCTCTCTATAGTTTCTCTCTAGAGTTTTAGTGAATTCGTAAGAAATAATGAAGGAATGAGCTTCTATTTATAGGAGAATGGACTAAATAGTAACTAATTCATGAATGGTCCAAATTGATTACTTTTAAACGGACGGTCCATATTGATTTACTATGCAGTATTAAAAAAATATTCTAATAAAACAAAATCTTTTAAATAAAATATAATATATTCTATTTATAGTCTAATAAAACAAATAACTTGATAAAAGCATTCTGTTTTATATAAAAAAAATTTACTATGCAAAAAACACTATGCAGCACTATGTAAACACTATGCATAATAAAATATAATATATTCTAATTATTATCTAATAAAATAAATAACTTTATAAAAGTATTTTGTTTTATATAAAAAGATTTTACTATGCAAAATACTATGCAGTGCATTATGCAACACTATACAAAATAAAATATAATATATTCTAATTATTGTCTAATAAAACAAATAACTTTATAAAAGTATTCTATTTTATATAAAAAGATTTTACTATGCAAAACACTATGCATAATAGAATATAATATATTCTAATTATTGTCTAATAAAACAAATAACTTTATAAAAGTATTCTGCTTTTATATAAAAAGATTTTCCGCTTTTATTACATTAATAATATTAATAAAACAAAATTTATATATATATATATATATATATATACAAACTTCCGTGACTTCATAAAAAGACACCTCAATATATTTAACAACATTTATCATCATTATTATAATTCACAATATTAATCGACTGTGTCGCTTCCTGTGAAATAGGGGCTTTCCAATAAGGATTTCTCCCTATCATGCCGCAGCAATTAGGTGACCAAACCTCTCCTTCGCTTAATATTGTAAATAATAATATTAATAACTATCTCATCGTTAATATTGAAAATAATAATATTAATAAATCGTCATCTCAAGCATCAATAATCAATAATTGAACAAAACTGAGTGACTTCTACGTATCAATAATCAACCTGTGTACTACCAACACGCGACATCAGATTTTTTACTACAAAGTAGTTCAACAGCTTTAACGATAAAACTTTCGTAGTTATTTTCATAAAAATATTTTTGTCATTTTCTCAATCCGATAATAATTACATTGTAGGGTCCACCAATAATTGTACCATCGCATCGGATATTCCCAAACAAAAAAAGAATATTCCCCACCAATCGAATATTATATAACAACTTGCATACTTTGCAAAATTTATAAATACTACCCACAACTATAACATTATCTCAAATCCATAACATAATATTCAAAAAATATTTCGAGAAAATTAAATCTTTATTCGTAAAATTTGGGGTTTTACAATCTCTCCTCCTTATGAAATTTCGCCCTCGAAATTTACGTACGTACCTGGTATGCCAAAGAGGTGAGAATACCTTGACTTCATTTCAAATTCTAACTCTTGAGGTATAACCTTTGAGTGTTGAATACGATCCTTTTTATCCAAGATTTTAACACGTATCTCCTCATACGTTAAATCTTCTACTATCTCATCTAGTTCTAATTTAATAACGTGGTTCGGGTCATCCACATATTTACGTAACATCGATACGTGAAAAACATTATGAACACGCGACATTCTTGGCGGTAAAACGAGTCTATAGGCCACAGTTCCTATTCGATCAAGGATTTCAAATGGGCCAATAAAATTGAGAATTGAGATTTCCTCTCTTCATCGATTCTTGTTTCTAGAATAATGCCCTCTTGAACCTTCTTCTTTATATTCATCAGCTTCGGGTCTGTAACTTGAGATGCTTTAACATTATCGACTAAAGTCGTTTCTAATCATATATTCCTTATCTTCACGTAGGTTCGTATATTCGCACTTGTAAACGCATATGATCTTCTACTCAACGCGTCAGCTACCACGTTCGCTCTTCCACAATGATATTGAATGGTATGATCATAATCTTTAACAACTCGAGCCAACGTCTTTGGTGCATTATACATTCGTTTTGGGTGAAGAAATACTTGAGGGTTTTAGAAATGGGTTTTGTACTGGGGTCAATACAAAATTCGATTTCACGCTCTAGGGGTAGGCTAAGAAGTTCTTCCGGGAATACGTCAGGAAATTCATTAACAATAGAAATATCATTCAAAACTGTGACTCTCATCCAAGACTTGGATAACACATGTAATGAAGGTTTCTCCTAACGAAGCTTCAACAGATAAGTCAAAGTCTAATTTCTTCGGAGTCAAATTTAAACGTTGAACGCAAGCAAGAGAGATAAAAGAATGGGTAGAACCGGTATCTAATAAGGTATAGACTTCGCAAAAATTTATAATTAACTAACCCGTTCTAACTTCGTTTGGGTTACTCGCTTTTTGAGAAATCACGAAAAAAGCTCTTCTTGAAACCACCGACTTTGTTTTGTCCGTATCCGCCTTTGGTGCCACCGTCCCAGCTGGACTTGACTTCACTATACAACAAAATTGAGCTAAATGACCTTCTCTTCTTGAAAATTCCACTTCTATTATCTTTGCCATGATTACCACCGAAGTGGTTACCATTCTTGGCATGATAATTTCCCCCACGATGGTCATTATTGTTCTGATTGCCGTTGCCACCGGTACGATTATTATCGTGTTGTTGGTCATTACCTTTTGGTTGTGCTAACTCATTATCGCGCTTCAATAACTGGGCCCTATTAACAACATCTGAATATAAACAAAGTTTATGAAAAATGAGTTATTGACGTATATTAGGTTTCAAACCTCTTAGAAACATTCGCGTCATTCGGTTCTCATTATCAACCAAATGGGATGCAAACCAGAATAACTCCGTAAACTTAGCCTCGTACTACGATACGGTCATATTATTTTGCTCCATTGCTTATCTCAACATTTTCAGATGCCATTTTCAAACTATGTCATAAAATAAGGGTTAATTAACATATCACATATTATCCATATACTCTGACCGACCAATTAAATACCAAATAAACTTAGGTAGGTCATACTAGCGAAGGAATTCCCCGTCTCTCCCCTCCTAGTTCTTGTCTCACATCTCAGCCAGGGATCATATCCTTAAGCTTTGATACCAACTGTGACGCTCCCAAAATAGGTATACATCACCCATCTTGGGTTGCCAGATACAAGGTACTGAATACAAATACAAACTAATTATACAACAGTCGTGTAAAATACGACAAAACATAAATTGAGAGTTTTAATAAGAATATTGTCATCTAGACAATATCCACACTCAAAAGAGTCCTTATTACATTTATTGTCACATTATTTAATAGAATAGTGAGGACTACTAATACTATCATCTAGACCGTCACTCCATTCCCCGACTAGTCTCGGCTACGTTCTCATTTCCTGAAGAGAACAGTGAAAGAAAGGGGTGAGCTCAACTAGCCCATTAGAAATATTATGACTAAGATAATGCAGAATAAATTATCGTTAGCCTTCAACAGTGTTAAACTGATACAATATAACAAACATCAAGTTTAACTACAGCGGAATAAGCAATCCATTAAAAGAGTCAAGTAGAGAATAAAATCTACTATGTTTTATGATTTAAAAGGTTTTTCATCACTTTTATCACTAGGACTCAGCTTATTAAATAATCCACATCATCCCTGCACTACGGCCAAGGATATTCATTAGTATCACAACCACAAATTATCCATGCACTACGGGCCAAGGATATTTGTGTATTCATCAATGGTCATAATCATGCCAACAACTGTCCATCAATGCACTACGGGCCAATGAGAACTTTTACCGCATCATTTGTAACATTACGATCATGATTATATTGATTAATCCCTGGTCATAATCATACCAAGTCCATCTATGCACTACAGGCCACAGATGACTTTCAACATAAAATAAACATGAGGATGATGACAATGATATAAGAATTCAATAAAACAAGTTCAAGAATTAATTTATCCAGGAACTAATAACGTCCAAATTGTCAACATGATACTTCTTTGTAGAGTAAAATTCAAAAATGCTCAAAATAATATTTCCATGAAAAGATACTGGATGAAGCGCAAATATCAAGGATATTCCACTAATTTCATTGAGTATAGAAGTCAAAACTTTAACCAACTGAGTATAATAAAGAATGGAATAACAAAAGAAATCACCAGGCATGCGATAGACCGCATATACAAGTTATTCCAATAGAATAATAAATAACAGAACCAGGTCAAGCAAAATTTGCACCGACAGGATATTCCAATAGAATAATAAAGAATAGAATAACAACAGAAATCACCATGCATGTGATAGACCGCATGCATGTGTTATTTCCACGAAATAATAATTAATGGAACCAATCAGCGTATGTCACGCATCGAAGATATTCCAACAGAATAATAAATAACGGAACGGTCATGCGTAATCGCATGTGATGTTCCAAATGTAATAATAAAGAATGGAATAATGTAAGAATTTCACCATGTATGCGATACTTGATATACAAAGTTATTCCAACATAATTATAAAGAATGGAATAACGAGAAGAATTTCACCAAGTATAGGTAGCCCATGATCACAAGTTACTCCAATGTAATAATAAAGAATGGAATAATGTAAGTTCTCTTCATGAATACAAAAGAAATAATACCCTTATCGTAAAAGAAATCGGATATAGGAGTAGTGAAGTAGCGGAATACTTTTCTTCTTTCTCTCTATAGTTTCTCTCTCTGTAGTTTCAAAGAATTAAGTAAGAAATAATGAAGGAATGAGCTTCTATTTATAAGAGAATGGACCTAATAGTAACTAATTCATGAACTCGGTCCGATTGATTTACTTTTAAACGGACGGTCCATATTGATTTACTATGCAAAGATTAATAAAATATTCTAATAAAACAAAATTTTTTATATAAAATATAATATATTCTATTTATAGTCTAATAAAACAAATAACTTTATAAAAGTATTATGTTTTATATAAAAAGATTTTACTATCGCAAAACACTATCGCAGCACTATACAAACACTATACATAATAAAATATAATATATTCTAATTATTGTCTAATAAAATAAATAACTTTATAAAAGTATTCTATTTTATATAAAAAAGATTTTACTATGCAAAACACTATGCGTACACTATGCAACACTATGTATAATAAAATATAATATATTCTAATTATTATCTAATAAAATAAATAACTTTATAAAAGTATTCATTTTATATAAAAAAGATTTTACTATGCAAAATACTATGCATAATAATAATATAATATATTCTAATTATTGTCTAATAAAACAAATAACTTTATAAAAGTATTCTATTTTATATAAAAAGATTTTCCGTTTTATTACATTAATAATACTAATAAAATAAAATTTATATATAATATATATATATACAAACTTTCGTGACTTCATAAAAAGGCACCTCAATATATTTAACAACATTTATCATCATTATTATAATTCACAATATTAATAGATCAGGTCGTTCCTAGAAAAGAGGGGGCTTTCTAATAAGGATTTCTCCTATCAAGCCAAGTTAGTTAGGTGAACAAACCTCTCCTTGACAGAACTTCTAGACATCGTTAATATTGCAAGTAATAATATTAATAACTTTGTTATCTCAATTATTGATTTAATAATATATAAAATATCGACAATAATTGAATCAAATAACGTGAGATACTACGCAAACAATTATCGTAGCAATAATTGAACAAAACTAAGTGACTTCTCACGTAAAGCATCAATAATCAATACCGTATTGTTACTACGCAACCAATGCAGATTCTCAGTACTTTTTACTAATGAAAGTAGTTCAACAGTTTTAACGGTAAAACTTCTGCAGTTATTTTCATAAAAATATTTTTGTCATTTTCTCAATCCGATAATAATTCCGTTGTGGGGTCCACCAATTATTGTACCGTCGTACGGATATTCCCCGACAAAAAGAATATTTCCCGACCAATCGAATATTATATAACAACTTGCATACTTTGCAAAATTTATAAATACTACCCACAACTATAACATTATCTCAAATCCACACCATAATATTCAAAAAATATTTTGAGAAAATTAAATCTTTATTCGTAAAATTTGGTGTTTTACATTATGCATAGTGTTTTGCATAGTAAAATCTTTTATATAAAATGTAATACTTTTATAAAGTTATTTGTTTTATTAGAAAATAATTAGAATATATTATATTTTATTATGCATAGTGTTTGCATAATGCCCGTAGTATTATTTTGCGATAGTAAAATCTTTTTATATAAAATGTAATACTTTTATAAAGTTATTTGTTTTATTAGACAATAACTAGAATATATTATATTTTATTATGTATAGTTACTGATAGTGTTTTGCATTATAAAATCTTTTTATATAAAACATAATACTTTTATAAAGTTATTCCTTTTATTAGTTTATAAATAGAATATATTATATTTTATTTAAAAGATTTTGTTTTATTAGAATATTTTATTTATACTGCATAGTAAATCAATACGGATCGTCTGTTCAAAAGTAAATCAATCTGGACCGTTTATTAATTAGTTACTATTCAGTCCATTCTCCTATAAATAGAAGCTCATTCCTTCATTATTTCTTACGAATTCACTGAAACACTAGAGAGAGAAACTATAGAGAGAAAGAAAAAAAGTATCCTGCTACCTCACTTTTCCAATATCCAGTTCTTCTAAGGTAAGGGGTATTATTTCTTTCGTATTCATGAAGAGAACTTATGTTACTCCATTCTTTATTATTACATTGGAATAACTTTGATCTGTGCCACTACCCTATACTTGTTAAAATTCTTCATTATTCCATTCTTTATTATTATGTTGGAATAACTCAGTATATCAAGTAAGCACCGCATACATGGTGAAATTCTTCATTATTCCATTCTTTATTATAATGTTGGAATAACCTGTATATGCGAAGTACCACATACATGGTGAAATTCTTCTGTTATTCCATTCTTTATTATTTTATTGGAATATCCTATCGATGCGTATTACGCTTTGACAGTTCCATTATTTATTATTACATTGCTGAATATCCATGTCGTGCAACGTTCACGCATGACCTGGTTCCGTTATTTATTATTCTATTGGAATAACTTGTCTGTGTGGTCTATCGCATGCATGGTAATTTCTTCTGTTATTCCATTCTTTATTATTCTGTTGGAATAACCTGTCTATGTGGATTATCACATGCATGGTAAATGATCCTTTGTATTTATTTCTTATTAATTTGTGGAAATGATATGTCTAGGTGGATTACCGCATGGCGGACGAAAATCCATTTGCTGTGAGACCCCAGATTTTATCAATAAAGATTTAAATTTTGTCGAAATAATTTTTAATATTATGGTGTGAATTTGAGATAATATTATAGTTGTGGGTAGTATTTATAAATTTTGCAAAGTATGCAAGTGGTTATATTATATTCGATTGGTCTGGGGAATATTCGGTTTAGCAGGGAATATTAAATACAACTACTCAATCATTGGTGGACCCTATTATGTAATTATTGTCGGATTGATCGAGAAAACGACAAAAATATTTTATTAAATTAACGGCGGAAGTTTTACCATTGATCTTTGTTGAACTACTTTCGGTAGTAAAAGTAATGCGATGTACGTGTGGTTGCATAGTAGCACTACGGTATTGATTATTGATGCTTATGTGAGAAGTCACTCGGTTTGATTCCATTATTGTCGATTAATAATATGAATTATTATAAGCGATAATGACGTTTTGTTTTATTCGTATTATTAACGTAATAAAAGCGAAATATCTTTTATATAAAAATGAATACTTTATTAAAGTTATTCTATAAATAGAATATATTATATTTTATTATGCATAGTGTTGCATAGTGTTTTTGCATAATGTTTTGCATAGTGTTGTATAGTGTTTGCATAGTAAAATATTTTATATAAAATAGAATATATGATATTTTATTTAAAAGATTTTGCTTTAAATATGGACCGTCGATTAAAGTAAATCAATCTGGACCGTTCATGGATTAATTACTATGCATTCTATTTTCCTATAAATAGAAGCTCATTCCTTCATTATTTTCTTACGAATTCACTAAAACTCTGTAGAGAGAGAAATTATAGAGAAGTTTATAGAGAGAAAATCTATAGAGAAAAAAGAAGAAAGTATTCGGTACTTCACTACTTTGATATCCGGTGTCTTTTACTGTAAAGGGATATTATTTGTGAGACCCCAGATTTATCAATAAAGATTTAAATTTTGTCAAAATAATTTTTTAATATTATGGTGTGAATTTGAGATAATATTATAGTTGTGGGTAGTATTTATAAATTTTGCAAAGTATGCAAGTGGTTATATTATATTCGATTGGTGGGAATATTCGGTTTAGCAGGAATATTCGTATAACTACTCAATCATTGGTGGACCCCATAATGTAATTATTATCGGATTGAGAAAACGACAAAAATATTTTTATTGAAATAACTATGAAGTTTTACTGTGGTATCTTGTTGAACTACTCTTGTAGTAAAAGTACGATAATAAGTGTGGTTGCATAGTAAATATTACCAGTATTGATTATCGATGCTTATGTGAGAAGTCACTCACTTTGATTCCATTATTGTTTATTAATAATATGAATTATTATAGCGATAATGACGTTTTTGTTTTATTCGTATTATTAACGTAATAAAATGAAAACATCTTTTATATAAAATAGAATACTTTATTAAAGTTATTCTATAAATAGAATATATTATATTTTATTATGCATAGTGTTGCATAGTGTTTTTGCATAGTGTTTTGCATAGTATTGCATAGTGTTTGCATAGTAAAATGTTTTTATATAAATAGAATATATTATATTTTATTTAAAAGATTTTTCTTTAAATATGGACCGTCGATTAAAAGTAAATCAATCTGGACCGCTCATGGATTAGTTACTATGCATTCCATTTTCTTATAAATAGAAGCTCATTCCTTCATTATTTTCTTACGAATTCATTGAAACTCTAAAGAGAAATTATAGAGAGAAGCTATAGAGAGAAAATTATAGAAAGAAGAAGAGTATTCTGCTACTTCACTACTTCTATATTCAGCCTCTTTTTACGGTAAGGGTGTTATTCTTTCTTCTTGAAGAGAACTTCATTATTCCATTCACTATTATTCTCATTGGAATAACTTTGTAAAAGTGGCATACCCTATACATAACTTTTGTACGCCAGATACCCTATACTTGGTGAAATCCTTATGTTATTTCATTGCTTATTATTCTCATTGGAATAACTTTTGTATACGCGGTTTACCCTATACTTGGTGACATTCTTCTATTATTCATTGGAACATCCTGCTCATGTGTTTTACACCCGACCGGTTCCGCTTTTATTATTCTGCTGGAACATCCTCGTTGCATGTGTTTACACCGGACTTCGGTTCCGCCTTTTATCATTCTCATTGGAATATCCTATCTGTGTTTTACAATCGGATCCGTTCCATCTTTATTATTCTTTGGAACATCCCGCTTGGCAGGTGTGAATTTCACCGACCGTTCCGTTATTATTATTCTGTTGAATAACTCGTCTATGCCTGCACCGCATGCATGGTGATTTCTTTTGTTATTCCATTCTTTATTATACTCGTTGGTTAAAACTTTGACTTCTATACTCCATGAAATTAGTAGAATATCCTTGATATTTGCGTTTCATCCAATATCTTCTCATGGAAATATTCTTCCGATCATTCTTGAATTTTACTCTCTGAAAAAGATATATGTTGAGAATTTGGGCGTTAATAATTCATGGATTAAATAATTCTTGAATTTGTTTTATTGAATTATTATGTCATTGTCATCATCCTCATGTTATATTATGTTATCTTTGGCTTACGTGCATAGATGAACTTAGTATGATTATGACGTGGATCAATCTCCATAATCATGACTTGATATAAATGATGTGACAAAAGTTCTCGATGGCTTTGTAATGCGTTGATGGATAATTTTGGTATGATTATAACCAGGGGGTGATTCGGTATAGATAGTCATGACCATTGATAACTTGATGAAAATCCTCGACCGTGGTACGTGGATGATTAGATGTGGTGGTTTATTTATTAAAATCGAGTCTCAAATAAAAAATTGATAAAAACCTTTAAACCCTAAAGATAGTAGATTTTATTCTCTACTTGACTCTTTTAATGGATTGCATATTCATTGCGCAGCTTAACCGGTTTATCTATTGTATTTTATCGCTTTAACATCATTGAAGGCTAATGATAATTTATTACTCGCATTATCTTAGTCATAATATTTCTTCTCAATAGTTGAGCTCACCTTTCTTTCACCGTTTCTTCTGTGAAATGAGAACATAGCCGGGACGAGTCGGGAACGGAGTAATGGTCCGTAGGATAGCATTAGTAGTCCTCACTATTCGTGAATTAGTGTGATAATAGTTGTAATGAGGACTCCTTTTGAGTTTGTATAATATCTAGTAGACAATATTTGTATTCAAACTCACGCTTTATGTCGTATTGCACACCTACGCTTATATTAGTAAGTTGTATTTGAATTTATGTACCATGTAAGTGGCGACCCAAGATGGGTGGCGATACCTAATTTTGGGGGCGCACAATTGGTATCGAGCTTAGGATATGATCCTGGCTAAGAGGTGAGAATAGAACTAGGAGGGGAGAGACGGGAAATTCCTTCGCTAGTATGACCTACCTAAGTTTATTTAGTATTTAATTGGTCTGGTCGATGTATAGGGATAATATGTGACATGTTAATTAACCCCGGTTTTGTGGCGATTTGTAAATGGCATCCGAAATGTGTTGAGATAAACATTGGAGCACAGAGACTGCTGATTCTCCACGATCAATAATCGTGACAATGTGCAACAGGATGGCGAAAATCCTCCTCAAAAACAACAACACCGATCAATTGACTAACGACATGACGCTTAAGAGGTTTTTAGAATTCATGCAACATCGGTGAAAGCGACTCTGCATCAAAACGTAGGTGGAAACACGGAAAACTCTCGGCCACACCGCTAAACAATTCAAGGAGCTGGGACCACCGGAGTTTAAGGGAGAGCCAAACCACTTCGGCAAGCTAAGCAAGGATAAAGTAGATTACCAAGATATTTGATGTCTTGGGATGCTCCGAGGAGCAAAAGGTTCCTTTTGCCGCCTTTTATGTTGCGGAGAGAGATTCTTTCGTGGGAATCGGTAAAACGTACTCAACTCCGCCAGATCAAAGATATCTTGGGAGAAGTTCCAGAGTTGTTCAACGACAAATACTTTCTCGAAAGTATTCGCCATACATGAAGGAGGCGGAGTTTATCAAGTTGGAACAAAACAATATGATCGTGTCGCAATACGAGACAAAATTTATGAGTTATCACGATTTGCGTCCCCACTTGGTGGATAATGAAGAGAGATGGCGGCGCGAATGTTTTTAAGAGGTTTGAAGCCATAGATACGTCAACATCTTATTTCTCATAAACTGTGTTTTTATTCAGATGTTGTAAATAGGGCTCAGTTAGTGGAGCGCGATAACGAGTCAACGCAACTAAAAGAAAGTAGCCGGCAAAATTATAATACCAATGAGAGTAGTCATCAAGCGGTGACAAAAGCGTGGAGGAATCAACAGCTCGATATGGTAACCACTTTGGTGGTAATCAGGGCCAAAACAATAAGAATGGACATTTCAAGAAAAGGAGATTCAACAATGATGGAAAGACGTCAGCACCAGCACCTGTTGTTAAGGAAGGAGAAGGACCATCTATTATATGCTTCAAATGCGGAGGAGAGGGACACATCATCCGAACTCACGCCATGCCATCAAAGCATGTTATAATTGTGGAAGAGAAGGTCACTTAGCTCGATTTTTATCGCCATCAAGACAAATTCAACTAGGATGGAGGCACCAAAGGTCGTCCCCATAAACCAAAGCCGTAGTTTAAGAGAGAGCGTTTTTTTTCTCGTGACGAGGAACCCGAATAAGATTATCACGGGTAAGTAATCATAAGCTCTTGTAGTCTATACCGTGTTAGATACCGTTCTACCCACTCTTTTATTTCACCTAGTTGCGCTCAACGCTTAAATTTGACTCGAGAAGTTAGACTTTGACTTATTGGTTGAAACTTCATAGTAGGGAGCCTTCACATCGCTTACTATTTTTAAATCTTGTTTGATTCAAATAAACACTTTCACGCTACTACGTCGATCTTATCTTTTTGAAAATACTTGCCTTTGATGTGATTTTAGGAATCAATTGGTTAACTACTCATCATGCTTTTCGTAAGGTTGTTAGCTTTTATATTCATAACCAACCCATATATACTTAATTCAAAGTAACCAAACCCTAAAGTTAATCATCATTATATCAAGCCATAAGTAAAGAGCCCCGATCCTTTCATTGTTAACTTCCTTGTGTGGAATGCACCGCTTTACTTTCTCTCAGAGCGCTACATCGTGAATGAAGATGGCAAGTTTATAGGTATCATTGTGAGGTGCTATCTAGGTTAAGGGATAGAAGTCACAGTTGGTATCAATGTGACGTACTATCCAAGTCTTGACGACGAGTAATAGCTTTTGAATGATATTTCTATCATTAATAAATTTCTTGGCGTATTCTTGAAGACTTCCTAGCCTACCCTAGAGCGTGAAATCGAATTTTGTATTGACCCCAAAGACAAAACCCATTTCTTAAACCTCAAATATTTCTTCAACTAAAATGAATAGGTTTACGTGGTTTATGATGAAAGTCATAATAAAAGCATAGGACTGATGAAAATCATGGGTATATGAAGTATTAGTAAGTTTTATGATGAGTTATGTTGGTTAGTATGTGAAAACATGAAAGTTTCTTAGAAATCACAAAGAGTTGAAAATCAGATTTTGGTGAAAAACGTAACATGAAATTCAATTGACCATATCTCCTATTATATTTTGAATTTTTGAATGTGGTCAAGTCCTAGAGTTAGATCTACGAGTTACCTAACTAATCCAAGTGGAATTACTGGAAAAGGTGTTGTAGATTTTTGTGTGGACTGATTTTAGCAAAGGAGGCCAAAGCTGTAAATTTCGAAAATGCTACTGCCTAGAAACTTTAAGGGACTGTTTCGGCCACTTAAATTATGAGAAAAATTCTGGATTTTTGGGACATGAAATTATATGGTATAAAGTACCTCCTGTCCAAAAATGAGCTCATTCTGACTTAAAATGAGCAAGTTATGACTATTTCAATATTTAGATTTTTCCGACGAAAAACGCTATAACCGGAGTTCTATAACTCCGATGACCATGAAATTTAAACTAGAAGCTCACGTTAACATGTGTAAGGTCCTGCCAAGATTTGGGAATTTTTGGAGTTAAACTTGAGGTAGCTAATTTCTTAAGGAATTAAGTGGAAATTGATTTTTGAAAAATAGTAAATGAATTTTAAAATTCGGGAAAAATATATTTTCATTATGGGATTATATTATGCTAAATCCCAGAAAAGAAATATTTTGGGACTGATTTGGTATTTTTATGAAAATAGTTTAGTTACTTAAACATATGAGTTAAATATGTTATGTGAAGTAACAAAGTCGAAAATAGGATTTTATGGCTAAAGAATCCTATATGTAGTATATGCATATTTTTTGATGAGGGATTTGATAATTGGTGATGATATCTTATGAGTATGGCATTTTTGAATGATTAAATGCATTATATGGTAAAGCGTAAACAATTGAGATAAATTGTTTATAAATTTAAGAAGTGATTTAAATATTGTTATAATATTAATGATGTTAGATTATGAGATTATTAAGTGATTGAAAACATGGGGATATTCTTAAATCTCGGATAAATTATATTATAAAGGTTTAATATTTATCCTTTATCTCATTTGATTGATTCTTTATATCATTATCCTCACGCTTATATTATGTTGAAAGTCATCTCGTGGCAGAAGAAGTGCATAGATGGACTTGGTATGATTATGACCGAGGATTGTTCGAAGTATATAATCATAACTCAGTAATTGAATACACAATTATCTTTGGTAGTAGTGTACATGGATAATTTGTGGTCGTGATACTAATGAATACACAATTATCTTTGGTAGTAGTGCATGGATAATTTGTGGTCGTGATACTAATGAATACACAATTATCTTTGGTAGTAGTGCATAGATAATTTGTGGTCGTGATACTAATGAATACACAATTATCTTTGGGCCGTAGTAGTAATTTGCATGGATAATTTGTGGTCGTGATACTAATGAATACACAATTATCTTTGGTAGTAGTGCATGGATAATTTGTGGTCGTGATACTAATGAATACACAATTATCTTTGTCAGTAGTAGTGCATGGATAATTTGTGGTCGTGATACTAATGAATACACGATTATCTTTGGTAGTAGTGCATGGATAATTTATGGTCGGATACTAATGAATACACGATTATCTTTGGTAGTAGTGCATTGATGGACTTGGTATGATTATGACTGAGGATTATTCTAAGATAATCATGGCAGTAATTGAAAACACGAATATCCTTAGCCAAGAAGGTGCATGGATAATTCGTAATTGTGATACTATTAACTTTGAGTCTCAAAGATTATTGGTTTTACAGCTTATATATTTTGGCTTCAGTAGTGCAAAGATGAATTGTTAATGAATATCTTTGGTAGGATTAATGAAGATGAATTTAATATTTTTAACGATAAAGGTATTCAAGGTATCCTCATCTCTTTATCATATCGTAGTCGCACTCTAATTTCGAGGGCTAAATTCCATAAGGAGGGGAGATTGTGAGACCCCAGATTTTATCAATAAAGATTTAAATTTTGTCAAAATAATTTTTAATATTATGGTGTGAATTTGAGATAATATTATAGTTGTGGGTAGTATTTATAAATTTTGCAAAAGTATGCAAGTGGTTATATTATATTCGATTGGTCTGGGAATATTCGGTTTAGCGAGGAATATTCGTATAACTACTCAATCATTGGTGGACCCTACAATGTAATTATAGTTTGATTAAGAAAACGACAAAAATATTTTATCAAATAACGGCGGAAGTTTTACCGTGGTTACTTGCTGAACTACTCGGTAGTAAAAAAGCACAATAAATAAGTGTGGTTGCATAAGAAGCACACGTTATTGATTATCGATGCTTATGTGAGAAGTCACCTCGCTTTGATTCCATTATTATTTATTAATAATATGAATTATTATAATGATAATGACGCTTTTGTTTTATTCAGATTATTAACGTAATAAAATGTAAACATCTTTTATATAAAATAGAATACTTTATTAAAGTTATTCTATAAATAGAATATATTATATTTTATTATGATAGTGTTTTTTGCATGATAAGTTTTTGCATAGTATTGCATAGTGTTTGCATAGTAAAATGTTTTTATATAAATAGAATATATTATATTTTATTTAAAAGATTTTTCTTTAATATGGACCGTCGATTAAAGTAAATCAATCTGACCGCTCATGGATTAGTTACTATGCATTCCATTTTCTTATAAATAAAGCTCATTCCTTCATTATTTTCTTACGAATTCATTGAAACTCTAAAGAGAGAAATTATAGAGAGAGCTATAGAGAGAAAATTATAGAAAGAAGAAGAGTATTCTCGCTACTTCACTACTTCTATATTCATTCTTTTACTAGTAAGGGGTGTTATTCTTTCTTCTTGAAGAGAACTTCATTATTCCATTCACTATTATTCTGCTGAATAACTCGTAAAAGTGGCATACCCTATACATAACCTTTATACGCCAGATACCCTATACTACTGGTGAAATCCTTATGTTATTTCATTGCTTATTATTCATTGGAATAACTCGTGATATCTTGGTTTACCTTATACTTGGTGACATTCTTCTATTATTCTGCTGGAACATCCATGCTCTGTGTTTTACACCTGACTTCGGTTCCGCTTTTATTATTCTGCTGGAACATCCATGCATGTGTTTTACACCGGACCGGTTCCGCCTTTTATCATTCTCGCTGAATATCCTATCTCGTGTTTTACACCGGATCCGGTTCCATCTTTATTATTCTGTTGGAACATCCCGCTTGCGTGAATTTCACCCGACCGGTTCCGTTATTATTATTCTGTTGGAATAACCTGCCTATGCCAAGCGGCACCGCATGCACGGTGATTTCTTTTGTTATTCCATTCTTTATTATACTCAAATGGTTAAAACTTTGACTTCTATACTCCATGAAATTAGTAGAATATCCTTGATATTTGCGCTTTCATCCAATATCTTCTCATGGAAATATTCTTCCGATCATTCTTGAATTTTACTCTACGAAACAAAGATTATGTTGACAATTTGACGTTAATAATTCATGGATTAAATAATTCTTGAATTTGTTTTATTGAATTATTATGTCATTGTCATCATCCTCATGTTATATTATGTTATCTTTGGCTTACGTGCATGCATAGATGAACTTAGTATGATTATGACCAGGATCAATTCCAGATAATCACGACTTGATATAAATGATGTGACAAAAGTTCTCAAAGCCCTTCATAATGCAGTTGATGGATAATTTTGGTATGATTATGACCAGTAAGATTCGGTATATAGTCATGACCATTGATAACTTGATGAAAATCCTTGACTGCGTGGTACAGTGGGATGATTAGATGTGGTGGTTTATTTATTAAAGTTTAGTCTCAAATGATAAAAATTGATAAAACCTTTAAAACCTAAAAGATAGTAGATTTTATTCTCTACTTGACTCTTTTAATGGATTGCATATATCCACCGCAGCTTAACCCGGTTGTCTATTGTATTTTATCGCTTAAACACTTTGAAGGCTAATGATAATTTATTCTCGCATTATCTTAGTCATAATATTTCTTCTTTGGGCTAGTTGAGCTCACCTTTTCTTTCACCGTTTCTCTTGAGAAATGAGAACATAGCCGGGACGAGTCTGGGAACGGAGTAATGGTCCGTAGGATAGCATTAGTAGTCCTCACTATTCTCGTGAAATAGTGTGATAATAGTTGTAATGAGGACTCCTTTTGAGTTTGTATAATATCTAGTAGACAATATTTGTATTCAAACTCACGCTTTATGTCGATATTATACCTATGCTTATATTAGTAAGTTGTATTTGAATTTATGTACCATGTAAGTGGCGACCCAAGATGGGTGACGTATACCTAATTTTTGGGGGCGCCACATTATTTGTTATGCATCGTAAGGGTGTTATTCTTTCTTATTCATGAAGAGAACTTCATTATTCCATTCTTTATTATTACATTGGAATAACTTGTAAAAAGTGGTATACCCTATACATAACTTTGTATATCGTATACCTATACTTGTGAAATCCTTATGTTATTCCATTCTTATTTATTCTGTTGGAATAACTCAGATGTCTGCTGAATCCCCTATACTTGGTGATCTTCTTCATTATTCCATTCTTTATTATTCTTTGGAATATCACATGCATGTGTTTTACACCGGACCGGGTTCCATTGTTTATTATTCCGCATTTATTATTACGTTTGGAATATCATGTCGTGTGTTTTACAATCGACACTGGTTCCATTGTTTATTATTATTCAAATTTATTATTCTCGTTGGATCATCCTCAACTTGCGTGAATTTCACCCGACCGGTTCCGTTATTATTATTCATTTGGAATAACCTCGTATGCATCAAATACCGCATGCATGGTGATTTCCTTTGTTATTCCATTCTTTATTATACCCGGTTGGTTAAAACTTTGACTTCTATACTCCATGAAA
Source organism: Panax quinquefolius (assembly GCA_020205615.1). Taxonomy (NCBI): domain Eukaryota; kingdom Viridiplantae; phylum Streptophyta; class Magnoliopsida; order Apiales; family Araliaceae; genus Panax; species Panax quinquefolius. The sequence continues at coordinate 142,342,785 of CM035154.1, forward strand.
TTAGTAAAATATTCTTGATATTTGCGTTTCATCCAAAGATATCTTTTCATGGAAATATTCTTCCGATCATTCTTGAATTTTACTCTCAAAAAGCAATATCTTTTGACAATTTGGGCGTTACTAATTCTGGATAAAATAATTCTTGAACTTGTTTTATTGAATTATTATGTCATTGTCATCATCCTCATGTTATAATATGTTATCTTTGGCTTACGTGCATAGATGAACTTAGTATGATTATGACCAGGGATCATTCGGTATAATCATGGCTTGTTATAAATGATGTGATAAAAGTCCTCAGTGACCTGTAATGCAGTGATGGATAGTTTTTGGTATGATTATGACCAGGGGTGATTCGGTATAGTCGTGACCATTGATAATTTGATGAAAATCCTTGACTATGGTACAGGGATGATTAGATATTGTGGTTTATTCATTAAACTGAGTCTTAGTGATAAAAATTTATGAAAACCTTTTAAAAACCTAAAAGATAGTAGACTTTATTTTCTACTTGACTCTTTTAATGGATTGCATATTCCGCTGCAGTTAAACTGGTTGTCTATTGTATTTTATCAGTTTAACACTGTTGAAGGCTAACGATAATTTATTATGCATTATCTTAGTCATAATATTTCTTACTGGGCTAGTTGAGCTCACCCTTTCTTTCACTGTTCTCTTCGTGAAATGAGAACATATTTGGAGACGAGTCTGGAAAACGGAGTAATGGTCCGGAGGATAGCATTAGTAGTCCTCACTATTCTATGAAATAGTGTGATAATAGTTGTAATGAGGACTCCTTTTGAGTTTGTATAATATCTAGTAGACAATATTTGTATTCAAACTCACGCTTTATGTCGTGTTTGTATACTTACGCTTATATTAATAAGTTGTATTTGAATTTATGTACCATGTAAGTGGCGACCCAAGATGGGTGACGATATACTAAATTTGGGGGGCGTCACGGTTGGTATCGAGCTTAGGATATGATCCTCGGCTAAGATGCGAGATAAGAACTAGGAGGAGAGAGACGGGAATTCCTTCGCTAGTATGACCTACCTAAGTTTATTTGGTATTTGATTGGTCGATTGAGTATAGTGATAATATGTTGCATGTCAATTAACCCTTATTTTGTGGCGGTGTTTGAAAATGGCATCCGAGAATGTTGAGAATAGCAATGGAGCATGTGAGACTGATTGATTCTCCATGATCAATAATCGAGGACAATGTGCAACAGGATGGCGATAATCCTCCTCCGTAAACAACAACACCGATCAATCGAATTGAACGAACGACGCAGCGCTTAAAAGGTTTTTAGAATTCATGCAACATCAAAGCGAAGCGACTCTGCCCAAAACGTAGGTGGAAACACGGAAAACTCTCGGGCGGTCACCGCTAAACAATTCAAGGAGCCGGGACCACCGGAGTTTAAGGAGAGCCAAAACCACTTCAAGCGGCATGGATAAAGCAGATTACCAAGATATTTGATGTCTTGGGATGCTCCGAGGAGCAAAAGGTTCCTTTTCCGCCTTTATATTGCGCATGGATAGGCGATTCATTGGTGGGAATCGGTAAAAACGTACTCAACTTCTTTGTCTTCAAGATATCTTGGGAGAAGTTCCAGAGTCGCTTCAACGACAAATACTTTCCTGAAAGTATTCGCCACATGAAGGAGGTGGAGTTTATCAAGTTGGAACAAAACAATATGACCGTGTCGCAATACGAGGCAAAATTTGCGGAGTTATCACGGTTTGCGTCCCACTTGGTGGATAATGAAGAGAGAATGGCGCGAATGTTTTTAAGAGGTTTGAAGTCGAGATACGTCAACATCTTATTTCTCATAAACTGTGTTTGTATTCAGATGTTGTAAATAGGGCTCAGTTAGTGGAGCGCGATAACGAGTCAACGCAACTAAAAGAGAGCAGCTGCAAAATTATAATACCAGCGAGAGTAGTCATCGAAGCGGTGACAACAAGCGTGGAGGGAATCAACAGGCCAGATATGGTAACCACTTCGGTGGTAATCAGGGCCAAAATAATAAGAATGGACATTTCAAGAAAAGGAGATTCAACAATGATGGAAAGACGTCAGCACCAGCACCCGTTGTTAAGGAAGGAGAAAGACCACCTATCATATGCTTCAAATGCGGAGGAGAGGGACACATCACCGATTCGAATGCTTACGCTTAGTCCCAAAGCATGTTATAATTGTGGAAGAGAAGGTCACTTAGCTCGATTTTGTGGTTTCCATCAAGACAAATTCAACTAGGATGGAGGCACCAAAGGTCATCCCCGATAAACCAAAGCCGAGTAGTTTAAGAGAGAGCGTTTTTTTCTTGTGACGAGGAACCCGAATAAAATTATCACGGGTAAGTTAATCATAAGCTCTTAAGTCTATCTATACCGTGTTAGATACCGCTTTACCCACTCTTTTATTTCACCTAGTTGTGTTCAACGTTTAAATTTGATTCTCAAAGAAGTTAAACTTTGACTTATTGGTTGAAACTTCGTTAGTAGGAACCTTCGTTACCTCTCATTTATTAATCTTGTTGTTTCAAATAAACACTTTCACGTTACACCGTCGATCTTATCTCTTTGAAAATACTTGCCTTTGAGGTAATTTTTGAAAATGATTGATTAACTACTCATTATTCTTTTGTAAGGTTGTTAGCTTTCATATTCTAACCAACCTCATTATACGAATTCAAAGTAACCAAACCCTAAAGTTAATCATTGTTATATCAAGCCATAATTAAAGAGCCCCGATCCTTTCGTTGTTGACTTCCTTGTGTGGAATGCACCGAAGCTGGACTTTCTCTAAGAGGCGTCGCCGTGGATCAAGATGGCAAGTTGATTGGTATCATTGTGAGGTCTTATCCAGTTTAAGGGATAAAGTCACATTGGTATTAATGTGACGTCTTATCCAAGTCTTGGATGAGAATAATGATTTTGAATGATATTTCTATCATTAATAAATTTCTTGGCGTATTCTTGAAGACTTCCTAGCCTACCCTAGAATGTGAAATTGAATTTTGTATTGACCACGAAGACAAAAACCATTTCTTAAACCCTCAAATATTTCTTCAACTAAACGGATGCATTTACGAGGATTATGATGAAAGTCATAATAAAAGCATTGGACTAATGAAAATCATGGGTATATGAAGTATTAGTAAGTGTTATGATGAGTTATGTTGGTTATTATGTGAAAACATGAAAGTTTCTTAGAAATCACAAAGAGTTGAAAATCGATTTTGGTGAAAAGCGTAACATGAAATTCAATAGACCATATCTCCTATTATATTTTGAATTTTTGAATGTGGTCAAGTCCTAGAGTTAGATCTATGAGTTACCTAACTAATCCAAGTGGAATTACTGGAAAAGGTGTTGTAGATTTTTGTGTGGACTGATTTTAGCAAAGGAGTGCAAAGCTGCAAAAAGCAAAAAGTCACGCCATGATTTTAGAGGGCTGTTTTTTTGGCCACTTAAATTATGAGAAAAATTCTAGCCTTTTAGGACATGAAGGTATATGGTATAAAGTACCTCCTTTCCAAAAATGAGCTCATTCTGACTTAAAATGAGCAAGTTATGACTATTTCAATATTTAGATTTTTCCGACGAAAAATGCTATAACCGGAGTTCTATAACTCCGATGACCATGAAATTTAGACTAGAAGCTCATGTTAACATGTGTAAGATTCTGCCAAGATTTGGGAATTTTTTTGAGTTATCCTTGAGGTAGCTAATTTCTTAAGGAATTAATTGGAAATTGATTTTTGAAAAATAGTAAATGAATTTTAAAAATTCCGAGAAAAATATATTTTCATTATGGGACTATATTATGCTAAATTCCAGAAAAGAAATATTTTTGGGACTGATTTGGTATTTTTCATGAAAATAGTTTAGTTACGAACATATGAGTTAAATATGTTATGTGAAGTAACAAAGTTGAAAATAGGATTTTATGGCTAGAGAATCCTATATAGAGTATATACATATTTTTTGAGAGGGATTTGATAATGGGTGATGATATCTTATGAGTATGGCATTTTGAATGATTAAATGCATTATATGGTAAAGCGTAAACAATTGAGATAAATTGTTTATAAATTTAAGAAGTGATTAAAATATTGTTATAGGAGTAATGATATTAGATTATGAGATTATTAAGTGATTGATAACATGGGGATATTCTTGAATCCTGGATAAATTATATTATAAATGTTTAATATTTATCCTTTATCTCATTTGATTGATTCTTTATATCATTATCCTCACGCTTATATTGTGTTGAAAGTCATCATGGCTCAGAGTGCATAGATGGACTTGGTATGATTATGACCGAGGATTGTTCGGTATAATCATAACCGTAATTGAAAACACGATTATCTTTGGTAGTAGTGCATGGATAATTTGTGGTCGTCGTTACTAATGAATAATACGATTATCTTTGGTAGTAGTGCATGGATAATTTATGGTCGTGATACTAATGAATACACGATTATCTTTGGTAGTAGTGCATGGATAATTTGTGGTCGTGATACTAATGAATACACGATTATCTTTGGTCGTAGTGCATGGATAATTTGTGGTCGTGATACTAATGAATACACGATTATCTTTGGTCGTAGTGCATGGATAATTCGTGGTCGTGATACTAATGAATATCCTTGGCCTGTAGTGCAGGGATGATTCGATGATATGGATTAATTATTGAGCTGAGTCTCAGCAATGAAATATTAATTCATGGATGTGGTAAAAGTCATCTTTGGCCGTAGTGCATTGATAGACTTGGTATGATTATGACCAAGGATTATTCGGTATAATCATGACCGTAATTGAAAACACGAATATCCTTGGCCAGTGGTGCATGGATAAATCGTGGTCGTGATACTATTAAGCTGCGTCTCAGCATTATTGGTTTTACAGTTGTATATCTTTGGCTTGTAGTGCAAAGATGAATTGTGAATAAATATCTTTGGCCGGATTGCAAAGATGAATTTAATGTTTTCAACGATAAAGGTATTCAAGGTATCCTCACCTCTTTATCATACCAGGTACGTACCCTAATTTCGAGGGCGAAATTCCATAAGGAGGGGAGATTGTGAGACCCCAGATTTTATTAATAAAGATTTAAATTTTGTCGAAATAATTTTTAATATTATGGTGTGAATTTGAGATAATATTATAGTTGTGGGTAGTATTTATAAATTTTGCAAAGTATGCAAGTGGTTATATTATATTCGATTGGTCGGGGAATATTCGGTTTAGCAGGAATATTCGTATAACTACTCAATCATTGGTGGACCCCACAATGTAATTATTGTCGGATTGAGAAAACGACAAAAAACATTTTATTAAAATAACGGCGGAAGTTTTACCGTTGATCTTGTTGAACTACTTTCAGTAGTAAAAATACAATGTACGTGTGGTTGCATAGTAAGCAGCGTGGTATTGATTATTGATGCTTATGTGAGAAGTCACTCGGTTTGATTCCATTATTGTCGATTAATAATATGAATTATTATAGCGATAATGACGTTTTTGTTTTATTCGTATTATTAACGTAATAAAATGTAAACATCTTTTATAAAAAATGTAATACTTTATTAAAGTTATTCTATAAATAGAATATATTATATTTTATTATGCATAGTGTTGCGTAGTGTTTTGCATAGTGTTTTGCATAGTGTTGCATAGTGTTTGCATAGTAAAATATTTTTATATAAATAGAATATATGATATTTTATTTAAAAGATTTTGCTTTAAATATGGACCGTCGATTAAAGTAAATCAATCTGACCGCTCATGGATTAATTACTATGCATTCTATTTTCCTATAAATAGAAGCTCATTCCTTTATTATTTTCTTACTAATTCACTAAAACTCTAGAGAGAGAAATTATAGAGAGAAGCTATAGAGAAAAATCTATAGAGAAAGAAGAAGAAGAGTATTACGGTACTTCACTACTTTGATATCCAAAGGCTTTTTACGGTAAGGGGATATTATTTGTTGTACCTGTAAGGGGTGTTATTCTTTCTTATTCATGAAGAGAACTTCATTTATTCCATTCTTTATTATTCATTGAATAACTTATAAAAGTGGTATACCCTATACATAACCTCGTATATATCGTGCATACCCTATACTTGGTGAAATCCTTATGTTATTCCATTCTTATTTATTCTCATTGAATAACTCGTATCACGCTTAATCCCCTATACTTGGTGATCTTCTTCATTATTCCATTCTTTATTATTCTCATTGGAATATCCTATGCGTGTGTTTTACAATTTTACACGGTTCCATTGTTTATTATTATTCAAAGATTTATTATTCTCATTGGATCATCCTCATTCCGGTGTGTGAATTTCACCCGACTTCGGTTCCATTATTATTATTCTATTGAATAACTTTTATATGCAAGTACCGCATTCATGGTAATTTCCTTTGTTATTCCATTCTTTATTATACCCATTGGTTAAAACTTTGACTTCTATACTCCATGAAATTAGTAAAATATTCTTGATATTTGCGTTTCATCCAAAGATCTTTTCATGGAAATATTCTTCCGATCATTCTTGAATTTTACTCTACAAAACAAAGATCTTGTTGACAATTTGGGCGTTACTAATTCTCGGATAAAATAATTCTTGAACTTGTTTTATTGAATTATTATGTCATTGTCATCATCCTCATGTTATAATATGTTATCTTTGCTTTACGTGCATAGATGAACTTAGTATAATTATGACCGAGAGATCATTCGGTATAATCATGGGCTTGTTATAAATGATGTGATAAAAGTCCTCGGTGACACAGTAATGCAATGATGGATAGTTTTTGGTATGATTATGACCAGGGTGATTCTTAAGATAGTCGTGACCATTGATAATTTGATGAAAATCCTTGACTATGGTGCGGGGATGATTAGATATTGTGGTTTATTCATTAAACCGAGTCTTAGTGATAAAAATTTATGAAAACCTTTTAAAAACCTAAAAGATAGTAGACTTTATTTTCTACTTGACTCTTTTAATGGATTACATATTCCGCTGCAGTTAAACTGGTTGTCTATTTTATTTTATCAGTTTAACACTGTTGAAGGCTAACGATAATTTATTCTGCATTATCTTAGTCATAATATTTCTTCTTGGGCTAGTTGAGCTCACCCTTTCTTTCATCGTTCTCTTGAAAGAAATGAGAACATAGGCGGGACGAGTCGGAAACGGAGTAATGGTCCGTAGGATAGCATTAGTAGTCCTCACTATTCTATGAAATAGTGTGATAATAGTTGTAATGAGGACTCCTTTTGAGTTTGTATAATATCTAGTAGACAATATTTGTATTCAAACTCACGGCTTATATCGTGTTGTACCACAGCGGCTTATATTAATAAGTTGTATTTGAATTTATGTACCATGTAAGTGGCGACCCAAGATGGGTGGCGATACCTAATTTTGAGGCGTCACGTTTGGTATCGAGCTTAGGATATGATCCACAGCTAAGATGCTTGAGATAAGAACTAGGAGGGAGAGACGGGGAATTCCTTCGCTAGTATGACCTACCTAAGTTTATTTGGTATTTGATTGGTCGGTCAGAGTATAGTGATAATATGTTGCATGTCAATTAACCCTTATTTTGTGGCAGTGTTTGAAAATGGTGTAAGACCCCGAAAATGGAGGCACACAATACACCATTTGCAATCCATCCTGGAAGTACTAAAATGTATCGTGATCTTCGACATACATTTTGGTGGAATAATATGAAGAGAGAGATTGCAAAGTTTATCTCGATGTGTTTAACTTGCCAACGTGTAAAGGCGGAGCATCTAGTACCTAAGGGTCCGTTGCAACCACTTGAGATTCCTAATGGAAGTGGGAACACATTACCATGGATTTCGTTTACGGGTCTTCCTACGGTTTCTCAAGGCATCAATGCTATTTGGGTTATTGTTGATAGATTAACCAAGTCTGCTCATTTCTTGCCGATCACGGAGACTTATTCCTTGAACGTCTTGCTAGTATATGCGTAAATGAGATCGTGAGGTTGCATGGCATGCACAGTATCCATAGTTTCGGATCGTGACCTAAGATTCACTTCAAGATTTTGGGTTAGCTTGCAAAAAGCTATGGGCACGGATTTGCGATTTAGTTCGACATACCATCCCCAAAACGGACGACAATCGTGAGAGGACTATTCAAACTCTTGAAGATTTATTAAGACTCGTGTCCTGAACTTCAAGAGCGGTTGGGATAAGTATTTACCATTGGTGGAATTCTCCTACAACAACAGCTTATCGTGCAAGTATAGGTGTGGCTCCATTCAAGCATTATATGGACGAAAATGTCGTTCTCCAATATGTTGGGATGAGGTGGGTGAAGCAACATTGTTGGGACCCGAAAGTTAAATACGTATGACTACCGAAAAGATCCAAATAATTCGACAACGTATACAAACGGCTCAAGATCGACAAAAGAGTTATGCGGATCTTCATCGAAAGGGCGTGGAATTTAATGTAGGGATCATGTATTGTTGCGAGTTGCTCCATGGAAGGGAGTTACAAGATTTGGGAAGAGAGGAAAGCTCAATCCACGATTTATTGGTCCATTTCAAATTCTTGACCGAAGTAGGAAATGTAGCCTATAGACTTACGTTACCTCCGAGTATGTCTCGTGTTCATAATGTGTTTCACATATCACGTACTTCGTAAATATGTGAAAGGCCCGAACCACGTTATTGAGTTAGAACCGGACGAGATAGCCGAAGACTTAACGTATGAGGAGGTACCTATCAAGATCTTGGATAGGAAGGAGCATGTCCCACGCCAAGAAAGGTCATACCACAAGTTAAAGTTTTGTGGAGGAATCATGCTATAGAGAAATGACACGAATTGGAAACGGAAATGAAAGCGAGGTATCCTCACCTTTTGAAACACCAGTGCGTGCACGCCAATTTCGAGGACGAAATTTCATAAGGAGGAGGTTGTAAGACCTCAAATTTTTTAAATAAAAAGAAATTTCCTTTATTTATTATTTTGAAATAGTAAGGGTTGATTTGATTAATGTGGATAGTTAAGGTTTCAATACGCAAATATTTCAAAATAAACAAGTGGTTATAAAATATTCATTTTTGTCTGGGAATATTCGTTTGGTCGTGGAATATTCAATCATCGCTTGTGAAATATTCGTATGCGGCCAAGCAGCCGTGTATGTGGGCCCATAACTGAAAGCGATTGGATGAAGAAAACGACAAATATAAGTTGGTTAAAAATAACGACGTAGTTGTTACCATTAAGACTGCTTGGAATACCGGTGGTTAAAATACGATGTCTGGCGTGGTCGCACGATGAAGACACCAGTATTATTGCATTATTGTTGAATTATTGATCCTTACGTAAGAAGGCACTACTCAATAATTTTCACGAATTATTGCTCAATATTTTATTTTATTGATTCAATAATTCATGCGTTGATATTTTATATTATTGTTGTTCAATAATTGTCACCGCACATTATCTCCATTATCGGATCAATAATTCATATTATTTGAATAATATTATTAGATAGCATTATTGGCAATGTCTAGAAAGTTCATCAAGGAGAGGTTTGGTCACCTAATTGCGCCGCCAAGAAGGAGAAATCCTTATCTGAAAGCCCCTCTTTCCCGAAAGCTACTGGTTATTATAATTGTGATTCTCGTAATATTATTTGTGAATAATTAATTATTGATTCATATGATAAAGAAATATTTATTTTATGTGGATATAAATGATGGATTTATTTATGTGGTTATAAATGAAGAAATTATTGTTGAGGTGTTTTATCAATATTTTATCGATTGGAGGTATTAAAAATTAAATCGGGGTTTTTGAGATATATTATGGGGTTATAATTTTTAATCCGACCGGATTGGATTGTGGTAATTTTGGGTATGTTATATACATACATAAGTTGAGTATATGTCCACAAATTTGAGCGAACCGTAAAAATGCACGAATGATTTGTTATGAATTTTAAGAGGTGTCTCGATTCGAAATTAGGGTTATAATTGATTTTGGTGGAAAATTCTAGAATTGATGGGCCCCACTTGTGGGTGGGTGAAGAAATGTGCTGAATTTTATTTCAAATGTGGTGGGTGGCAATAGTAGCGTAAAGCCATCGGTAGCAGTCAAGTCTGCGCTTCTACGGCTAACATTTTCCTATAAATAGAGGCTAAGTTAGAATTGAAAATCACACCGTAAACAAAGTTTTCTCTTTCTCTCTCTATTATTGAGCGTATTTTGTGAGTATTTAGATACTTTGAGAGTTCTTTGTTCAAAGATACAAGTTTCATTCAAAGATCACTTCCGACCTTTCCTTCCGGCAATCGATTCTTTGAGGTAAGGGGATATTATTTTTTTCAGAATGATATTATTTCTTCAATATCATTATCTTTGAAATGTCGATCTGAAGTTTTATTAAATTTGGAACTTTTCGTGTCTGGGGTTACTATTCATGAGTTACTATTCATTCACGAGTTACTATTCATGAGTTACTATTCACGAAAGTTACTATTCACGAAGTACTATTCATGAAGCGTGAAGATGTTTTTTTGTGGAATTTCTATCTTTTGGTGTCTGAGTTACTATTCACGATATACGGCACTATTCACGATATCTGACTATTCACGATATCTGGCACTATTCAATAGAAAATAAAATTTCTTCTTTTCATCTAAAATATCTATTCGGATACTAGCTCGATTGTATCCATGTTTTGATCATTCTTGAATTTTACACCACTATGATTATTTTTGAGGTATTGTTGGACATGGATAAAACAAAGTACGAATCCTTAATCCTTAATCCTTGTCATTTTGTTTCACCGGATTCGCTCTTTAAAAATATTTTTCATCATCCTCGCTTAAATGATGATATTATTGAATATCTTTGGCACAGTAGTGCAAAGATGAATGATTTCAAGAATATCTTTGGCCCAGTAGTACAAAGATGAGCAGTGTTTAAATGAACATGACCGATCGATGAATATCTTTGGCTTTTGAGTGCAAAAGATGAACAGTGTTTAAATGAACATGATCGATCGATGAATATCTTTGGCCTTTAGTGCAAAGATGAACAGTGTTGAGATGAACATGATGGATTGATGAATATCTTTGGCTCAGAGTGCAAAAAGATGAATATTTGATTCGAGATGAATATCGATCGATGTTACAGGATAAAATATTGATGATGGATTTGTTAAATTCATAGATTATAGTAGATTTCATTCTCTACGTAACTCTTCTATGAATTATTATTTCATTGCGAATATTGATCTAAAACTTGTTGTCTATCAGATTCTATTAAATTTTTCCCCGTCAAGACTAACGATAATTTGTTGTATATTATCTTAGTCATAATATTCTTTATGAGCTAGTTAAGCTCACCCTTTTCCTTTTTGTTCCATTCTTCTCGTGAGGCGAGAATATAAAGATGTACAGCCTGGGTATGGAATGAAGGTTTTAGAAAGGATTGTTTAGTAGTCCTCACCATTTTTGTAAAATAATGTATCAATAAATGTGATGAGAATTTATTTGAGTATAAATATTGTCTAGAAGATAATATTTGTATTTAAACTCAGCTTTCTTGTTGTAATAATAAAGTTGTAGTTGTTTACATACCATGTATTGACAACTCGTAATGGGTGATGTATACCTATTTTGGGGGCGCCACAACTTGGTATCGAGCTTAGGGATATGATCTCCATGCGAGATCGGGAAATAGAACTAGGAGGGAGAGACGAGTAAATCCTTCGCTAGTGTGTCCTACCTAAGCTTATTTGTTAGTTGGTCAAGATATAGGGATATTATGTGATATATTGATTTCCTTAATTAACCCTTGTTTTATGACAAGATTTGAGAATGTCGATCGAGAATATTAACAAAGGGAGTAAATGAGACCGTGGAGATGCCCGTAGATTTACCAACGAGGAGAACGTGCAACAGTCGGCAATGTTCCTCCCGTGAACAACACCACCGAAAGATGATGAACGAGGGATGTTTAGAAGCTTTTTGCGATTCATGCAAAATCGACGAGGGAGACTCGTGTTCAAAATACGGGAGGAAATGATAGCATTCACGGTTGTCACAACCAAGCAGCTCAAAGAGTCAGGGACCACGAATTTAAGGGAAAGCCGAGATCCGATCATGCGCGGAAACATGGGTCAAACAAATTACCAAGATATTCGATGTCTTGGGATGCACGGAGAGAACAGAAGGTTCCATTCGCCACCTTTATGTTCCGTGGCGAGGCGACCATCGTGGGAGTCTCCAAAGCGCACCCATTCACCGCACTCAAAGATGTCTTGGGAGACGCTTGGAGACTATTTAATAAATACTTTCCCGAAAGTGTTCGCTATATGAAGGAAGTGGAGTTCATCGATTAGAGCAAAACAACATGACGGTGTCTCAAAGACGAGGCAAAGTTTGCAGAGTTATCCGTGTTTGACCTCATTTGGTGGAGAATGAGGAACGATGACGCGGATGTTTCTTAGAGGTTTGAAACCCCGATACGCCAATATCTCATTTCTCATAAACTTTCTCTTTATTCGGATGTTGTAAATGGCTCAATTAATAGAGCGAGATAACGAGTACGGCCAACCGAGGACCATAACCGTGGATCGCGTACCGAGATAGCGAACAATGTAATAATGATAACTCGGAGAAAGAAATGCACGGACAGAAATGGTAACCACTCCGGTGGTAATCATGGTCATGAAAAATGTAAGAAGCGAGTCGAGGAGATTTTAAAAGAGGAGATTTAATAACGACTATGTGAAGACGATAAAGCGTTTGGCAAAGAATCGGTTCTAGGGAGAGAGAACCACCACCGGTCATATGCTACAAATGCGAAAAGAGGGACATATCGGTCCAAACCGCCCACAACCAGCTCAAGGTATGCTATAGTTGTGGAAAGGAAGGACATATCGCTTTAGAGATTGTACGTGAATAAACCTAGTTCAATGGGGATTTGTGACTCAAAAGATCGTCCCGTAAAAGTCAAAGTCAACGATTCCGGAAGAAGCGTTTGTTGTGATCGGTCATAATGCGAGGAACCCAAACGAGGTGATCACGGGTAAGCTATTTATAAATTCTCATAAGTTTATACCTTACTTGATACCGGGTCTATACCCATTCATTTATCTCTCCTGCATGTGCTCAACGCTTAAACTCGACTCGGAGAAATTAGACTTTGACCTATCTCGTGGAAACTCCGTTAGGAGAAACTTTCATCACATCCACCGCTTATAAATCTTGTTTGATTCAAGTTGGCACCATCACCTTACCGCTGACCTTATCTCTTTAAAGATACTTGCTTTTGATGTGATTTTAGGGATTGATTGGTTAACTACTCATCATGCCAAAATTGATTGTTTTCGTAAGGTTGTTAGTTTTCATATTCCTAACCAACCTGTTATATTTAATTCAAGCAACTAAACCATTAAAATCAATCACTATCATATCTAATCATAAAGCTATTCGCTTATTGAAAAACGGATGTCAAGCTTTCTTAGCCCATGTTATGGATTTGAATAAAGACACGCCAAATTTGAATAATATTCCTGTTGTTATTAACTTTCCCGACGATTTCAAAGAACTTCCCTGCCTACCCCGTAACGTGAAGTTGAATTCTTTATTGATCTTGAACTCGTACAAAGCCCATTTCTAAAACCCCATATCGAATGGCTCCTATTGAACTTCAGGAGTTAAAGGTCCAACTACGAGAATTGTTGGACATTGGTTTCATTCGCTCTAGTACATCTCCTTGGGGTGCTCCTGCTTTATTTGTAAAGAAGAAAGACGGGAGTATGCGACTTTGTATTGACTATCGGGAATTGAACCATGTCACCATCAAGAATAGGTATCCTCTACCTCGTATTGATGACTTGTTTGACCAATTGCAAGGGGCACAATTCTTTTCAAAATCAATCTTCGCTCGATATCATCACCAAGATTAGAACCGAGGATATTCCAAAGACCGCCGTAACTTCGGATGGGCATTATGAATTCTTAGTCATGTCTTTCGACTAACTAATGCTCCTGCGGCTTTCATGGATATGATGAACCGAGTATTCAAGGAATATTTGGATCGCTTTGTTGTTGTTGTTTTATTGATGACATCCTTATATATTCCAAAAGTCGTGAAGATCATGAGCACCATTTGAAGTTTGGTACTCAAAGGCTTCGTGAAAACCAACTATATGCCAAATTGAAGAAATGCGAGTTCGCTTGAGGAAGTAGCCTTTCTTGGGCATGTGGTGTCAAAACATGGAGTATCCGTTGATCCGGCCAAGATTGAAGCAATACAAAGTTAGGGAGCAACCAAAGTCGGTGACTAAAGTACGTAGCTTTTTGGGCTTAAATGTTATTATCTGGAGATTCGTGGAAGGGTTTTCTCGAATCACTACTCCATTAACTCAAATTAACTTTCTAAAGGATACAAAATTCGCTTGGAATGAAGAATCACGAGAAAAGTTTCCAAGAGCTTAAGAGAGACTTATTTCTAAGACTGCTCTAACAATACCATCCGTTCGGATGGATTTGTTATCTACAATGATGCTTCAGCAAAGGGTTAGGATGTGTTCTCATGCAACGGGGAAAGTCATAGCCTATGCCTCGCGACAACTTAAAGAGTATGAGAGGAATTATCCTACTCATGATCTAGAGTCAAGCGCAAGCAATCTGCTTCGCTTAAAGATATGGAGGCACTATCTATATGGGGAGAAAGTGGAGATATATTCGCATCATAAAAGCCTTAAATATTTCTTCACTCAAAAAGAACTCAACATCTAAGCAAATGACGTTGGCTCACGCTATTGAAAGACTACGACCACACTATTCAATACCATCCCGGTAAAGTTTAACGTGGTAGCCGACGATCGAGTAGAAGATCATATGCGGAACGAAAAGCGATGATGTCAAGTATACGACAGAGCCAACTTTAATAGAAAAAGTTAAGGTTGCCCAAGCCAACCAATCGAGCCGATGCGTATGAAGAAGAAAGTACAAGAAGGAGCTATTCCTAAGCGAGAATTGATGAAGAAGGAATACTTGAGTCCACTCTAGACTTTGTGTTCCCTAACGACTGATTTGAAGTACAAGATTATGATGGAGGCACACAATACACCATTTGCAATCCATCCTCGAAGTACTAAAATGTATCGTGATCTTCGACATACATTTTGGTGGAATAATATGAAGAGAGAGATTGCAAAGTTTATCTCGATGTGTTTAACTTGCTTAACGTAGTAAAGGCGAGCATCTAGTACCTAAGGGTCCGTTGCAACCACTTGAGATTTCTAATGGAAGTGGAAACACATTACCATGGATTTCACATGGGTCTTCCTACGGCTTTCAAGGCATCAATGCTATTTGGGTTATTGTTGATAGATTAACCAAGTCCGCTTCATTTCTTGCCGATACGGAGACTTATTCCTCGAACGCCTTGCTAGTATGTACGTAAATGAGATCGTGAGGTTGCATGGCATGCCCAGTATCCATAGTTTCGGATCGTGACCCAAGATTCACTTCAAGATTTTCGGGTTAGCTTGCAAAAAGCTATGGGCACGGATTTGCGATTTAGTTCTAAGATACCATCCCCAAACCAGACGGACAATCGAGAGAGGACTATTCAAACTCTTGAAGATTTATTAAGACTCGTGTCCTAGACTTCAAGCGGCTTGGGATAAGTATTTACCATCAGTGGAATTCTCCTACAACAACAGCTTATCGTGCAAGTATAGGTGTGGCTCCATTCAAGCATTATATGGACGAAAATGTCGCTTCTCCAATATGTTGGGATGAGGTGGGTGAAGCAACATTGTTGGGACCCGAAAGTTAAGTACGTATGACTCACCGAAAAGATCCAAATAATTCGACAACGATACAAACTACCAAGATCGACAAAAGAGTTATGCGATCTTCATCGAAAGGACGTGGAATTTAATGTAGGGGATCATGTATTGTTGCGAGTTGCTCCATGGAAGGAGTTACAAGATTTGGGAAGAGAGGAAAGCTCAATCCACGATTTATCGGTCCATTTCAAATTCTCGACCGAGTAGGAAATGTAGCCTATGACTTACAAGCACCTCTCCGAGTATGTCTCGTGTTCATAATGTGTTTCACATATCAAGATTTCAGAAATATGTGAAAGACCCGAACCACGTTATTGAGTTAGAACCCACGAGATAGTCAAGACTTAACGTATGAGGAGGTACCTATCAAGATCTTGGATAGAAGGAGCATGTCCTACGAGCAAAGGTCATACCACAAGTTAAAGTTTTGTGGAGGAATCATGCTATAGAGGAAATGACCGGGAATTGAAACGAAATGAAAAGCGAGGTATCCTCACCTTTTCAAACACTGTGTACGTACGTCAATTTCGAGGACTTAAATTTCATAAGGAGGGGAGGTTGTAAGACCTCAAATTTTTTAAATAAAAAGGAATTTCCTTTATTTATTATTTTGAAATAGTAAGGGTTGATTTGATTAATGTGGATAGTTAAGGGTTAAATACGCAAATATTTTAAAATAAACAAGTGGTTATAAAATATTCATTTTTGTCTGAATATTCGTTTGGTCGTGGAATATTCGCATCGTTCTGGGAATATTCGCATTTACGCAAGTAGCCACCCATGTGTGGGCCCCATAACTTAAAAGCGATTGGATGAAGAAAACGACAAATATAAGTTGGTTAAAAATAACTACGTAGTTGTTACCATTAAGACCGTTGAATACCCTGGGTTAAAATACGTGAATACGCTGTGGGTCGCATAAAGAAGATTACTACAGATCGCATGCAGATATTATTGAATTATTGATCCACGTAAGAAGGCACTACTCAATAATTTTCACAAAGAGTTACTTCAATATTTTATTTTATTGATTCAATAATTGTCATGCGTTGATATTTTATATTATTGTTGTTCAATAATTGTCACCGCATATTATCTCCATTATCGGATCAATAATTCATATTATTTGAATAATATTATTAGATAGCATTATTGGAAATGTCTAGAAAGTTCATCAAGGAGAGGTTTGGTCACCTAATTGCTAGCGCCAAGAAGGAGAAATCCTTATCTAAAGCCCCTCTTTCCGGAACTACCGGTCATTATAATTGTGATTCTCGTAATATTATTTGTGAATAATTAATTATTGATTCATATGATAAAGAAATATTTATTTTATGTGGATATAAATGATGGATTTATTTATGTGGTTATAAATGAAGAAATTATTGTTGAGGTGTTTTATCGATATTTTATCGATTGAGGTATTAAAAATTAAATCGTGGGTTTTGAGATATATTATGGGGTTATAATTTTTAATCCGACCGCTTGATTGTGATAATTTTTGGGTATGTTATACATACATAAGTTGAGTATATGTCCACAAATTTTGAACTGTTAAAAATGCACGAATGATTTGTTATGAATTTTAAGAGGTGTCTCGATTCGTAAATTAGGGTTATAATTGATTTTGGTGGAAAATTCTAGAATTGAAAAGGGGCCCCACTTGTGGTTGGTGAAGAAATGTGCTGAATTTTATTTCAAATGTGGTGGGTGGCAATAGTAGCGGGTAAAGCCATCGTGTAGCGGTGTCAAGTCTCGCTTTCTACGGCTAACATTTTCCTATAAATAGAGGGCTAAGTTAGAATTGAAAATCACACCGTAAACAAAGTTTTCTCTCTTTCTCTCTATATTATTGAGCTTATTTTGTGAGTATTTAGATACTTTGAGAGTTGTTTGATTCAAAGATAAGTTTCATTCAAAGATCACTTCCGACCTTTCCTTCCGGTAATCGATTCTTTGAGGTAAGGGATATTATTTTTTTTCGTAATGATATTATTTCTTCAATATCATTATCTTTGAAATGTTGATCTGAAGTTTTATCAAATTTGGAACTTTTCATGTATCGGTTACTATTCATGAGTTATTATTCACGAGTTACTATTCATGAGTTACTATTCACGAGTTACTATTCACGAGTACTATTCATGAAGCGTGAAGATGTTTTTTTTGTGGAATTTCTATCTTTTGGTGTTTGAGTTACTATTCACGATATCTTGCACTATTCACGATATCACGCACTATTCAATCGAAAAATAAAATTTCTTCTTTTATTCAAAATATCTATTCGGATACTAGCTCGATTGTATCCATGTTTTGATCATTCTTGAATTTTACACCACTATGATTATTTTTGAGGTATTGTTGGACATGGATAAAACAAAGTACGAATCCTTAATCCTTAATCCTTGTCATTTTGTTTCACCGGATTCGCTTTTAAAAATATTTTTCATCATCCTCGCCTTAAATGATGATATTATTGAATATCTTTGGCTGTAGTGCAAAGATGAATGATTTCTCAAGAATATCTTCGGGCTCAGTAGTGCAAAGATGAATGTGTTTAAATGAACACGACCGATCGATGAATATCTTTGGCTCAGAGTGCAAAGATGAACAGTGTTTTAAATGAACATGACTCGATCGATGAATATCTTTGGCCTTTAGTGCAAAGATGAACAGTGTTGAGATGAACATGACCGATTGATGAATATCTTTGGCTGTAGTGCAAAAGATGAATATTTGATTTGAGATATGAATATTGATTGATGTTACTGTGGATAAAATATTGATGATGGATCGTTAAATTCATAGATTATAGTAGATTTCATTCTCTACGTAACTCTTCTATGAATTATTATTTCACCATGAAATATTGATCCAAAACTTGTTGTCTATTGTATTCTATTAAATTTTTCCCTGTTGAAGACTAACGATAATTTGTTGTATATTATCTTAGTCATAATATTCTTTATCGGGCTAGTTAAGCTCACCCTTTCCTTTTTGTTCCATTCTTCTCGTGAGGCGAGAATATAATGAAAGTACTGAAGCCTGGGGTATGGAATGAAGGTTTTAGAAAGGATTGTTTAGTAGTCCTCACCATTTTGTAAAATAATGTATCAATAAATGTGATGAGGATTTATTTGAGTATAAATATTGTCTGAAGATAATATTTGTATTTAAACTCACAGCTTTCTTGTTGTAATAATAAAGTTGTAGTTGTTTCACTCATGTATTGACAACTCGTAATGGGTGATGTATACCTATTTTGGGGCGCCACAAATGGCATCCGAGAATGTTGAGAATAGCAATGGAGCACAGGTACTGCTGATTCTCCACGGATCAATAATCGGGACAATGTGCAACAGGATGGCGATAATCCTCCCGTAAACAACAACACCGATCAATTGATTTAGCGACGATGCGCTTAAAAGGTTTTTAGAATTCATGCAACATCAAAGAAAGCGACTCCTCGCCCAAAACGTAGGTGGAAACACGGAAAACTCTCTAAGTCCACCGCTAAACAATTCAAGGAGCCGGGACCACCGGGAGTTTAAGGGAGAGCCAAAACCACTTCGGCGGAAGCATGGATAAAGCAGATTACCAAGATATTTGATGTCTTGGGATGCTCCGAGGAGCAAAAGGTTCCCTTTTCCGCCTTTATGTTGCGCGCGGATAGGCGATTCTTGGGGAATCGGTGAAACGTACTCAACTCTTGTCTTCAAGATATCTTGGGAGAAGTTCGGGAGTCGCTCAACGACAAATACTTTCCCGAAAGTATTCGCCACATGAAGGAGGTGGAGTTTATCAAGTTGGAACAAAACAATATGACCGTGTCGCAATACGAGGCAAAATTTGCGGAGTTATCACGGTTTGCGTCCCACTTGGTGGATAATGAAGAGAGAATGGCGCGAATGTTTTTAAGAGGTTTGAAGCCGGAGATACGTCAACATCTTATTTCTCATAAACTGTGTTTGTATTCAGATGTTATAAATAGGGCTCAGTTAGTGGAGCGCGATAACGAGTCAACGCAACTAAAAGAGAGCAGCTGGCAAAATTATAATACCAGCGAGAGTAGTCATCGAAGCGGTGACAACAAGCGTGGAGGGAATCAACAGGCCAGATATGGTAACCACTTCGGTGGTGTCGGGCCAAAAATAATAAGAATGGACATTTCAAGAAAAGGAGATTCAACAATGATGGAAAGACGTCAAAGACCAAAGACCGTTGTTAAGGAAGGAAAAAGACCACCTATCATATGCTTCAAATGCGAAGGAGAGGAACACATCGATTCAATCGCGCTTATGCCGGTCAAAGCATGTTATAATTGTGGAAGAGAAGGTCACTTAGCTTGATTTTGTCGTTTCATCAAGACAAATTCAACTAGGATGGAGGCACCAAAGGTCATCCCCTGACAAAACCAAAGCCTGAGTTTAAGAGAGAGCGTTTTTTCTTGTGACGATGAACTGAATAAAATTATCACGGTAAGTTAATCATAAGCTCTTGCGAAGTCTATACCGTGTTAGATACCGCTTTACCCACTCTTTATTTCATCTAGTTGTGTTCAACGTTTAAATTTGATTCTCAAGAAGTTAAACTTTGACTTATTGGTTGAAACTTCGTTAAGTAGGAACCTTCGTTACCTCTCTGCTTATTAATCTTGTTGTTTCAAATAAACACTTTCACGCTACTTCATCGATCTTATCTCTTTGAAAATACTTGCCTTTGAGGTAATTTTTGAAAAACGATTGATTAACTACTCATTATTCTTTTTGTAAGGTTGTTAGCTTTCATATTCCTAACCAACCTCATTATCTGAATTCAAAGTAACCAAACCCTAAAGTTAATCATTGTTATATCAAGCCATAATTAAAGAGCCCCGATCTTTTCGTTGTTGACTTCCTTGTGGAAATGCACCGCTTTACTTTCAGAGGCTGACGTCGTGGATCAAGATGGCAAGTTGATTGGTATCATTGTGAGGTTCTATCCAGGTTAAGGGATAGAAGTCACAGTTGGTATTAATGTGACGTACTATCCAAGTCTTGGATGAGAGTAACAGTTTTGAATGATATTTCTATCATTAATAAATTTCTTGGCGTATTCTTTAAGACTTCCTAGCCTACCCTAGAATGTGAAATTGAATTTTGTATTGACCCCAGTACAAAAACCCATTTCTTAAACCCTCAAATATTTCTTCAACTAAAAGGATCTGTTTACGAGGATTATGATGAAAGTCATAATGAAAGCATTGGACTAATGAAAATCATGGGTATATGAAGTATTAGTAAGTGTTATGATGAGTTATGTTGGTTATTATGTGAAAACATGAAAGTTTCTTAGAAATCACAAAGAGTTGAAAATCAGATTTTGGTGAAAAACGTAACATGAAATTCAATAGACCATATCTCCTATTATATTTTGAATTTTTGAATGTGGTCAAGTCCTAGAGTTAGATCTATGAGTTACCTAACTAATCCAAGTGGAATTACTGGAAAAGGTGTTGTAGATTTTTGTGTGGACTGATTTTAGCAAAGGAGTGCAAAGCTGCAAAAACCGAAAAAGCTGCTGCCATGATTTTGGAGGGGCTGTTTCGGCCACTTAAATTATGAGAAAAATTATGGCCTTTTGGGACATGAAGGTATATGGTATAAAGTACCTCCTGTCCAAAAATGAGCTCATTCTGACTTAAAATGAGCAAGTTATGACTATTTCAATATTTAGGTTTTTCCGACGAAAAACGCTATAACCGGAGTTCTATAACTCCGATGACCATGAAATTTAGACTGGAAGCTCATGTTAACATGTGTAAGATTCTGCCAAGATTTGGGAATTTTTTTGAGTTATCCTTGAGGTAGCTAATTTCTTAAGGAATTAATTGGAAATTGATTTTTGAAAAATAGTAAATGAATTTTAAAAATTCCAAAAAAAATATATTTTCATTATGGGACTATATTATGCTAAATTCCAGAAAAGAAATATTTTTGGGACTGATTTGGTATTTTCATGAAAATAGTTTAGTTACTGAAACATATGAGTTAAATATGTTATGTGAAAGAACAAAGTTGAAAATAGGATTTTATGGCTAGAGAATCCTATATAGAGTATATGCATATTTTTTTCGAGGATTTGATAATGGGTGATGATATCTTATGAGTATGGCATTTTTGAATGATTAAATGCATTATATGGTAAAGCGTAAACAATTGAGATAAATTGTTTATAAATTTAAGAAGTGATTAAAATATTGTTATAGGATTAATGATATTAGATTATGAGATTATTAAGTGATTGATAACATGGGGATATTCTTGAATCTGGATAAATTATATTATAAATGTTTAATATTTATCCTTTATCTCATTTGATTGATTCTTTATATCATTATCCTCATGCTTATATTGTGTTGAAAGTCATCTCGTGGCTTCGTAGTGCATAGATGGACTTGGTATGATTATGACCGAGGATTGTTCTAAGTATAATCATAACCGTAATTGAAAACACGATTATCTTTGGTAGTAGTGTATGGATAATTTGTGGTCGGATACTAATGAATACACGATTATCTTTGGTAGTAGTGCATGGATAATTTGTGGTCGTGATACTAATGAATACACGATTATCTTTGGTCAGTAGTGCATGGATAATTTGTGGTCGTGATACTAATGAATACACGATTATCTTTGGTAGTAGTGCATGGATAATTTGTGGTCGTGATACTAATGAATACACGATTATCTTTGGTCAGTAGTGCATGGATAATTCGTGGTCGTGATACTAATGAATATCCTTGGCTGTAGTGCGGGGATGATTCGATGATATGGATTAATTATTGAAATGAGTCTCAAAGAATGAAATATTAATTCATGGATGTGGTAAAAGTCATCTTTAGTCAGTAGTGCATTGATAGACTTGGTATGATTATGACCAAGGATTATTCGGATAATCATGATCAGTAATTGAAAACACGAATATCCTCGGCCAAATTGGTGCATGGATAAATCGTGGTCGTGATACTATTAAGTCGCTGCGTCTCGAAGATATTGGTTTTACAATTGTATATCTTTGGCTTGTAGTGCAAGGATGAATTGTGAATAAATATCTTTAGGCCGAATTGCAAAGATGAATTTAATGTTTTCAACGATAAAGGTATTCAAGGTATCCTCACCTCTTTATCATACCAGTGTATCGCACTAAATTTCGTGGGCTAAATTCCATAAGGAGGGGAGATTGTGAGACCCCAGATTTTATCAATAAAGATTTAAATTTTGTTTAAATAATTTTTAATATTATGGTGTGAATTTGAGATAATATTATAATTGTGGGTAGTATTTATAAATTTTGCAAAAGTATGCAAGTGGTTATATTATATTCGATTGGTCTGGGAATATTCTTTTAGCAGGAATATTCGTGATAAACTACCAATCATTGGTGGACCCTCACAATGTAATTATTATCGGATTGAGAAAACGATAAAAACATTTTATTAAAATAACTACGGAAGTTTTACCGCTGATACTGTTGAACTACTCTCAGTAGTAAAAGTACAAAGAATACGTGTGGTTGCATAGTAGCACACCAGATTGATTATCGATGCTTATGTGAGAAGTCACTCAGGTTTGATTCCATTATTGTCGATTAATAATATGAATTATTATAATGATAATGACGTTTTGTTTTATTCAGATTATTAACGTAATAAAATGTAAACATCTTTTTATATAAAATGAATACTTTATTAAAGTTATTCTATAAATAGAATATATTATATTTTATTATGCATAGTGTTGCATAGTGTTTTTGTATAGTGTTTTTGCATAGTGTTGCATAGTGTTTTGCATAGTAAAATATTTTTATATAAATAGAATATATGATATTTTATTTAAAAGATTTTGCTTTAAATATGGACCGCCGATTAAAGTAAATCAATCTGGACCGCTCATGGATTAATTACTATGCATTCTATTTTCCTATAAATAGAAGCTCATTCCTTCATTATTTTCTTTACGAATTCACTAAAACTCTAGAGAGAAATTATAGAGAGAAGCTATAGAGAAAAATCTATAGAGAAAAGAAGAAGAGTATTCGGTACTTCACTACTTTGATATCCAAAGTCTTTTTTACTAAGAAGGGATATTATTTGTTGTACCCGTAAGGGGTGTTATTCTTTCTTATTCATGAAGAGAACTTCATTATTCCATTCTTTATTATTCTTTGAATAACTTATAAAAGTGGTATACCCTATACATAACCTCGTATATGCGTATACCCTATACTTGGTGAAATCCTTATGTTATTCCATTCTTATTTATTCATTGGAATAACTCATATCGCTTAATCCCCTATACTTGGTGATCTTCTTCATTATTCCATTCTTTATTATTCATTGGAATATCCTCATGCGTGTGTTTTACACCGACCGGTTCCATTGTTTATTATTATTCAAAGATTTATTATTCTGTTGGATCATCCTCGCTTGTGAATTTCACCCGACCGGTTCCGATTATTATTATTCTATTGGAATAACTCTTGCCTATGCGAAGTACCGCATGCACGGTGATTTCCTTTGTTATTCCATTCTTTATTATACCCAAATGGTTAAAACTTTGACTTCTATACTCCATGAAATTAGTAAAATATTCTTGATATTTGTGTTTCATCCAAAGATCTTTTCATGGAAATATTCTTCCGATCATTCTTGAATTTTACTCTACAAAACAAAGATCTTGTTGACAATTTGGGCGTTACTAATTCTCGGATAAAATAATTCTTGAACTTGTTTTATTGAATTATTATGTCATTGTCATCATCCTCATGTTATAATATATTATCTTTGGCTTACGTGCATAGATGAACTTAGTATAATTATGACTGTGGATCATTCAAAGATAATCACGGCTTGTTATAAATGATGTGATAAAAGTCCTCGAATGACTGTAATGCAACGTTGATGGATAGTTTTTGGTATGATTATGACCAGGGGTGATTCTATGATAGTCGTGACCATTGATAATTTGATGAAAATCCTCGACTATGGTACGAGGATGATTAGATATTGTGGTTTATTCATTAAACCGAGTCTTAGTGATAAAAATTTATGAAAACCTTTTAAAAACCTAAAAGATAGTAGACTTTATTTTCTACTGACTCTTTTAATGGATTGCATATTCACCGCAGCTTAAACCGGTTGTCTATTTTATTTTATCGCTTAACATCGTTGAAGGCTAACGATAATTTATTATGCATTATCTTAGTCATAATATTTCTTCTTTGGGCTAGTTGAGCTCACCCTTTCTTTCACCGTTTCTCTTCGTGAAATGAGAACATAGCCGGGACGAGCCGGAAACGGAGTAATGGTCCGCAGGATAGCATTAGTAGTCCTCACTATTCTATGAAATAGTGTGATAATAGTTGTAATGAGGACTCCTTTTGAGCTTGTATAATATCTAGTAGACAATATTTGTATTCAAACTCACGATAGCTTATGTCGTGTTGTACACATACGCTTATATTAGTAAGTTGTATTTGAATTTATGTACCATGTAAGTGGCGACCCAAGATGGGTGGCGATACCCAATTTTGGGGGCGCCACAACAGTATCGAGCTTAGGATATGATCCACGGCTAAGATGCGAGATAAGAACTAGGAGGGAGAGACGGGGAATTCTTCGCTAGTATGACCTACCTAAGTTTATTTGGTATTTGATTGGTCTCATTGAGTATAGTGATAATATGTTGCATGTCAATTAACCCTTATTTTGTGGCGGTGTTTGAAAATGGTGTAAGACCCCAAAAATGGAGGCACACAATACACCATTTGCAATCCATCTCGAAGTACTAAAATGTATCGTGATCTTCACATACATTTTGGTGGAATAATATGAAGAGAGATTGCAAAGTTTATCTCGATGTGTTTAACTTGCCAACGGTAAAGGCGGAGCATCTAGTACCTAAGGGTCCGCTGCAACCACTTGAGATTCCTAATGGAAGTGGGGAACACATTACCATGGATTTTGTTACTGGGTCTTCCTACGGTTTCTCAAGGCATCAATGCTATTTGGGTTATTGTTGATAGATTAACCAAGTCTGCTCATTTCTTGCCGATCGGAGACTTATTCCTTGAACGCCTTGCTAGTATGTACGTAAATGAGATCGTGAGGTTGCATGGCATGCTGTATCCATAGTTTCGATCGTGACCCAAGATTCACCTCAAGATTTTGGGTTAGCTTGCAAAAAGCTATGGGCACGGATTTGCGATTTAGTTCTAATACCATCCCCAAACCAGACGGACAATCGAGAGGACTATTCAAACTCTTGAAGATTTATTAAGACTCGTGTCCTAGACTTCAAGGCGGTTAGGGATAAGTATTTACCATTGGTGGAATTCTCCTACAACAATGCTTATCGTGCAAGTATAGGTGTGGCTCCATTCAAGCATTATATGGACGAAAATATCGTTCTCCAATATTTGGGATGAGGTGGGTGAAGCAACATTGTTGGGACCCGATGTAAGACCCGACTTTTATAAATAAAGATGAATTTTTCTATAAATATTATTTTTGAATATTATGGAATAAATTTGATATAATGTTATAGTTGTGGGTAATATTTATAAATTTTGCAAAAGTATGCAAGTTGTTATAAAATATTCGTTTGGTCTGGGAATATTCTTTTTGTTAGGAATATTCGTGACAATGGCTCAATCATTGGTGGACCCCATAATGTAATTATTGCCGATTGAGAAAACGACAAAATATTTTATAAAAATAACTACGGAGGTGTTACCGCTAAAACTGCTTGAACTACCCTTGGGTAAAGTAAAAGTACAAAGAATACGCGTAGTTGCATAGTAGTAGACACTCAGATTGATTATTGATGCTTACGTGAGAAGTCACTCAATATGCTCAATTATTGCTACAAAGAATTGTTGCATCATATCTCTTATATTATTGATTCAATTATTGTCAAAGATCATCTCAGATAATATGTTATAGTATTAAATCAATAATTGAGACGACAAGTTATAAATGATTAATAATTGTTGAAAGATTAAATATGTGTTGATGAAAAAAAAAAAATGATTTGTGGTAAGTTTGATTATTTTATGGGGGCCTATATATGTCATCATCTAAGAGTCTCTTCACAATAGTAATTACCTTTGTGAATAGTATTTACCTTCACGATAATAGTAATTACCTTCATCAATAGTAATTACCCTCAGGAATAGTATTTACCTTCATCAATAGTAATTACCTTCACAATAGTAATTACCCTTGTGAATAGTATTTACCTTCGTCAATAGTATTTACCTTCGTTAATAGTAATTACCTTTACCGTGACGTCGAACCACTTGTCGCTTCACATTACAAAAGGCCGAACCACTTGTCGCTTCACATTACAAAGCGCCAAACCAAATTCGTCGAGCCACTTGCTTTTTCACACTAAGAAAAGCTAAGCTAGAAATCTTCTATAAATAGAGGCCTAGGGCTTCATTATTTTTCACTTAATTCATTCAAGCTATAGAGAGAGAGAAAGTATAGAGAGAATAAGAGAGAAAGAAGAAGAGTATTTTGTTACTACACCGCATAAAGATTCAATCTCCTACCAAATGTAAGGGGTGTTATTCTTTCTTATTCATGAAGAGAATTGTTGTTATTCCATCGCTTATTATTCTGCTGGAATAACTCAGATAAGTGGTTTACCCTATACTTGGTGACATTCTTCTATTATTCTCATTGGAACATCCTCGCATCATGTGTTTTTACACCGACCGGTTCCGCTTTATTATTATTCTGTTGGAACATCCTCATCTGTGTGTGTTTTACACCGGACTCGGTTTCCGCTTTTTATTATTCTGCTTGGAACATCCTGTCTCATGTGTTTTACACCCCGACCGGGGTTCCGCTCTTTATTATTCTCGCTGGAATATCCTATCTCGTGTGTTTTACACCGGATCCGGTTCCATCTTTATTATTCTCATTGGAACATCCCGCTTGCAGTGAATTTCACCGACCGTTCCGTTATTTATTATTCTGCTGAATAACTCGTCTGCATGGCGATCATCGCATGCATGGTGATTTCTTTTGTTATTCCATTCTTTATTATACTCAAATAGTTAAAACTTTGACTTCTATACTCCATGAAATTAGTAGAATATCCTTGATATTTGCGTTTCATCCAAAGATCTTTTCATGAAAATATTCTTCCGATCATTCTTGAATTTTACTCTACAAAACAAAGATCATGTTGACAATTTGGACGTTAATAATTCCCGGATAAAATAATTCTTGAACTTGTTTTATTGAATTCTTATATCATTGTCATCATCCTCATGTTTATATTTTTTTGAAGTCATCTCGTGGCTTCAGAAGTGCATAGATGGACTTGGTATGATTATGACCGTAGACTATTCGGTGTAATCATAATCGTAATGTTACAAATGATGTGATAAAAATCCTCGAAGGTCAGTAGTAGTGCATTGATGGACAGCTTGTTGGCATGATCATGACCATTAATGAATACACAAATATTCTCGCCCGTAGTGTATGAATAATTGTGGTCGTGATACTAAAGAATATCCTCGGTCAGTAGTGCGTGGGGTGATTCGATGATGTGAAATATTTATTAAAGTCGAGTCTCAAATATAAAACAAAGGATGAAAAACCTTTTAAAACCTAAAAGATAGTAGACTTTATTTACTACTTGACTTTTTAATGGATCAGATATTCACCGCAAATTAAACCGGTTTGTCTATTGTATTTTATCGCTTAACATTATCAAGACTATTGATAATTTATTCTCGCATTATCTTAGTCATAATATTTCTTACCGGGCTAGTTTGAGCTCACCCTTTCTTTCATCACCGTTCTTCTTCGTGAAATGATAATATAAATTGGGACGAGTCGGGGAAACGAGTGATGGTCCCGAAGATAGCATTAGTAGTCCTCACTATTCGTAAAATAGTGTGATAATAATCATAATGAGGACTTTTTATTTGAGTTTGTATAATATCTAGTAGACGCGATATTTGTATTTAAACTCACATGCTTTATGTCGTATTGCATACGGCGCTTATGTTAATAAGTTGTTTTAAATTCATACCATGTAAGTGTCACCCAAGATGGGTGATGTATACCTAATTTTGGGGGTCGCCATTGAGTATCGAGCTTAGGATATGATCCTCGCTAAGATGTGAGAATAGTACTAGAGGGGAGAGACGGGAATACCTTCGCTAGTATGACCTACCTAAGTTTATGTGATATTTTATTGGTTGGTCGGGAAGATAGGGATAATTTGTTACATGTCAATTAACCTTTTGTTTTGTGGCGATGTCTAAAATGACATCCGAGAATGTTGAGAATAAGAATGGAGCGCAGCGATTGTTGATTCACCACATATCAATAATCGTGATAATGTGCATCGTGAAGGCGACAATCCTCACGCAAACAACAACACCGACCAAATGACGAATGATCAAATGTTCGAGGGCTTTATGCAATTTATGCAACAAAGAAAGTAGAGCGACTCTCATCCAAAACGTAGGTGGAAACACTAAAAACTCTCGGCCACCGCTAAACAATTTAAGGAGCCGGGACCACCGGAGTTTAAGGAGAGCCAAAACCACTTCGCGGAAGCATGGATAAAGCAGATTACCAAGATATTTGATGTCTTGGGATGCTCCGAGGAGCAAAGGTTCCTTTCACGCTTTTATATGTTAGCGGAGAGGCGGATTATCGGTGGGAATCGGTAAACGTACTCAACCAAATTTGTCATCAAGATATCTTGGGAGAAGTTCCAGAGTCGTTCAACGACAAATACTTTCCCGAAAGTATTCGCCACATGAAGGAGGTGGAGTTTATCAAGTTGGAACAAAACAATACGACCGTGTCGCAATACGAGGCAAAATTTGCGGAGTTATCACGGCCATATTCCCCACTTGGTGGATAATGAAGAGAGAATGGCGAATGTTTTTAAGAGGTTTGAAGTCGAGATACGCCAACATCTTATTTCTCATAAAATGTGTTTGTATTCAGATGTTGTAAATAGGGCTCGCTTAGTGGAGCGCGATAATGAGTCAACGCAACTAAAAGAGAGAGCAATTTAAGAAAATTATAATACCAAATGAGAATAGTCATCGAAAGCTGGACAACAAGCGTGGAGGAATCAACAAAGCGGATATGGTAACCACTTCTGTGGTAATCAGTACAAAACAATAAGAATGGACATTTCAAGAAAAGGAGATTCAACAATGATGGAAAGACGCCAAAGACCAAAGACCCATTGTTAAGGAAGGAGAAAGACCACCTATCATATGCTTCAAATGCGAGGAGAGGGACACATCACCAAATCAAGGCCATGCCGTCAAAGCATGTTATAATTGTGGAAGAGAAGGTCACTTAGCTCGATTTTGTCGCTTATCAAGACAAATTCAATTAGGATGGAGGCACCAAAGGCCATCTCGTAAAATTCAAAACCTAGAAGTGCAAGGGAGAGCATTTGTCATGACCTCCCAAAGAGCAAGGAATCCGAATGAGGTCATCACGGTAAGCTTATCATAAACTCTAATGAAGTCTATACTTTATTTGATACCGGTTTCTACCCATTCTTTTATTTCTCCTACTTGCGCCATCGATTAAATTTGACTCGAGAAATTAGACTTTGACTTATCTGTGGAAACTCCGCTTGGGAGAAACCTTCATTACATCCACTTTGCTTATAAGTCTTGTTTGGTTCAAATCGTACCCTCACATTACCCGTCGATCTTATTTCATTAAAAATACTTGCATTTGACGTGATTCTAGGGGATTGATTGGTTAACTACTTATCATGCAAAAATTGATTGTTTTCGTAAGGTTGTTAGCTTTCATATTCCTAATCAACCTATTATGCGAATTCAAACGACCAAACCATTAAAATCAATCACGGCCATCTCAAGCCATAAAGCTATTCGCTTATTGAAAACGGATGTCAAGCTTTCTTAGCTCATGTCACGATTTAAATAAAAATACGCCGCTTTTTTAAACGATATTCCTATTGTTAATAAATTTCCGACGATTCCCGAAGAACTTCCCCGCCTACCCCAGAGAGCGTGAAATCAATTTTGTATCGACCTTGAACCCCAGACAAAACCTATTTCCAAAGCCCCATATCGAATGGCTCTATCAACTTCGTGAGTTAAAGACCCAACTGCAGGAATTGTTAGACATCGGCTTTATTCGTCCCTAGTACTTCTCCTTGGGGTGCTCCTCTGCTTCTATTTGTGAAGAAGAAAGATGGGAGTATGCGATTTTGTATTGATTATCTGGAGTCAATCACGCCACCATCAAAAATAGGTATCCATTGCCACGTATTGATGACCTGTTTGACCAACAAGAAGGAGCCAAATTCTTTTCAAAGATCGATCTTCGCTCCGGATATCACCAATTGAAGATTAGAACCGACATTCCAAAGACTTTGTAACTCCAGACGGGCATTATGAATTCCTAGTCATGTCCTTTGATCGACTAATGCTCCTCGCCGCTTTCATGGATATGATGAACCGAGTATTCAAGGAATATTTAGATCACTTTGTGGTCGCTTTTATCGATGACATCCTTATTTATTCCAAAAGCCGTGAAGATCATGAGCAACACTTGAGGTCGACACTCCAAAAGCTTCGCAGAATATAAGCTTTATGCCAAGTTGAAGAAATGCGAGTTCGGGCTTGAAGAAGTAGCATTCCTTGGGCACGCGTGGTATCAAGTCATGGAATATCTGTTGACCCAAAGAAAGATCAAGCTATTCAAAGCCGGGAACAACCTAAATCGAAGGATCAAGCACGTAGCTTTCTCGCTTTATTTGGTTATTATCGAGATTCGTGGAAGGATTTTCTCGAATCGCTATTCCATCGACTCAAATTTACTCGGAAAGATACAAAGTTCGGTTGGAGCGAAGAATGTGAGAAGAGTTTTCAAGAACTCAAGATGAGACTTATTTCAAAGACTGCTCGGCAATACCCATCCGCTCTTTGAGGGATTTGTCATCTACAAATGATGCTTCGCAAAGGGTTGGGATGTGTTCTCATGCAACATGGAAAAGTAATAGTTTATGCCTCGCGACAACTCAAAGAATATGAGAGGAATTATCCTACTCATGATCTAGAGTTAGCGGTACCGTTGTCTTTTGCACTTAAAATTTGGAGGCATTACTTGTATGGGGAGAAAGTGGAGATCTTTACTTGATCATAAAAGCCTCAAATATTTCTTCACTCAAAAGGAACTCAACATGCGACAACGACGCTGGCTTGAACTGCTGAAAGATTATGATCATACCATCCAATACCATCCTCGAAAAGCGAACGTGGTAGCCGACGCATTGAGTAGAAAATCATATGCAAGCACGAAAAGTGCGATATTATCAACGCAAAGGCCCATTCTGTGACTTGCAAAGGATGGAGATAGAATTAAAGACTCTGTGGACGCATGTGATGATAGCGAGTATACGAGTAGAACCGACTTTAATTGATAAAGTTAAAGCCGCTCAAGCTACGCACTGAGCCGATGCGTGATGAGGAAGAAAGTGCAAGAAGGTGCTACGCCGGAAGCAAGAATCGATGAAGAAGGAATACTTCGAAATCAACTCCGCACTTTGTGTTCCTAACGACCGATTTTAAAGTATAATATCATGATGGAGGCACACAACACACCATTTGCAATCCATCTCGGGAGTACCAAAATGTATCATGATATTCGGCTATACATTTTGGTGGAGCAATATGAAGAGAGATAGCATACCGCTTATCTCAAGGTGTCTAACTTGTCAACGAAGTTAAAGCGGAGCATCAAGTACCAAAAGGTCCATTGCAACCACTTGAAATTCCGTAATGGAAGTGGGAGCACATTACCATGGATTTCAAGTACACGGCCTTCCTAAGGTTTCTCAAGGCATCATGCGATTTGGGTCATTGTTGATAGTCGACCAAGTCCGCTTTCATTTCTTACCGATACGAGAAACTTATACACTTGAACGCCTTTGCTCAGATGTACATAAACGAGATTGTAAGACCGCATGGTATGCCGGTATCCATAGTTTCCGATCGAGACCCAAGATTCACTTCACGATTTTGGGTTAGTTTGCAAAAAGCTATAGGCACGGACTTACGATTTAGCTCTCAAGATATCATCCTCGAATTTTACGGACAATCGGAGAGGACTATTCAAACTCTTGAAGATCTATTAAGACTCGTGTCCTTGATTTCAAGGGGAGTTGGGACAAGTTCTTACCATCGGTGGAGTTTTCCTACAACAACAGCTTATCAAGCAAGTATCGGCATGGCTCCATTCAAGCTGCGTTGTATGGAAGAAAGTGTCGCTTCTCCAAAGATACTTTGGGATGAGGTGGGTGAAGCAACGTTGTTGGGACCGAGTTGGTACGTATGACTACGGAAAAGATTCAAATGATCCGACAACGATATAAAAAACCTCACAAAATCGACAAAAAGAGTTATCTTTGATCTTCATCGAAAGGACGTGGAATTCGATATAGAGATCATGTGTTGTTAAGAGTCGCTCCATGGAAAGGAGTTACAAGATTTGGAAAGAGAGGAAAACTTAACCCTCGATTCATCTGGTCCATTTTAATCCTCGATCGAGTAGGAACTGTGGCCTATAGACTCGCTTTACCACCAAATATGTCTCGTGTTCATAACGCTTTTCACATATCTATGTTACGTAAATATGTGAAAGACCCGAACCATATTATCGAAGTTAGAACCGGATTTAAATAGCGGAAGATTTGACGTATGAAGAGGTTCCTGCTCAAATTTTGATAAGAAGGAACATATTCTACGCCCCAAGGTTATACCTCAAGTCAAAGTTTTGTGGAGGAACCACGATGTTGAGGAAATGACTTGGGAGTTAGAATCAAATGAAATCAAGGTATCCTTACCTCTTCGACATACCAGTATCGTACCCTAATTTCGAGGGCTAAATTTCATAAGAAGGGAGGTTGTAAGACCCCAAACTTTTATAAATAAAGATGAATTTTTCTATAAATATTATTTTTGAATATTATGGAATAAATTTGATATAATGTTATAGTTGTGGGTAATATTTATAAATTTTGCAAAGTATGCAAGTTGTTATAAAATATTCGTTTGGTCTGGGAATATTCTTTTGTTAGGGAATATTCGCATAATAGCTCAATCATTGGTGGACCCCACAATGTAATTATTGCCGGATTGAGAAAACGACAAAAAATATTTTATAAAAATAACTATGGAGGTGTTACCGTTAAAACCGTTGAACTACCCGGTGGTAAAAGTACAATGAATACGCGTGAGTTGCATAGTAGCACACTCAGATTGATTATCGATGCTTACGTGAGAAGTCACTCAAATTTATGCTCAATTATCACACAAGAATTGGCCGCATCATATCTCTTATATTATTGATTCAATTATTGTCACAAAGATCATCTGTATAATATGTTATAGTATTAAATCAATAATTGAGACGACAAGTTATAAATGATTAATAATTGTTGAAAGATTAAATATGTGTTGATGAAAAAAAAATGATTTGTGGTAAGTTTGATTATTTTATGGGGGCTCATATGTCATCATCTAAGAGTCTCTTCACAATAGTAATTACCCTTGTGAATAGTATTTACCTTCACAATAGTAATTACCTTCATCAATAGTAATTACCCTTGTGAATAGTATTTACCTTCATCAATAAGTAATTACCTTCACAATAGTAATTACCCTTGTGAATAGTATTTACCTTCACAATAGTATTTACCTTCGTTAATAGTAATTACCTTTACCAGACGTCAAACCACTTGTCGCTTCACATTACAAGCGCCGAACCACTTGTCGCTTCACATTACAAAGGCCAAACCAATCGCCGAGCCACTTGCTTTTTCACACGACAAAAGCTAAGCTAGAAATCTTCTATAAATAGAGGCCTAGGGGCTTCATTATTTTCACTTAATTCATTCAAGCTATAGAGAGAGAGTAGTATAGAGAGAATAAGAGAGAAAGAAGAAGAGTATTTTGTTACTACACCGCCGCAGATTCAATCTCCTACCAAATGTAAGGGGTGTTATTCTTTCTTATTCATGAAGAGAATTGTTGTTATTCCATTGCTTATTATTCTCGCTGGAATAACCTCGTATAAGTGGTTTACCCTATACTTGGTGACATTCTTCTATTATTCTCGTTGGAACATCCTGTCTGCGTGTTTTTTTTAACTCGGTTCCGCCTTTTATTATTATTCTGCTGAACATCCTGCTCATGTGTTTTACACCTTTCCGGGTTCCGCTTTTTATTATTATTCGCTGGAACATCCTGTCGCTCATGTGTTTTACACCGACTCGGTTCCGCTTTTATTATTCTCGCTGGAATATCCTATCTCGTGTGTTTTACACCGATCCGGTTCCATCTTTATTATTCATTTGGAACATCCCATGCTTGGTGTGAATTTCACCGACCGGTTCCGTTATTTATTATTCTCGTTGAATAACTCGTCTGCATGCGGTCTATCGCATGCACGGTGATTTCTTTTGTTATTCCATTCTTTATTATACTCAATTGGTTAAAACTTTGACTTCTATACTCCATGAAATTAGTAGAATATCCTCGATATTTGCGCTTCATCCAAAGATCTTTTCATGAAAATATTCTTCCGATCATTCTTGAATTTTACTCTACAAAACAAAGATCATGTTGACAATTTGGACGTTAATAATTCCCGGATAAAATAATTCTTGAACTTGTTTTATTGAATTCTTATATCATTGTCATCATCCTCATGTTTATATTTTTTTGAAAGTCATCTGTGGCCCGTAGTAGTGCATAGATGGACTTGGTATGATTATGACCAGAGACTATTCGGTGTAATCATTAATCGTAATGTTACAAATGATGTGATAAAAATCCTCAATGGTCAGTAGTGCATTGATGGACAGCTTGTTGGCACGATCACGACCATTAATGAATACACAAATATTCTCGCCCGTAGTGCATGAATAATTGTGGTCGTGATACTAAAGAATATCCTCGGCAGAAGTGTGGGGTGATTCGATGATGTGAAATATTTATTAAAGTCGAGTCTCAAATATATAACAAAGGATGAAAAACCTTTAAAACCTAAAAGATAGTAGACTTTATTTACTACTTGACTCTTTTAATGGATCAGATATTCACCGCAGCTTAAACCGGTTGTCTATTGTATTTTATCGCTTAACATTATTGAAGACTATTGATAATTTATTCGCATTATCTTAGTCATAATATTTCTTCTTGGGCTAGTTGAGCTCACCCTTTCTTTCACCGTTCTCTTCGTGAAATGATAATATAGCCGGGACGAGCCTGGGAAACGCAGTGATGGTCCTCAAGATAGCATTAGTAGTCCTCACTATTCGTAAAATAGTGTGATAATAACTCAGAATGAGGACTTTTTATTTGAGTTTGTATAATATCTAGTAGTAGACGATATTTGTATTTAAACTCACGCTTATGTCGATTGCACACGGCAGCTTATGTTAATAAGTTGTTTTTAAATTCTGTACCATGTAAGTGTCGACCCAAGATGGGTGACGTATACCTAATTTTGGGGGCGTCACACCCGAGTTAGTACGTATGACTACCGAAAAGATCCAAATAATTCGACAACGTATACAAACGGCTCAAGATCGACAAAAGAGTTATGCGGATCTTCATCGAAAGGACGTGGAATTTAATGTAGGGGATCATGTATTGTTGCGAGTTGCTCCATGGAAGGGAGTTACAAGATTTGGGAAGAGAGGAAAGCTCAATCCATGATTTATTGGTCCATTATGTTATTCCATTCTTGGTGAAATCCTCAGTGACCTGTAATGCAGTGATGGATAGTTTTTGGTATGATTATGACCAGGGGTGATTCGGTATAGTCGTGACCATTGATAATTTGATGAAAATCCTTGACTATGGTACAGGGATGATTAGATATTGTGGTTTATTCATTAAATTGAGTCTTAGTGATAAAAATTTATGAAAACCTTTTAAAACCTAAAAGATAGTAGACTTTATTTTCTACTTGACTCTTTTAATGGATTGTATATTCACCGCAGCTTAAACCGGTTGTCTATTGTATTTTATCGCTTTAACATCATTAAGGCTAACGATAATTTATTCTCGCATTATCTTAGTCATAATATTTCTTCATCGGGCTAGTTGAGCTCACCTTTCTTTCACCGTTTCTTCTTGAAATGAGAACATAGGCGGACGAGTCGAGAAACGGAGTAATGGTCCGAGAGGATAAAGATTAGTAGTCCTCACTATTCTATGAAATAGTGTGATAATAGTTGTAATGAGGACTCCTTTTGAGCTTGTATAATATCTAGTAGACAATATTTGTATTCAAACTCATAGCTTTATGTCGTGTTGTACACGGCGCTTATATTAGTAAGTTGTATTTGAATTTATGTACCATGTAAGTGGCGACCCAAGTTGGGTGACGTATACCTAATTTTGGGGGCGTCACATTTGCAGTTTCATATATTCTCTTATACTCAATTGGTTAAAGTTTTGGCTTCTATACTCCATGAAATTAGTGGAATATCTTAGATATTTCAAGGCTTCATCCAAAGATCTTTTCATGAAAATA
This sequence comes from Panax quinquefolius, assembly GCA_020205615.1. Lineage (NCBI taxonomy): Eukaryota > Viridiplantae > Streptophyta > Magnoliopsida > Apiales > Araliaceae > Panax > Panax quinquefolius. The sequence goes on from CM035154.1 coordinate 142,380,291, forward strand.
TTCTTCTAAGCATTCTTGAATTTTACTCTACAAAGCAATATCCTGTTGACAATTTGGACGTTTATTGAATTTTGATAAATTAATTCTTGAACTTATTTTATTGGATTCTTATATCATTGTCATCATCCTCATGCTTATATTATGTTAAAAGTCATCAATGGCTTCGTTGTGTATAGATGGACTTGGTATGATTATGTTCGTGGATTATTCGATATAATCATTAATCGTAATGTTACAAATGATGTGGTAAAAGTCCTCATCGGCCCGTAGTGCATCGATGGATGCTTGTTGGCATGATCACTGACCATTGATGAATACACGAATATCCTCGCCCGTAGTGCATAAGATAATTTGTGGTTGTGATACTAATGAATATCCTCGGTCGAAAGTCTTGTGGGGATGATGTGGATTATTTATTAACTGAGTCCCAAATGATAAAAGTGATGAAAACCTTTAATTCATAAAACATAGTAGATTTTATTCTCTACTTGACTCTTTTAATGGATTGCTTGTTCCGCTGTAGTTAAACTTGATGTTTGTTATATTGTATCAGTTTAACACTGTTGAAGGCTAACTATAATTTATTCTGCATTATCTTAGTCATAATATTTCTTACTAGGTTAGTTGAGCTCACCCCTTTCTTTCACTGTTCTCTTTAGGAAATGAGAACGTAGTCAGGACTAGTCGGGGAACGGAGTGACGGTCCAGATGATAGTATTAGTAGTCCTCACTATTCTATTAAATAGTGTGATAATAAATGTAATGAGGACTCCTTTGAGTGTGGATATTTTCTAGATGACAATATTCTTATTAAAACTCTCAATTTATGTTTTATCGTATTTTACATGACAGCTTTATTATTAAGTTGTATTTGTATTCAATACCTTGTATCTGGCGACCCAAGATGGGTGATGTATACCTATTTTGGGGGCGTCACACAACGTGAAGACCGTGCTGAAGCTAAGGTCCAAGTGAAGAAAGCCAAGATGAAAGAGATGGATTATGCTTTTAATTCGGCAATTGATAGGGCCCAGGATCGAGTCTATTATTACCCACCTCAGTTTGAGAATTCGTTGTGGTTCGTGATGGATCATAGAACGGCGTATCGTATCACGGAGGAAGAGCGTCGGGAAGCCTTACGACGTCTTAATATGCCTAGATAGAATAAGATAGATAATAATATGTGGTCAATTATGTGAATAAATAAACTGTGAATCCCTTATTTTGAGATGAATAAAGGGAAAGTATGAGTATGTAATCCTGGAACTTGTTTAGTTCAGGAAAGTGAATGATTATAGCGGTTATGCTATCTTGAATATGTTCTAAAACTTTATGAATAAATAAAATATCAAAGTTTATTTGGAATTTTATGTGTTAAAGCTTTAATCTTGGAATGTTTAAGTTAAACTTCAAATACCCAAGAAGTTGAGTAATGAGCTAATAAGCGTATATTTTAACAGAAGATGCCTCCTAGAAGAAGACAACCACATCAGCAAGAACCTTCTGAGGGGTCTACCAATAATAACAACGAGACCAACACTAATCCGGTTCAGCAGTTGGTAGCTTTATTGACGGGTGCACTTGCGAATCATTCGCAAGCTCAAGTCACGACTTCCAAGGAATTCAAAGCGGTTGGTGTAAGACCCCAACTTATTATTAATGAAATTTAATTTTCTCTATTTATTATTTTGAAATATTAAGGGTTGATTTGATTAATGTGGATAGTTAGGGGTTAAATACTCAAATATTTCAAAATAAGCAAAGTGGTTATAAAATATTCATTGTTGTTTAGGGAATATTCGCTTGGTCGTGGAATATTTGTAATCGCTTGGGAATATTTAAATGACGGCCAGCAGCCCATGTGTGGGCCCCATAACGGAAAGCAATTGGATGAGGAAAACGACAAATATAAGTTGTTTAAAAATAACTGTAGTTGTTATTCAAGTAATCTTGTTGGAATACCTCACCGGTTAAAACACACTAATACGCCGTTGTTGAGCGAAGACACGCAGATTGCACCAATTATTGATTCGTGCGTAAGAAGGCACTACTCAATAATTGTTACGATGAATTTATTGCTCAATAGTTTATTTTATTGATTCAATAATTGTTGCGTTAATATTTTATATTATTATTGTTTCAATAATTGTCATCGCACAAGATTTCCCATTATCGGATCAATAATTCATATTATTTGAATAATATTATTAGATAACATTATTGGCAATGTCTAGAAAGTTCTCGCATAAGGAGAGGTTTGGTCACCTAATTGCGGCGCCAAGAAGGAGAGATCCTTATTGAAAGCCCCTTTTCTGGGAACGTACTGGTTGTTATAAATGTGATTCTGTAATATTATTTGTGAATAATTAATTATTGATTCATATGATAAGGAAATATTTATTTTATATGAATATAAATGATGGATTTATTTATGTGGTTATTAATGAAGGAATTAATGTTTGAGATGTTTTATTTGTATTTTGCCTGATTGGAGGTATTAAAAGATCAAATCTGTTATTACGTACTTTATTGTGTGAGTTATAATATTTAATCCGATAGTTGGATCGTTGTAATTTTTGGATATGTTATACATATATAAGTTGAGTATATGTCCATAAATTTTGAACCGTTAAAAATGAGCGATAATTTATTATGAATTTTAAGAGGTGACCGATTCGTAAATTAGGTTATAAATAATTTTGGTGGAAAATTCTAGAATTGGTGGGCCCCACTTTTGGTTGGTGAGAAATGTGCTCAATTGAATTTTCAAATGTGGTGGGTGGGAATAGTAGCAGGTGTAAAGCCATCAAAGTTGCTTGAGTTAAGTCTGCTTTGCGTGCTAACATTTTCCTATAAATAGAGGGCTAAGTTAGAATTGAAAATCACACCGTAAACAAAGTTTTCTCTCTTCTCTCTCTATATTATCGAGCGTATTTTGTGAGTATTTAGATACTTTGAGAGTTCTTGCTCAAGATAAGTTTCATTCAAAGATCACTCCGACCTTTCCTTCCGGCAATCGATTCTTTGAGGTAAGGATATTATTTTTTTCAGTAATGGTATTATTTCTTCAATATCATTATCTTTGAAATGTTGATCCAAGTTTTATCAAATTTGGAACTTTTTCATGTCGGGGTTACTATTCATGAGTTACTATTCACGAGTTACTATTCATGAGTTACTATTCACGAAGTTACTATTCACGATACTGACACTATTCACGATATCAAGACTATTCAATTTAAAAATAAAATTTCTTCTTTTCGTCCAAAATATCTATTCGGATACTAGCTTTGATTGTATCCATGTTTTGATTATTCTTGAATTTTACACCACTATGATTATTTTTGAGGTATTTTTGGACATGGATAAAACAAAGTACGAATCCTTAATCCTTAATCCTTGTCATTTTGTTTCAATCGGATTCGTTCTTTAAAAATATTTTTCATTATCCTCGACCTTAAATGATGATATTATTGAATATCTTTGGCTGTAGTGCAAAGATGAATGATTTCTGAAGAATATCTTTGGCCTCAGTAGTGCAAAGATGAACAGTGTTTAAATGAACATGACCGATCGATGAATATCTTTGGCCTTTAGTGCAAAGATGAACAGTGTTGAGATGAACACGACTGGATTGATGAATATCTTTGGCTCAGAGTGCAAAGATGAATATTTGATTTGAGATGAATATTGATTGATGTTACGAGGATAAAATATTGATGATGGACTATTAAATTCATAGATTATAGTAGATTTCATTCTCTACGTAACTCTTCTATGAATTATTATTTCACCGCGAATATTTATCCGAAACTTGTTGTCCTATTGTATTCTATCGATTTTCCCCGTTGGAGACTAACGATAATTTGTTGTATATTATCTTAGTCATAGTATTCTTCTTCGGGCTAGTTGAGCTCACCCTTTTCTTTGTTGTTCCATTTTTCTTCTCAGGAGGCGAGAATGTAGCGAGTACTAGTCGGGGTATGGAATGAAGGTTTTAGAAAGGATTGTTTAGTAGTCCTCACCATTTTTGTAAAATAATGTATCAATAAATGTGATGGGGATTTATTTGAGTATAGATATTGTCTAGAAGATAATATTTGTATTTAAACTCACAGTTTTACTATTGTAATAATAAAGTTGTAGTTGTTTCTGTACCATGTATTTGGCGACTCAGAATGGGTGTGGTGTATACCTATTTTGGGGGCGTCACAGTTGGACTACCAGAATTTCAAGGGTCTATGAATCCAGTGGAAGCCCAAACCTGGATCATGGAAATGGAGAAGGTGTTCGACGTTGCTAGAGTTAATGAAGATCAGAAGACTGCGTTCGCAACGTTCATGCTCAAGTCTGAAACTAGCTACTGGTGGAAAGCAAATAAGGTTCGTGGAGGACAAAGAGTGATAGTGTGGGATAGATTCAAGGAAATGTTTTTCGAAATGTACTTTCCAGCGAGTTCTCGAAATCAGCTGGAAGTGCAATTTCTGGAGTTAAAGCAAGGAACGATGACAGTGCCGGAATATGCTGTGAAGTTTAACGAGTTGGTAAGGTTTGCCGCATATCAAGTCAATACTGATGATCTTAAAGCGAGAAGATTCAAACAAGGATTGAGGCCCTGGCTTTACAGCAAGGTTTCAATGTTCCAGCTGAACACATTTGCGACTGTGCTGGAAAAGGCAATTATCGCGAAAGGTGGAAGCGATGCCTTAACCAAGTACAACCAAGAGCAGAAGAAAAGGAAGAATGAAAATGAGAATAAGGTTGGTGGAAGTAATGTTGGAAGTAATAGTCAGAAAAGGAAGTGGAACGAGAATTCGACTGCGGGAGGACAGCAAGGAAATCGGCAGAAGAAAAAGTTTAAGGCCTGAGCAACTTGCGGGAAGAACCATACTGGGGTATGTTTGAAGGGAAAGAGAGTGTGTTTCAACTGTGGTTAGGAGGGACACATTGCACCGAACTATTTTAGTCCGAAGAAAGGAGCATATTTTACATGCGGTTCGAAGGATCACATGGCGCATGATTGCCCTAAGAAGCCAGCGGGAAGTGCAAGTGGCGGAAAAGGAAACAACAATGGTGGTGGTGCATTGACTATCACTGGACCAGCTCAATCAAGTCGACCTACTGTGAGGACTTTCAATATGACCGTGCAGGATGCTGTACAGTCTAAGGATGTGGTGTTAGGTATAATTCCGATTAATGGTATTAATGCTTATGTACTATTTGATTCGGGTGATACTTGTTCATTTATATCCGATGAATTTGCTCAGAACTTAGATTTGCCTCAGGAAGAATTAGAATTTCCCTCAAGTATAGAGATTGCGAATAGAGAAGTGATTCTTGTTAGATTTGTATATAGGAATTATAGAGTGGATATAAAGGGTCATGAGATTATGGTAGATTTGATACCAATTAGACTTGGTGAATTTGATGTTATATTGGGAATGGATTGGTTATTCAATTACTTTGGCAAAGAATTGATTGCCAAAGAAGTGTGTTAACCTTATGACTCAAATCAAAGGTTGTGTTCTTTGGTAGCAAGTCACCTCGACAAGCAAGTTGTCTGACGGTGATGCAAGCCAAGAAGTTATTGAGACAAGGATGTGTAGGATATTTAGCCTACATCGTCGATACGCAGAAGAAAAGTGAGAGGCTAGAAGAGATACCGATCATAAGAGATTTTGCATACATATTTCCAGACGATTTGTCGGGTCTTTCGCTGGATTGACAAATTGAGTTTGTGATTGATTTACTACCAGGAACAGCCCCAATATCTAAGGCACCATACAGAATGGCCCCGGTAGAAATGAAAGAGTTGATGGTACAATTGCAAGAATTGCTCGATAAGAAGTATATTCAGCCGAGTGATTCGCCATGGAGAGCACCGGTGTTGTTTGTTAAAAAGAAAGACGGATCAATGCGGCTCTGCATTAACTACCGAGAATTGAATAAGGTCACGATTAAAAATAAGTATCCATTACCTAGAATCGATGACCTGTTCGATCAGTTGAAAGGAGCAAGGTATTTCTCTAAGATAGACTTGAGAAGTGGTTATCATCAGTTGAAGGTGAGGCCGGAGGATGTACCGAAGACAGCGTTCAGAACTTGGTATGGTCATTACGATTTTCTGGTTATGTCTTTTGGTTTAACTAATGCACCTGCAGCGTTCATGGACTTGATGAACAGGGTGTTTAAACCATTCTTAGACAAATTTGTGGTGGTGTTTATTGGTGATATATTAGTATATTCTAAAACCAAGGAGGAGTATGTGGAACACTTGAGATTGACGTTGGAGACGTTGAGAAAAGAGAATTTGTACTCAAAGTTCTCAAAATGTGAATTTTGGTTGAACGCAGTATGCAGCTTCTCGCACGTTATTGATAAGGCGGAATTTCTAGAGATCCATCAAAAGTCAAGTCAGAATAAACCGGGATCACCAAGACACCGCCGTAATTAAGGAGTTTCTTAGGATTGGCGGGTTACTACAGGCGTTTTATTCAAGACTTTTCCAAGATCGCAACTCCGTTGACAAATTTAACTAGAAAGGCGGTTAAGTTTGTTTGGACAGAGAAGTGCGAGGAAAGTTTTTGAGAATTGAAGAAGTGGTTGAGTTCAGCAGCTGTGTTGTCGTTGCTTGATGATACAGGGAATTTTGTGGTGTATAGTGATGCATCGCATACTAGGCTTTGTGCTTATACAGAACGGCAGAGTTATTGTGTATGCATCACGACAGTTGAAAGATTACGAGAAAGGGTATTCGACTCATGACTTGGAGTTGGCGGCAGTGGTGTTTGCCCTGAAGATTTGGAGATATTATCTTTATGGAGAGAGGTGTGAGATATATACTGACCATAAAAGTCTGAAGTATATCTTTACACAAAAAGATTTGAACATGCGACAAAGAAGATGGTTGGAGCTGATCAAAGATTATGATTGCGAGATTTTCTATCATCCCAGAAAGGCGAATGTTGTTGTTGATGCCTGAAGTAGGAAGGGATGGGAGAAGTTAATGATGTTAACTGATCAAGAGAAGCTAGTGTCAGAAATGGCTAAGATGGAGTTAAAAATTAAATATCCGACAGAATCCGATGAAAAGTTATTCCAGATGGGAAATAGTTCAACGTTGGTAAATAAGGTGAAAAATGCGAAAATTCAGGATGAAGACTACGAAAAGATAAAACAGAAAATATCTGTAGGTGATGAAAACAAATTCAAAATCGATTAGGAAGGGTTACTTCGATTCGAAGGGAGAATTTGGGTTCCGTAAGTACCAGAAAGTAAAGAACAAATTTTGAATGAAGCTCACAACTCGCGATATTCGATTCACCCTGGGAGTACAAAGATGTACCAAGATCTTAAGCATCATTTTTGGTGGCTGAATATGAAGAGGGATGTGGCTGAATGTGTGGCGAAATGCTTAATGTGTCAGAAATTCAAAGCTGAACATCAAAGGCCAAGCGAATTGTTACAACCGTTAGAGATACCAAAATGGAAATGGAAGCATATCACAATGGATTTTGTGGTAGGTCTTCCAACAACCCAACAAGGTTACGATGCCATTTGGGTGATTGTCGATCGACTGACGAAGTCGGCACAGGTTTTGCTAATAAAGATTCGGTTTACACTAGATCTGTTAGCAAAACTGTATGTGAAGGAAATTATTTCAAGGCACGGTGTACCAATGTCTATTGTATCAGACAGAGATCCATGTTTCACATCTAATTTCTGGAAACGGTTACAAGAATGTTTGGGAACACAGCTGAGAATGAACACAGCATACCATCCTCCGACTGACGGACAAAGTAAGAGAACCATCCAAACCCTAGAAGATATGCCCAGAGCATGTATCATGGATTTCAAAGGAAATTGGGATGGCCATCTGCCATTGGTGGAATTTGCTTATAATAATAGTTATCACACGAGTATTGGCATGCCGCCTTACAAAGCGTTATACGACAGGAAGTGCAGAACTCTGTTATGCTGGAACGAGGTAGGTGAACGTCAGCTATTGGGTCCAAAATTGGTACAATAAACTGTCGAGATCATCAAGGTGATTCGAGCGAGATTAATAGCTGCACAAGATAGAGAGAAGAAATATGCTGATCAGCATCGACAAAATTGGGAATTCGATATCGGTAGTTATGTTTTCCTGAAAGTGTCTCCCTGGAAGGGAAAAGTTTGATTTGGTAAGAAGGGAAAATTAAGCCCTAGGTTTATAGGACCTTTCGAAGTGTTTCGACGAGTTGGCGAAGTGGCGTACGAGATAGCTTTACCTCCGGAGTTGGAGTATATTCATAATGTTTTCCATGTATCGGTATTAAGGCCATATAAGCCTGATTATAAGCATGTTATAGAATATGAGCCCTTACAGTTTGAGAAAGATTTATCATATGAAGAAGTCCCTGTTCAAATTGTTGACAAAAAAGAGCAAGTACTGAGGAATAAAGTGATACCTTCTGTTAAGGTAATCTGGAGGAACCACAAAGCTGAAGAAGCTATGTGGGAGCTTGAAAGCGTTATGATGAAGAATTATCCTCAGTTGTTTGCTTGAGTTTGTATAGCGGTTCTGAGGACAGAATCTTGTTAAGGAGGGAAGAATGTAACGAATAAATTTTTCAAGTTGTGATTTTGGGGACAGAATCCTTTTAAGGAGGGAATGATGTAACGATCGAGAAATTTGTAATTTAATTTAAATATTTATTGAATTAAATAAATATTTTAAATAATTTATTTATTGAGGAAAATAAATAATTGATGAATTATGGTGAATTAATTTAGTAACTAAATTGATTAATGTTAATTAAATTGAGTAATGATAATTTTATCTGAAGGATTTAATTTAAGAAAATAATTAAATTAAATCAATTGCTTAATATTTAAGAAAATAATTAAATTAAGTGAATTGTATAATATTAAACGAATAAATTAACTGAGGTGATGTTTTTAATTAATTAATTAAATTAGATATATAATTATTTAATTATTCACTATAAGCATAATTGTAATAAGAATATAGTAATTATAATTATAAATTATAAGTTATTTAATGGGTTGCAAGTGTGACAATTGGAAACTATATAATATAAATAATATAATAATAATTTAATTTGGGGGAATTTTGGTTAGCCAAACAGGGCCTTGTGGCCCTTGGCTTTTTCAACTGACGCGAGCCTTTTTATGTTTTTACCTGACGTCAGTGGGAGTCAGTTTATTATAATTCCTATGCGTCTATTGTTCTAAGGCTAAGTTCAGTGAGAAGGAGAAATAACAGAGAGTGTTGAGAGAAAAGCTTGGAAGAGAGAATCATAGTGATATCAAGTGGAAGAGAAGGGTTTGCTAATTGGTTTGCTAATCAAGGTAAAAACTATCTCCATTCTAACTCTTTGTTTTGATATATATATATATATATATATATATATATATATATATTTTATGTGATTGGAAATCACGTGAATTGTGATAGATATATGTTCATATAGGTTTTCAAAACTCTGTTATTCATCATGTATGCTTGTTATTTGTTATCAAATTCATGTAAATTGAGTGTAGGAAGAAAAAGAAAAATAACAGTGTTTATGTTCTTATTATATGGCTTAGAAAGTACAAAAATTGATGCTCTATATATGTAATAATCTGTAGTTTGTTATTGGATTATGTTAATATGTTAAGAAACGAATACGACGAAGTTTAAATCATGTCAATTGATCAAGAAACGAGTTCGTGGCGATCAAATTCGTTAAAAGTATAAAAAAATTGAAAAACTTGGAAAAACTATGGTATTGATTCCTCAAAATGGTGTATATGTAATGTTTTGTATATAGAATGGTGTTTACCATGTATAACTTCAATATATCAAAGTTTTAGATGTTGAATTTGGGAGAAATTCTGTTGAATTGGGATTTTTGGCCTTTAGCAGTGTATTAGTTCGCGTTTGTAAAAGTACAGTAATACGCGTGGTTGCATAGTAGCACACGATATAGATTATTGATGCTTACGTGAGAAGTCACTCAGTTTTGTTTAATTATTGCTTCAGTAATTGTTGCATAGTATCTCACGTTATTTGATTTAATTATTGTCGATATTTTATATATTATTAAATTAATAATTGAGATGACAGAGTTATTAATATTATTATTTTCAATATTAACGATGTCTAGAAGTTCTGCCAATGAGAGGTTTGGTCACCTAATTAAGTAGCTAATAGGGAGAAATCCTTATTGAAAGCCCCTCTTTTAAAACGACTGGTCGATTAATATTGTGAATTATAATAATGATGATAAATGTTGTTAAATATATTGAGGTGTCTTTTTATGAAGTCACGAAAGTTTATATAAATATATTGTTTCATTAGTATTATTAATGTAATAAAACAGAAAAGCTTTTTATATAAAATAGAATACTTTTATAAAATTATTTATTTTATTAGACAATAATTAGAATATAATATATTTTATTATGTATGACGCCCCAAAAATAGATATACATCACCCATCTTGGGTCTCCAGATACAAGGTACTGAATACAAATACAAACTAATTATACAACGAAATGTAAAAATACGACAAAACATAAATTGAGAGTTTTAATAAGAATATTGTCATCTAGACAATATCCACACTCAAAGGAGTCCTCATTACATTTATTGTCACACTATTTAACAGAATAGTGAGGACTACTAATACTATCATCGAGGCAAGTTCCTAAACCTTAACTCTTTACATTGAGCAAGCTTTTGAACTTCATTCTTTTTATATTGAATGCAAGTTTCCATTCTTATATTATTTTTGTTCAAAATTGAGGAAGCTTATTCTATCTTGAATATGTTTGTACAAGCTCTTGTAACCTAATTCGTTACATCGAGCGAGTTTCACTTTCCTAAATTATTATTTGAAGCATATATTGTTCTAACACATTGACTCAAGTGAGATTGTTCTAATTCTTTGAATATAGTATTTTGCATGTATATTATGTTATTCAATTATATATTATTGATATTCGATCTTTGACTTTGATAGCCTTGTTCAGTTATACATGCTGGTATTAAACCTTCAATTAGTAAGCGAACCCTTATTGATCTATAATTGCCTAGTGTTCTAGAATTCTAGAAACATTGATAAGCTAGTTCCAAACTAAACTTTCTTTAGTGCGGAAATTCTAAATTCAAACTGAGACGAACAACCCTAACATAGGGGATTTTTATGCGGTAACGCTTAGATGTTTGTGCACAATACATGGTACAAAGGACCCATCCTCCTAAGCACGCTAAGAAGGGTCATGCATCTAAATGACTGCAAGGTTAAGGTAATAATACCTATATACCGGAGACATAGTTCATGGTCTTAAGACCCTCAGATAATTAAAGTTCGAACTTGTTTTCTATTTTTAATTGTAGAACAAGTTCCTTATTGTTCAGCTTTTGTTGTTCACTCTTATGTTACTATCATTGCTACATTCTATATCAGTGAGCAATTGTTTGCTCACTCTTGCAATTAACACTGCAGCTAAGGTTGAAAGAGTCGATGAGCCATCTACCAGCAAAGGGAAGGGAAAGATGCCTAAGAGCTGAAGAATTAATGAAGTTAATTTAAATGTTTCATGTTACAAGACTTGTTTTAATATATGATGTTTTTCGCAAACTGATGTAATAATTTTAAGGTTAGATTACGTGGGATTTATTTTGAGATGATGATGTAACCCTTTAATGGGAAAGATGATTATTTAAGTTATTTAAATTACGTCTTTATCCTTTGAATATGGGTAGTTAGATGTGATGTTTTGGATAGTGAACACCAAATTCTGTGGGAATGGAGTACCTGGATTTAGGGGTGTCACGGGTTGTTATCAAAGCTTTAGGTTAAGAACCTTAGGTGGGGAACCTTAGGAAGTAACCTTTAAGGAAACAGAAATTATAGAGGTGTTTAACTCTTATCGAGTTTTAAGGAATGGATTAAGGTATCCATTGAAGTTAAATAATAAAAGACATTATGTGTTATGTGTTAATAACTTATGTGCTCTCGAGTATCGAAAATATTAAGTAAAACTTAAAACATTTTGTTATCAGGATGTCTACCGAAGGAGGATCCAATCCAGCTAGGCAAGCGATACCTCAGATACCTATAAATGATGAGTCCTGGGATATTCACGTAGTGCGGGAGCAGTTGATCCAGGAGGATGTGCCTGTGACCGGTCCCGAGGAGAATAGTTCCAAAGAGATAGAGGAGGAGGATGAGGAAGAGGATCCTGAGGAGTTTCCACCAAACTTCATATCGCGAGAGATGTATGATGATGCTGCACGATGGTAACATGAGTTACAGGACGAGGTTGAGAGGAGTGAAGGAAATGGTTGAGATGTATCATGCTTCGATGGAGCGAAGGATGCGAAGATTCAAGAACTTGATTCCAAACTTGGAAACACGAAGTGGTATCTCGGTTCATTCAAAGGTTCAAAGATGAAGACACGTTGGCGACACGAGAAGATGAAGATCATACGAGAAATTGAAAGATGATTTCAAGGAGGAATCATTAAGCGTGCAAGCCTTGAAGATGCATGGATGAAGGAGACTCAACGTGTGAGACCCCGTGATTTATGAATAAAGATTTAAATTTCTCAAAATATTTTTTAATATTATTGAATGAATTTGATATAATGTTAAAGTTGTGGGTAATATTTATAAATTTTGCAAAGTATGCAAGTTGTTATATAATATTCGATTGGTTAGGGAATAATCGCTTTTAACAGGAATATTTTGTACGATGGCACAATCATTGGTGGACCCTACAATGGAATTATTGTTGGATTGAGAAAACGATAAAAATATTTTATAAAAATAACTACGGAAGTTTTACCGTTAAAAGCTGCTGAACTACTCGTAGTAAAAGTATGATAATAAAGCGCGGGTTGCATAGTAGCACACGATATAGATTATTGATGCTTACGTGAGAAGTCACTTAGTTTTGTTCAATTATTGCTTCAAAGAATTGTTGTTAAAGATCTCACGTTATTTAATTTAATTATTATTTATATTTTATATATTATTAAATCAATAATTGAGATGATAGAGTTATTAATATTATTATTTTCAATATTAACGATGTCTAGAAGTTACGCCAAGGAGAGGTTTGGTCACCTAATCATGCGCCCAATAGGGAGAAATCCTTATTGAAAGCCCCTTTTCTCGGGAACGACTGTCGATTAATATTGTGAATTATAATAATGATGATAAATGTTGTTAAATATATTGAGGTGTCTTTTTATGAAGTCAAAAAGTTTATATAAATATATTGTTTCATTAGTATTATTAATGTAATAAAACAGAAAAGCTTTTTATATAAAATAGAATACTTTTATAAAATTATTTGTTTTATTAGACAATAATTAGAATATAATATATTTTATTATGTATGACGCCCCAAAAATAGATATACATCACCCATCTTGGGTCTCCAGATACAAGGTACTGAATACAAATATAAACTAATTATACAACAGTCGTGTAAAATACGACAAAACATAAATTGAGAGTTTTAATAAGAATATTGTCATCTAGACAATATTCACACTCAAAGGAGTACTCATTACATTTATTGTCACACTATTTAACAGAATAGTGAGGACTACTAATACTATCATCGAGGCAAGTTCCTAAACCTTAACTCTTTACATTGAGCAAGCTTTTGAACTTCATTCTTTTCATATTGAATGCAAGTTTCCATTCTTATATTATTTTTGTTCAAAATTAAGCAAGCCTAATCTATCTTGAATATGTTTGTACAAGCTCTTGTAACCTAATTCGTTACATCGAGCGAGTTTCACTTTCCTAAATTATTATTCGAAGCATATATTGTTCTAACACATTGACTCAAGTGAGATTGTTCTAATTCTTTGAATATAGTATTTTGCATGTATATTATGTTATTTAATTATATATTGTTAATATCCGATCTTTGACTTTGATAGCCTTGTTCAGTTATACATGCTGGTATTAAACCTTCAATTAGTAAGCGAACCCTTATTGATCTATAATTGCCTAGTGTTCTAAAATTCTAGAAACACTGATAAGCTAGTTCCAAACTAAACTTTCTTTAGTGCGGAAATTCTAAATTCAAACTGAGACGAACAACCCTAACATAGGGGATTTTGTACGTGTAACGTTAGATGTTTGTGCACAATACATGGTACAAAGGACTGATCCCCCTAAGTATGCTAAGAAGGTTCTGTACAGTCTAATGACTGTTAAGGTTAAGGTAATAATACCTATATACCGGAGACATAGTTCGTGGTCTTAAGACCCTCAGATAATTAAAGTTCGAACTTGTTTTCTATTTTTATTTGTAGAACAAGTTCCTTATTGTTCAGCTTTCGTTGTTCACTCTTACGTTACTATTATTGCTACTTTCTATATCAGTGAGCAATTGTTTGCTCACTCTTGCAATTAACACTGCAGCTAAGGTTGAAAGAGTCGATGAGCCATCTACCAGCAAAGGGAAGGGCAAGATGCCTAAGAGCTAAAGAATTAATGAAGTTAATTTAAATGTTTCATGTTACAAGACTTGTTTTAATATATGATGTTTTCCGCAAACTGATGTAATAATTTTAAGGTTAGATTACCTGAGATTTATTTTGAGATGATAATATAACCCTTTAATGGGAAAGATGATTATTTATGTTATTTAAATTACGTCTTTATCCTTTGATTATAGGTAGTTAGATGTGATGTTTTGGATAGTGAACACCAAATTCTGTGGGAATGGAGTACCTGGATTTGGGAGTGTCGCAAACTCCCCTAGTAGTAAATCATGTGAATCAATAGTACACACATGTGAAAACATAGTTATAAGCATGTGAATTAATAGTAATTAATTGCTCATTTATCCGATAAATTATCCGATTGGTCAATATAACCTCCAGACATCAATTATTATCGAAATAAATGTCAATTTCCACTACAACTAATAATCCCAACACAATGGAACTATCAATTTCATATTTAATCAACACAAACTTATTCATCATTAATATTATAACTCATAATATTTAACAACCAGATCGTTCCCAGGAAAGAGGGGGCTTTCCGATAAGAATTTCTCCCTATTGGCGCGCAATTAGATTATCTAACCTCTCCTTGACAGAACTTCTAGACATTGTCAATATTGCAAATAATAATATGAATAAACTTTTCGTCTCAATTATTGATTTAATAATATAACATATTATACAGATGATACTGTGACAATAATTGAATCAATAATATGAGAGATATGATGCAGCAATTACTGTAGCAAAAATTGAGTATAACTGAGTGACTTCTTACGTAAGCATCAATAATCAATACCGTGTGCTACTATGCAACCAAGCGTATTACTGTACTTTTATCACCGATTATTTTATAAAAACTTTCTTACTTTGAAAAATTTTCAAATATCACCCTTAACTTTAAACTTTTATCAATTTAACTATTTATCAGAATAAAAAAAATTGAATACTTTTATTTTATAAATTTTGGGAACTCATATAGTTGGTGTAAGATTGATAATACTTGCATGACTAAATTAAAAATGGAGGTATAGATGAAGGTACTATACTGTAATTAGTTTTTTCACATGATTATACTATTGAGTCACATGAATGAACTATTAATTCACACGATTTACTATTAGGGGAGATGGTGCAAGTTTGATAATACTTGCAGGACTAAATTAAAAATGAAGAAAAAGAGTAAGGTATTATACTGTAATATTTTGAGCCCCAAAATGTGCAATTATTGAAACTATATTTTTCTATAAATAGAAGCTCATTCTTCCTTCATTTCTCACCAATTCACTAAGTCTCACAAGAGCAATTTGTGACGCCCCTAAAATAGGTTTACAACACCCATTCTGAGTCGTCAATAACATGGTACAGAAACAACTACAACTTTATTAATACAACATAAAAACTGTGAGTTTAAATACAAATATTGTCATCTAAATAATATCAACACTCAAATAAGTCCTCATTACAATTATTGGTACATTATTTCACAAAAATAGTGAGGACTACTAAAACAACTTTCTAGAATCATCATTCCACACCCCGACTAGAACTCGCTACATTCTCGCCTCCTGAGAAGAAAAATGGAACAAAAAGGAAAAGGGTGAGCTCAACTAGCCCAGTAAAGAATATTATGACTACGATAATATAGAACAAATTATAGTTAGTCTTCAACAATGAAGAATTTGATAAAATACAATAGACAACAAGTTTCAGATCAATATTTGCATAGAAAATAATAATTCATAGATGAGTTACGTAGAGAATGAAATATACTATAATCTATGAATTTAAAAGTCCATCATCATTATTTTATCCCTATAACATCAATCAATATTCATCTTGAATCAAATATTCATCTTTGCACTACAGGCCAAAGATATTCATCAGTTGGTCATGTTCATCTCAACACTTGTTCATCTTTGCACTACGGGCCAAAGATATTCATCAGAAAATCATTAATCTTTGCACTACAGGCCAAAGATATTCAGTAAAATCATCATTTAGGACTGAGGATGATGAAAAATATTTTAAAGAAAACGAATCCAGTGAAACAAAAGAACAAATATTAAGGATTTGTACTTTAAACAATCCGAGTTCAAAAATACTTCATAAATAATCATAGGGAAGTAAAATTCAAGAATGATCAAAATATGGATACAATTAAATCTAGTATCCATAATAGATATTTTGGACAAAAATAAAATTTAATTTTTTGTGAATAAAGTGTAGTATTCGTGAATAATTAATCAGTATACGTGAATAATTAATAGTATATGTGAATAGTAACTCCGACACTAAAAGACAAGAATTTTAGAAGAAAAATCTTACCAATATTCTAGCATAATGATATTGAAAGAAATAATATCATTTTAAAAAAAATAATATCCCTTACCTAGAAAAGATAGTACTTTTGACTAGAATATTGGATATAGTGCTGAAGGGAACTTGCACCGTATAGCAACACTCAAAGTATCAAAATTCTCACAAGAATACGCTCGATAATATAGAGAGAGAAAGAGAGAGAAAACTTCAGTTTCTGGTGTGATTTTCAATTCTAACCTAAGCACCCTATTTATAGGAAAATGCTTAGAACACCAAAGCAGAAAATTTAATAAAATATATATTTATAAAAATTATTCAAGCCCACCTCTTTGACAACTGAATTCAGCATGTTTACAACACCATTAGAGCCCACCAAATGACAAAAAACGTTTTTGTTAACTAAAACAATTAAAACTTCCAAAAATCAATTATTTTGGAACTTCGGAGCTTCAATAATTCATAACAAATAGCCCTTTTATCAGAAAAATTCGAACCTCGTGTCTTTTCTATAGTAAATTCCATTCTCTACAACTTTGTAAGTTTAAGTTTTTCCAAATTTCAAATAAAAATTGACCGAAATCCATAAACGGACGATTTTACGGGCTATAATCCAATTTCAGTCACAAAGTGGGGCCCACAAACATGTTTAACATATTTTAAACATTTTTTGTAACAAAAATACTCTTCCTCCTCATTTATTCATATATCACACATTCATTGTAAAATATCACCATTATTATATTATTATAATATAATAATATTTTTAAATGAATTATTTTATCGGAAAAGATAAAATATCAATTTTCAACAATTATCACATTAAAAAAAAATTTCATCTATATCCACATAAAATGAATATTTTCCTTATCATATAAATCAATAATTAATTATTCACAAATAATATTACAGAATCACAATATCGACAATGACGGTAGTTCCTGTGAAAGAGGGGGCTTTCCAATAAGGATTTCTCCTTACTGGCGCGCAATTAGGTGACCAAACCTCTCCTTAGAAAGAACTTTTTAGATATTTCCAATAATGCTATCTAATAATATTATTCAAATAATATGAATTATTGATTCGATAAAGGAAAATACTGTGCAGTGACAATTATTGAAACAGCAATAATATAAAATATCAACGTAGCAATTATTGAATCAATAAAATAAAATATTTAATAGTAATTACTGTAACAATTATTGAGTGGTGTTTTCTTACGTAAGAATCAATAATTGGTGCAATACCGCATGCATGGTGAATGACCCTTCGTATTCATTCTTTATTAAATTATGGAAATGATCTGTCTACGTGGATTACCGCATGGCAGGTGAAAATACATTTACAGTTTTGAAATTTTTCTGACCCTCAAAAATTTTGAAAAAATTGAAAATGATAGATTGTTGAGTTTTCTAGATTGTGTCCAAAAATGGTGATTTTTGGATGTATATATTAGGAGTTATGAATTTTATGGGAAAAATTTATTTTAAAAGTAAACCCTTATAACTCCTTGTGGTTAACTCAAAAATAGGTGAAATTTTTATTGGGAGTACATGTATATCACAGGAGTATACCTTGTAAATTTCGGAATTTTTGGACAAAATTACAGTTTATGATAAATGTCTAAATATTCAGCAGTTTTGGCCATATGAAAAATAGTAAATGAATTTTAAAAATTCTGAGAAAAAATATATGTTCAATATGGGACTATATTCTTCTAAATCCCAGAAAAGAAAAATATTTGGGACTGATTTGATATTTTTCATGAAAATTGTTTAGTTACGAACATATGAATTACATATGTTATGTTGAAAAATTGGTAAATAGGATTTTATGGCTTGAAAATCTTATATAAGGTATTTGCAGATTTTTGATGAGGGATTTGATCATTGGTGATGAAATCTTATGAGTATGGCATTTTTGAGTGATTAAATGCATTATTTGGTAAAGTATAAATAATTAAAATAAATTATTTATAAGTTTAAGAAGTGATTAAAATATTATTATAATATTAATAATATTAGATTATGAGTTTATTAAGTGATTGATAACATTTGGATATTCTTGAACTCTAGATTAATTGTATTATAAATGTTTAATATTTATCATTCATCTTATTTGATTGATTCTTTATATCATTGTCATGATTCTCATGTTTATATTGTGTTGGAAGTTATCTTTGGCCCGTAGTGCATAGATGGACTGTTGGTTATTGGTTTTACAGTTGTTTATCTTTGGCCTATGCAAAGATGATCTATTGTTTGATATTTTTGGCCCGTAGTGCAAAGATGGACAGGTGTATGACATGATCATGACCACTGGTGATACTAACGAATATCTTTGGTCGTAGTGCAGGGATAATTCGATGATGTGATTGGCAGAATCATGACCATTAGTTAACAGTTGAATGTCTTTAGCCGTAGTGCACTGACAGGAAATTGATTGGTATGATCATGACCATTGGTTTTATAGTTGAATATTTTTGGCCCGTAGTGCAAAGATAGACAACTGATTGGTATGATCATTGTTATTATATTTGAATATCTTTAGCCTTTGGGGTAAGGATATTGAGTAAACGTTCTATTATGCCTTTGTGGCAAGGAGAAACTGTTGATTCACATTATTATAAATATGAATTGTGAATTTAACTTAACATCTTTGGTGGTTCAGATAAAGACAGTTGATGAAAGTTCTATTTGTCTTGGGTATAATAAAGAACTGTTGATGGGTATTACAGCGATAAAATTGATGATTACATGAATATCCTTGGCCGTGGTGCATGGATGATTCGATTTTATTTAGTAAGTTGAGTCTCAGCAATAAAGTTGATGAAAAACTTTTTAAATCATAGAATATAGTAGATTTTATGCTCTACTTGACTCTTCTAATGGATTGTTTATTCCACTGCAGTTGTTGATCTAAAACTTGTTGTCTATTGTATTCTATCAGTTGTTATACTGTTGAAGGCTAAGGATAATTTATTCCGCATTATCTTAGTCATAATATTTTTCTTTGGGCTAGTTGAGCTCACCCTTTTCTTTCACCGTTTCTCTTGTGAAATGAGAATATAGTTGGGGCCGGTCGGGGAAGTTCGATGGTCCGGATGGTCCTTTTAGTAGTCCTCACTATTACGTGAAATAGTGTGATAATAATTGTAATGAGGACTCCATTGAGAGTGGATATTATGCAGAAAGGCAATATTCTGCTTTAAACTCTCGACTTATGTTTTGTCGTATTTTACACGACAGTTGTATAATTAAGTTTTCACTTGTATTTTGTACCATGTATTTGGCGACTCAAGATGGGTGATGTATACCTATTTTGGGGGCGTCACAATTGGTATCAAAGCCATAGAAAAGAGCCCCGAGCCTTTATCCGGTGACTTCCAAGTCTTGGGATGCACCGCTTTACTTTTCTGTAGGGACGCCGTAAGTAATCTGACCATGGCAAGTTCATAGTATCATTGTGAGGTGCTATCCAAGTCTTGGATGCGGGTCACAGTTGGTATCAAAGCTTAGGGATATAATCCATAGCTGAGATGTGAGACTAGAACTAGGAGGGGAGAGACGGGTAATTCCTTCGCTAGTATGACCTACCTAAGTTATTTGGTATTTAATTGGTCGGTCAGAGTATAGAGATAATATATGGCATGTCAATTAACCCTTATTGTGAAACTATATTCTAGAATGATATCTGAAATACAGGAGATGAGAAATGTGAAAATTATGATAGAGAGGAAATAACCGGGAAGGTACAATCCAAAAAGAAAGCAAGGTATTCTCATCTCTTCGAACTACCAGGTACGTAAATTTTGAGGACGAAATTTTATAAGGAGGGGAGATTGTGAGACCCCGAATTTTATGAAATGAAAGTATTCAATTTTCTTATAATTATTCTATTTAGTAAATGGTTAAATTGATAAAAGGTTAAAGTTAAGGGTGATATGTGAAAATTTTTCAAAGTAAACAAGTTGTCATTAAATAATCGGTGATAAAATTATAGTAATATGCGTGGTTGCATAGTAGCACACAGTATTGTACAGTATCTTTGATTATTGATGCTTACGTGAGAAGTCACTCAATTTTATTCAATTATTGTCATAATATTTTATATTATTAAATCAATAATTGAGATGACAAAGTTATTCATATTATTATTTACAATATTGACGATGTCTAGAAGTTCTGTCAAGGAGAGGTTAAGTCATCTAATTGCGCGTCAATAGGGAGAAATCCTTATCGAAAAGCCCCCTCTTTCCTAGGAACGATTTGGTTGTTAATTTTGTGAGTTATATTATTAATGATGAATGTTATTAAAATTCAAATTTGAGTTCGGAGTTGAATTTGGAGACGCGGACGTGATATTTGAGTCCGGGATGATGAAATTAGTAAAAATAGACTATAAACACAAAATTTACAGGGGTTGACTTTTTGGTCAAAAAGTTAACAGTTGACTTTTTCAGAAAAAGTTAAACTTCAAAATTTCAAAAATAAAATTATTGATAAAAATATTTCCATTGTGTGGGAATTATTAGTGTTAGTGGAAATCGACATTTATTTCGATAATAATTGATGTTTGGAGGTTATATTGACCAGACGGGTAATTAACCGGATAAATAAGCAATTAATTGCTATTAATTCACATGCTTATAACTATGTGTTCACATGTGTGTACTATTGATTCACATGATTTACTATTAGGGGAGTTGGTGAAAAATTGATAATACTTGCATGACTAAATTAAAAATGGAGGTATAGATGAAGGTACTATACTGTAATTAGTTTTTTCACATGATTATACTATTGAGTCACATGAATGAACTATCAATTCACATGATTTACTATTAGGGGAGGTGGTGCAAGTTTGATAATACTTGCAGGACTAAATTAAAAATGAAGAAAAAGAGAAAGGTATTATACTGTAATATTTCGAGCCCCAAAATGTGCAATTATTGAAACTATATTTTCCTATAAATAGAAGCTTATTCTTCCTTCATTTCTCACCAATTAACTAAGTCGCACAAGAGCAATTATTATAGAGAGAAATTATAGAGAGAAAGAAGAAGAGAAGTCTGCTACCTCACTATTCCAGTATCCAGTTTCTTCTAAGGTAAGGGGTATTATTAATTTCATATTCTGAAGAGAAGTTATTTTTTGTATTCGTATGAATATTATTTTCATTCAATATTCGTAAGGAATATCATCTTTGTTGAATATTCGTAGGAATATTATTTTCGTTCAACAGACGTAAGGGGTATTATTTCTTTCGTATTCATGAAGAGAGTTATTTTCTTTCAATACTACGTGTAGGGTTGTTATTCCATTTTTATTATTACATTGGAATAACTCGCCTGTCTGTGAGGACTCTAGCATGTATGGTGAATTCTTCATTATTCCATTCTTTATTATTCTATTGGAATAACTTTGCTCTACGCGACTACCGCATGCATGGTGAATTCTTCATTATTCCATTCTTTATTATTTTGTTGGAATAACTTTGTCTCACGCGACTACACCGCATGCATGGTGAATTCTTCTATTATTCCATTCTTTATTATTACATTGGAATAACTCCGCTCACGCAGACTCACCGCATGCATGGTAAATGACCCTTCATATTCATTCTTTATTAAATTGTGGAAATGATCTGTCTACGTGGATTACCGCATGGCAGGTGAAAATCCATTTGCAGTTTTGAAATTTTTCTGACCCTCAAAAATTCTGGAAAAATTGGAAATGATAAATTGTTGAGTTTTCTAGATTGTGTCCAAAAATGGTGATTTTTGGATGTATAGATTAAGAGTTATGAATTTTATGGAAAAGACTATTTTAAAAGTAAACCCTTATAACTCCTTGTGGTTAACTCCAAAATTGGTGAAATTTTTATTGAGAGTACATGTATATCACTGGAGTATACCTTGTAAATTTCGGAATTTTTGGACAAAAGTACAGTTTATGATAAATGTCTAAATATTCGGCAGTTTTGGCCATATGAAAAATAGTAAATGAATTTTAAAAATTTTGAGAAAAAATATATGTTCAATATGAGACTATATTCTACTAAATCCCAGAAAAAAAAAATGTTTGGGACTGATTTGGTATTTTTCATGAAAATGGTTTAGTTACGAATATATGAATTAAATATGTTATGTTGAAAAATTGGTATATAGGATTTTATGGCTTGAAAATCCTATATAAGGTATATGCAGATTTTTGATGAGGGATTTGATCATTGGTGATGAAATCTTATGAGTATGGCATTTTTGAGTGATTAAATGCATTATTTGGTAAAGTATAAATAATTAAAATAAATTATTTATAAGTTTAAGAAGTGATTAAAATATTATTATAATATTAATAATATTAGATTATGAGTTTATTAAGTGATTGATAACATTTGGATATTCTTGAACTCTGGATTAATTGTATTATAAATGTTTAATATTTATCCTTTATCTTATTTGATTGATTTTTTATATCATTGTCATGATCCTCATGCTTATATTGTGTTGGAAGTCATCTTTGGCCCGTAGTGCATAGATGGACTATTGGTTATTGGTTTTACAATTGTTTGTCTTTGGCCTGTAGTGCAAAGATGATCTGTTGTTTGATTGTTTTGGCCCGTAGTGCAAAGATGGACAGGTGTACGACATGATCATGACCACTGGTGATACTAACAAATATCCTTGGTTGTAGTGCAGGGATAATTCGATGATGTGATTGGCAGGATCATGACCATTAGTTAACAGTTAAATATCTTTGGTCGTAGTGCACTGACAGGAAATTGATTGGTATGATCATGACCATTGGTTTTATAGCTGAATATCTTTGGCTCGTAGTGCAAAGATAGACAACTGATTGGTATAATCATTGTTATTACATTTGAATATCTTTAGCCTTTGGGGTAAGGATATTGAGTAAACGTTCTATTAACCCTTTGTGATAAGGAGAAACTGTTGATTCACATTATTATAAATATGAATTGTGAATTTAACTTAACATCTTTGGTGGTTCAGGTAAAGACAGTTGATGAAAGTTCTATTTGTCTTGGGTATAATAAAGAACTGCTGATGGGTATTACAGCGATAAAATTGATGATTACATAAATATCCTTAGCCATGGTGCATGGATGATTCGATTTTATTTATTAAGTTGAGTCTCAACGATAAAGTTGATGAAAAACTTTTTAAATCATAGAATATAGTAGATTTTATGCTCTACTTGACTCTTCTAATGGATTGCTTATTCCGCTGCAGTTGTTGATCTAAAACTTGTTGTCTATTGTATTCTATCAGTTGTTATACAGTTGAAGGCTAGGGATAATTTATTCTGCATTATCTTAGTCATAATATTTCTTACTGGGCTAGTTGAGCTCACCCTTTTCTTTCACTGTTCTCTTCAGGAAATGAGAATATAGTTGGGACTGGTCGGGGAACGGATTGACGGTCCAGATGGTTGTTTTAGTAGTCCTCACTATTCTGTGAAATAGTGTGATAATAATTGTAATGAGGACTCCATTGAGAGTGGATATTGTCTAGAAGGCAATATTCTTGTTTAAACTCTCAGCTTATATTTTGTCGTATTTTACACGACAGTTGTATAATTAAGTTTTTACTTTTATTTTGTACCATGTATTTGGCGACTCAAGATGGGTGATGTATACCTATTTTGGGGGCGTCACAGTTGGTATCAAAGCTTAGGGATATGATCCATGGCTGAGATGTGAGACTAGAACTAGGAGGGGAGAGACGGGTAATTCCTTCGCTAATATGACCTACCTAAGTTATTTGGTATTTAATTGGTCGGTCAGAGTATAGGGAAAATATATGGCATACAAATTAACCCTTATTGTGAAACTATATTCTAGAATGATATCTGAAATACAGGAGATGAGAAATGGGAAAATCATGATAGAGAGGAAATAACCGGGAAGGTACAATCCGAAAAGAAAGCAAGGTATTCTCATCTCTTCGAACTACCAGGTACGTAAATTTTGAGGGCGAAATTTTATAAGGAGGAGAGATTGTAAGACCCCGAATTTTATGAAATAAAAGTATTCAATTTTCTTATAATTATTCTATTTAGTAAATGGTTAAATTGATAAAAGGATAAAGTTAAGGGTGATATGTGAAAAATTTTCAAAGTAAACAAGTTGTCATAAAATAATCGGTGATAAAATTATAGTAATACGTGTGGTTGCATTGTAGCAAACAGTATTGTACAGTATCTTTGATTATTGATGCTTACGTGAGAAGTCAATCAGTTTTATTCAATTATTGTCACAATATTTTATATTATTAAATCAATAATTGAGACGACAAAGTTATTCATATTATTAATTGCAATATTGATGATGTCTAGAAGTTCTGTCAAGGAGAGGTTAGGTCATCTAATTGCGCGTCAATAGGGAGAAATCCTTATCGGAAAGCCCCCTCTTTCCTAGGAACAATTTGGTTGTTAATATTGTGAGTTATATTATTAATGATGAATGTTATTAAAATTTAAATTTGAGTTCGGAGTTGAATTTGGAGACGCGGACGTGATATTTGAGTCCAGGACGATGAAATTAGTAAAAATAGACTATAAACACAAAATTTATCGGGGGGTTGACTTTTTGGTCAAAAAGTCAACAGTTGACTTTTTGGTCAAAAAGTCAACAGATGACTATTTCAGAAATTTATCAGAATTATTGTTGGATTGAGAAAACGATAAAAATAACTTTTTATGAAAATAACGGCGAAAGTTTTACCGTTAACTGTTGAAACACTCGGTGTTAAAAGTACAATAATACGCATGGTTGCATAGTAGCACACGGTATTAATTATTGATGCTTATGTGAGAAGTCACTCAGTTTTGTTCAATTATTGCTACAGTAATTGTTGCATAGTATCTCACGTTATTTGATTCAATTATTGTTGATATTTTATATATTATTAAATCAATAATTGAGATGACAGAGTTTGTAAGGCCCCAACTTTTATGAATAAAGAATAATTTTCTCGAAATATATTTTTGAATATTATGGTGTGGATTTGATATAATATTATAGTTATGGGTAATATTTACAAATTTTGCAAAGTAAGCAAGTGGTTATATAATATTCGATTGGTTAGGGGAATATTCGCTTTAATAGGGAATATTAAATGACGACTCAAGACAATCATTAGTGGACCCCACAACCAAGTATTGTCGTGAGTTAGAAAATGACATAATTATCTTTTTAAAAATAACGGCGGAAGTTTTACTGTTAAGCTGTTGAACTACTCGGTAGTAAAAGTACAGTAATACTCGTGGTTGCATAGTAGCACACGGTATTGATTATTGATGCTTACGTGAAAAGTCACTCAGTTATACTCAATTATTGCTACAGTAATTATTGCATCATATCTCTCATATTATTGATTCAATTATTGTCACAGTATCATCTGCATAATATAATATATTATTAAATCAATAATTGAGACGACAAAGTTATTTATATTATTAAATTTCAATATTTACAATGTCTAGAAGTTCTGTCAAGAAGAGGTTTGGTCATCTAATTGCGCGCCAATAAGCAGAAATCCTTGTCGAAAAGCCCCCTCTTTCCTGAGAACGACCTGGATGTTAAATATTGTGAGTTATAATATTAATGATCAATAAGTTTGTGTTAATTAAACTACAGACCTAGAACCGACTTTAATCGATAAAGTTAAAGCTGCTCAAACTACAGACCAGGAGCTGATGCGTATGAAGAAGAGAGTGCAAGAAGGTGCTATTCCGGAAGCAAGAATCGATGAAGAAGGAATACTTTAAGTCAACTCTAGACTTTGTATTCCTAACGATTCTGACTTGAAGTATAAAATCATAATGGAGGCGCACAACACACCGTTTGCAATCCATCTTGGGAGTACCAAAATGTATCGTGATCTTCGACATATATTTTGGTGGAGCAATATGAAGAGAGAGATAGCGGGGTTTATCTCAAGGTGTCTAACTTGTCAACGAGTCAAGGGAGCATCAAGTGCCAAAAGGTCCATTGCAACCACTTAAAATTCCAGAATGGAAGTGGGAGCACATTACCATGGATTTCGTTACTGGTCTTCCCAAGGTTTCTCATGGTATAGATGCGATTTGGGTCATTGTTGATAGATTGAACAAGTCTGCTCATTTCTTACCGATACGAGAAACTTTTACACTTGAACGTCTTGCTAGTATATATATAAACGAGATCATAAGATTGCATGGTATGCCAGTATCCATAGTTTTTGATCGAGACCCAAGATTCACTTTAAGATTTTGGGTTAGTTTGCAAAAAGCTATGGGCACAGATTTACGATTTAGTTCGGCATATCATCCTCAAACGGATGGGCAGTCGCAAAGGACTACTCAAACTCTTGAAGATTTATTAAGACTCTGTGTCCTTAACTTCAAGGGAAGTTGGGACAAGTTCTTACCATTGGTGGAGTTTTCCTACAACAATAGTTATCAAGCAAGTATTGGCATGGCTCCATTTAAGGCATGGTATGGAAGAAAGTGTCGTTCTCCAATATGCTGGGATGAGGTGGGTGAAGCAACGTTGTTGGGACCGAATTTGGTACGTATGACTACGAAAAAGATTCAAATGATCCGACAACATATAAAAACCTCACAAGATCGACAAAAGAGTTATGCTGATCTTCATCGAAAGGACGTGGAATTCAATATTGGAGATCATGTGTTGTTACGTGTTGCTCCATGGAAAGGAGTTACAAGATTTGGAAAGAGAGGAAAGCTCAATCCTCGATTCATTGGCCCATTTTGAATCCCCGATCGAGTAGGAACTGTGGCCTATAGACTCGCCTTACCGCTAAGTATGTCTCGTGTTCATAACGTTTTTCACATATCTATGTTACGTAAATATGTGAAAGACCCGAACCATATTATTGAATTAGAACCAGATGAGATGGAGGAAGATTTAATGTATGAAGAGTTACCTGTTAAAATATTGGATAAGAAGGATCATATTCTACGCTCTAAAGTTATACCTCAAGTCAAAGTTTTGTGGAGAAACCACGATGTGGAGGAAATGACCTGGGAGTTAGAATCTGAGATGAAATCAAGGTATCCTCACCTCTTCGACATACCAGGTACGCACCCTAATTTCGAGGACAAAATTTCATAAGAAGGGGAGGTTGTAAGACCCCAACTTTTTTGAATAAAGAATAATTTTCTCGAAATATATTTTTGAATATTATGGTGTGGATTTGATATAATGTTATAGTTATGGGAAATATTTACAAATTTTGCAAAGTAAGCAAGTGGTTATATAATATTCGATTGGTTGGAGAATATTCATTTTAACAGAGAATATTCGTACGACGGCACAATCATTGTTGGACCCCACAACGAAAGTATTGTCGTAGTTAGAAAATGACATAATTATCTTTTTAAAAATAACGGCGGAAGTTTTATCGTTAAACCGTTGAACTACCCTAGTAAAAAAAGTACAAAGAATACTGGCGTGGTTGCATAGTAGCACACCTGTATTGATTATTGATGCTTACGTGAGAAGTCACTCAGTTATACTCAATTATTGCTACAGTAATTGTTGCATCATATCTCTCATATTATTGATTCGATTATTGTCACAGTATCATCTACATAATATGATATATTATTAAATCAATAATTGAGACGACAAAGTTATTCATATTATTAAATTGTAATATTTACAATGTCTAGAAGTTCACATCGAGGAGAGGTTTGGTCATCTAATTGCGTGTACAATAAGGAGAAATCCTTATCTGAAAGCCCCTCTTCCCGGGACGACACGGTTGTTAAATATTATGAGTTATCATATTAATGATGAATAAGTTCGTGTTGATTAAAGATGAAATTGATAGTTCCATGGTGTTGGAATTATTAGTGTTAGTGGAAATCTACATTTATTTCGATATTAATTGATGTCTAGAAGTTTTACTAACTAGTCGGGTAATTAATCGGATAAATGAGCAATTAATTGCTATTAATTCACATGATTATAACTATTTATTTACATGTGTGTACTATTGATTCACATTCTTGTACTATTAGGGGAGTTGGTGCAAGATTGATAATACTTGCATGACTAAGTTAAAATGGATGTATAGATGGAGGTACTATACCGTAATTCGGTATTTTCACATGATTATAACTATTGATTCACATGATTGAACTATTGATTCACATTATTTACTATTAGGGGAGGTGGTGCAAGTTTGATAATACTTGCAGGACTAAATTAAAAATGAAAGAAAAGTTGAAGGTATTGTACTATAATATTTTGAGCCCCAAAACGTGCAATTATCGAAACTATATTTTTCTATAAATAGAAGCTCATTCTTCCTTCATTTCTCACCAATTCACTAAAGCTTTAGAACAATTATTATAGAGAGAAATTATAGAGAGAAAGAAGAAGAGAAGTCTGCTACCTCTGTACTCCAGTATCAAGTTTCTTTCTAAGGTAAGGGGTATTATTTCTTTCGTATTCATGAAGAGAGCTTCTGTTATTCCATTCTTTATTATTCTGTTGGAATAACCTGTCTATGCGAAGTACCGCATACATGGTGAAATTCTTCTGTTATTTCATTCTTTATTATTCTGTTGGAATATCCTGTATGTGCGGATTACGCATGACCTGGTTCCATTCTTTATTATTCTGTTGGAATAACCTGTCTATGTGGATTATCACATGCATGGTGAATGATCCTTCGTATTCATTCCTTATTAAATTGTGGAAATGATCTATCTACGTGGATTACCGCATGGCGGGTGAAAATCCATTTGCAGTTTCATATATTCTATGATACTCATTTGGTTAAAGTTTTAGCTTCTATACTCCACGAAATTAGTAGAATATCCTGGATATTTGCGCTTCATCTGGTATCTTTTTATGGAAATATTCTTCTAAGCATTCTCGAATTTTACTCCACAAAGCAGTATCATGTTGACAATTTGGACGTAATTGATTTCAAGATAAATTAACTTTTAAAACTTTAAAATTTATTCTTGAACTTGTTTTATTGAATTATTATGTCATTGTCATCATCTTCATGCTTATATTGTGATGAAAGTCATCTTTGGCTTACGTGCGTAGATGGACTTGGTATGATTATGACCAGGGATTATTTGGTATAATCATGACCTGTAATGTTCTAAATGATGTGGTAAAAGTCCTCAGTAGCTTGTAGTGCATTGATGGAAAGTTTTTGGTATGATTATGACCAGGGATTATTCGGTATAGTCATGACCATTGATGATTTAATGAATATCCTTGTCCCGTAGTGCAGGGATGACTCAATGATGTGGTTTATTTATTAAGCTGAGTCTCAGAGATAAAAATTGATGAAAACATTTTAAATCATAGAAGATAGTAGATATCATGCTCTACATGACTCTTCTAATGGATTGCTTATTCCGCTGCAGTTAAACTTGATGTCTATTGTATTTTATCAGTTTAACATTGTTGAAGACTAATGATAATTTATTCTGCATTATTTTAGTCATAATATTTCTTACTGGGCTAGTTGAGCTCACCCTTTCTTTCACTGTTCTCTTAAGGAAATAAGAACGTAGCCGGGACTAGTCGGGGAACGGAGTGACGGTCCAGATGATAGCATTAGTAGTCCTCACTATTCTGTTAAATAGTGTGACAATAAATGTAATGAGGACTCCTTTAAGTGTAGATATTGTCTAGATGACAATATTCTTATTAAAACTCTTAGATTATGTTTTGTCGTATTTTATACGACTGTTGTATAATTATGTTGTATTTGAATTTTGTACCATGTATTTGACGACTCAAGATGGGTGATGTATACCTATTTTGGGGGCGTCATAGAGTTATTAATATTATTATTTACAATATTGACAATGTATAGAAGTTCTGTCAAGGAGAGGTTTTGTGACGCCCCCAAAACAGGTATACATCACCCATCTTGAGTTGCCAAATACATGGTACAAAATTTAAATACAACTTAATTATACAACAAATGTGGTAAAAATACTACAAAACATAATCTAAGAGTTTTAATAAGAATATTGTCATCTAGATAATATCCACACTCAATGGAGTCCTCATTACATTTATTGTCACACTATTTAAATGTAATAGTGAGGACTACTAATGCTATCATCCGGACTGCTACTCGCTCCCTCGACTAGTCCAAGCTACGCTCTCATTTCCTGAAGAGATCAGTGAAAGAAAGGGTGAGCTCAACTAGCCCTGTAAGAAATATTATGACTAGGATAATGCAGAATAAATTATCATTAGTCTTCAACAATGTTAAACTAATAAAATACAATAGACATCAAGTTTAACTACATCGGAATAAGCAATCCATTAGAAGAGTCAAGTAGAGCATGATATCTAGTATCTTCTATGATTTAAAATGTTTTCATCAAATTTTTTTTATCTCTGAGACTCAGCTTAATAAATAAACCACATCATCAAATCATCCCTGCACTACGGTGAAAGTAGTATGCACACAAGCCAATCATGTTTGATGATAAAGCATATACTTTGTAATAATCTTATTCATTTATTAATAAAAAGTATTAATTTATTAAAGGCTTTTAATTATCTACATGATGCTATTTTATAATATGTGATAAACCCATAGTTTTAAGCAATGCTTTTAGAATAATGATGATGATCATTCTAATGAGATCTAAATTCTTAGAAAGCTTAAAACTAAAATAGTTCCCAATCATTGGATTACTAAATTGGGAATTAGTGAATCCGGATAGATTGGTACATACGTTGTTTGCTCATTGGATGAGGATGATTGATCTCATGATCATTTGTGTGGAGACACTAAAGCAAGTATGTAGGTGCTTATTAGAGAATAAGTTCACTGAACGTGGCTCGCTAAGGAATACCTAATGGAGTTTTATTTGCCTATCAATAGGAATTCCTGTAGTAATAGTAGTACAAGTGATCCTTGGACTTGAGATCGTCATAGTATCTTGTGTATGATGAGTTATACTTTGACTTATTCCTTAAGACCCTTAGGGTATATCAAAGGGTATGCTTGGGTATAATAAGTTGTATACGGAGATAATGTATGATCAATAAAGAATCTACCACTTCTAATAAAAGAAGAGAAATGTCCTATGTGATTCGATAAATGACAACCCAAAGAGTCCTCGGTTAAGGCGTAATGAAAAATTAGAAAGGAGTTTCTAATTTGCATTATTTGAGTCAGGCATTTAAGGATCGAAATACATATAATTAAATAAAATAAGACTTGTGAAGAATTCCATGTCTTATATTTAATTGGGACATCAGATGGTGGAAGGATTGAATTGTATTTAACTATTTACTCAAAGGTTCTTTAATGATTAATGTTGAAATCTATATTATCCGGAAAGTCGCTGATCGCTAGGGAGGCTTATCCCTATCAGAATAAATATTATTTATTTAAATAAATTAATTGTTTAATTTATTTATTTAAATAAGATTAGAATTGTTCTAATTAATTTATTCACAACCTGGTTTAATATGGAGAACCTAAAGGGTCACACCATAAAAGGAAGAATAATTATTTAAGAAGTTAATGGCATAATCGTAATAATATATTTAAGTATATTTAATTTAATCTATGATGATAGAATAAATTAAATTGCTTAATATTTATTATTTAATATTTTAGAAATATTAAATATAAATTAATAAGAGGAGTCTTATTAATATTATTACAATTATTATTATTTTAATTTCTAAAAGAGTTTAGAAATTAATTTAATATAAGTACTCTCATTTATTCCTAATTGGATTAGGAAGGAAAATTAGTTAAAAGAGTTTAATTAATTATCCCTAATAAGATTAGGGAGCTTTAATTAATTAAAAGAATTTAATTAATTAAATAAATCCCAATTCCTTAATTGTCGAGGTGGGTTGCTTACATCTATAAATAAGAGGAGTCTTATTATGGGTGGGGGGTTGTTAACTTTTTCAACATACGTAATAATAATTCCAATTTGTTGAAGAGTACGCCTTTTTCTATACAGATAGGAAAAACTAGGGTTTGAGCCAATACCCCATCTTCTTGAATCTTTTTCTTTCTTGGTGGATCACCTCTGAGGCCAAACATATGGGTGGCTAACGCTGATCAAAGGAAGGAACAAAACCCTGGTGGATTCAAGTTGAACGCGAAAAAGGATTTGAGGTGAACTTGTACCGAGGAAGCTCGATCTTCAAGGGTATGATTTTATTCTTTATCTTTTCGTTTAATTAATAATTGTGCATAAAGGGTGATCCGGGTATATGGTTTGTAAATTTTTAAACTCTGATTTTACACGCTTCCGCTTAATTTGTGCAATTTGATTGCGCAAATGAATATTACAAACCTAACAGTGGTATCAGAGCCAAACCTTTATGCAAATTATTAATTGTTTTAATTTGATATTATATTGATATGTGTTTAGAATAATTTAATTGGGCATAATTTAATTGTATAGAATTTATGTATAGATATTACCGTTATATATATAATATTTATATATATTATATATTTAATCTTATTTGATAGGCGCGGATCACAAGCTGTTAACAGGTTTTATTAATGGAGGTTGCACGGAATTCCGTGTGCTTTAATCAAAAAAAAAAAAAAAAAAACATGCTTCACGAAAATTTGAAAAGGCATGGTAGAAGGTCATGCGAACTAATAAAAATAAAAAAAATTAAAATATATATGAATTACCTAACGATTCATGAAATAAGGAATTAAATATATATATGATTACTTATATATATTATATATATATATATAATATATATATTTCATTTCATATATATATTATATATAATATATATTCTTAATAATTTTATTATTAAAATAAAAATTTTATTTTAATATTAAAATAAAAAGTTTATTTTATATTAAAATATAAAATTTATTTTAATTTTAAAATTAAATTTCATGCTAACTA
Source organism: Panax quinquefolius (assembly GCA_020205615.1). Lineage (NCBI taxonomy): Eukaryota > Viridiplantae > Streptophyta > Magnoliopsida > Apiales > Araliaceae > Panax > Panax quinquefolius. The sequence continues at coordinate 142,414,071 of CM035154.1, forward strand.
ATTAGAGTTGGAATTGGATTCCATAATAACTAATTGGAGTTGAAATTGGATTTTATTTTTCCTAAAATAAAGGAGTTTATTTGTGAATAGGGAAGTAAATCCATCTTTCCTTAAATAAAGGAGTTTGTTTAGATATGAAATAAGATTTCATATTATTCAAAATAAAAGAGTTTATTTGTGAATAGGAAAGAGAATCCATGTTTCCTTAAATAAAGGAGTTTATTTAAATATGAAATAAGATTTCATATTATTCAAAATAAAGGAGTTTATTTGTGAATAGGAAAGATAATCCGTGTTTCCTTTAATTTTTTTTTTTTACATGGAATTGGATTCCATAATTAATTAAAATAAAAGAGTTTATTTTAATTAAAGATTATTTTATATATATGGAATTGATTCCATAATTAATTAAAATAAAGGAGTTTATTTTGATTAAATATTTTGATTAAAATAAAATAGTTTATTTTATTCAAAATTGGATAAATTAAAATAAAATAGTTTTATTTTGATTTAAATTTGGATTAAAATAAAGGAGTTTATTTTGATTCAAAATAGATTTTATACTAACTAAATTTGCCCATTAAATGATATCAATATATATATTAAATGTTTAATTATTCATGAGATGAATGTTATTTATCGATGCATATGGTGATGTGTATGATAATAAATGGGATTGATTATGGACTATCGACCAATATGATTGGATTTTATTTTAGTTGGATGCATGAATGTATGGGTTTTATTAAATGGGGTCTGCATACATCGCCTTCTAATTTTTCTTAATGTAAATTCCATTCCCTCCTATGTATTTCCCTCGATCACGATCAAGGTTTCTATTTATTTTAAATAGTTTTGTAATAGGAATAGTTAGAATTAATTTTAGAAAAATTGGAGATAAAGAGCAAGGAGCGCGTGAAGACCTGCTTTGTAATGGAGTCCGGTTTAAATGTAATAGTTATATTTAAATATTATTTCTTGCACCCCTAGGGTTTGACCTTTTGGTTCACTTGGTGGCTCTAGTGAACCAAACTAGAATAAAAGTCCATAATCAATCCGGGTAGAATATAGTATTCTATATGTGCATGCTTATACTATATATATTATATATTATGCAAACATGCTTCGCATGTTAATTAATATATGCGTATTTTATATATATATATTTGCATGCCGCTAAACAAGATGAGACAAATTAATAACAAACCCCTCAATTTTTATATATATTAAGTACTAAGCGCTCAAAGATATTTGGAATATCGAACGTCGCTTTTCTAGCATGATAAAATTAATAGAGTATTAAATATTTAATATGAGTTTGTTGTGTCACCACAAGGCAAGTATTAAGTATTTAAGATGTTAATTTATCACATTTGATGCTTATAAAGAAAATTGAACAATATTGTTTTGTTGTGTCACCACAAGGATGATATTTTCTTTTTTGAATATATGGAGTGCTAGGTTGACTTAACTTGGATAATTTTGATTCTGATGTGCCACCACTGATCAAAATAATCTAAGAGGCAAAAAGAAAAGGAGTTGCATAGTTGATGTAATTGACAAAAGTTGTTCACCTATTTATTTATATATAGTTTGTTGTGTCACCACAAGGCTATATACATTTGAAATGGGATCCTTATTCTCACTAGCAAATCTTTAATTAGATTTTGCCAACTATATAAGTGAGGGTAATATAGTTTGAAGAAAATAGTGGGAGATACTAATTTAAAACAAGACCTAATTTATTTTGGTAATTAATAAAAGAATGTATGTTAAAATGTTGTTAATTACAAATTCATTTATAGAATTTTACAATGTCTAAAATTACTATCATCATGCGAAGCATATTAGATGCTAAATTAACCGCAATCAATTAAACGGATTGGTTAAGGAATTTGAGAATAGTTCTCATAAATGAAAAAGCTATCTTATGTCCTTAATACGCTTATCCTCGCAATGGTTGCGCATAATGCCTCCGAGAAAGAGATTGCTACTTTTAGAAAGTGGCAAGATGATGCACATTGGCTCAATGCATCATGCTCATCCACGAGTAACAAGCTTCAAATACACACCTGAAACTATGGATACTCCTACTATATTCCCGCACATCAAGTAGTTGATGGTGAGGAAAGTAGGGCGATAGATATCGAGATATCTAAGGAGCTCTTTCGATCTAGAACGGCCAATGGCACTACAAAGATGTATAAAAGTCCTTAACATTATCAATTTGATTGATCAATTAGACAACTGGTTTTGTCATGGATAGAGAGTTGAGCCAAGATTTGATCTTGCACTCACTCCTGACTCTTTCATTTCAATTGTTGTGTGAATTTTTCATATAAACAAGCTAGATATCAGCTTCGCTGATTTGCTTAACATATTGAAAAATGTTGAGAGTCACTTTCCAACCAAGAAAGACCAAGTCTTACTGGTAGGGGCCAAAGGATCTTCTGAAAAGAAGAACGATTCAAAGAAGGTAAATAGAAAGGCGTAAACAAAGGATAATAAGAACAAAACTGATATGGATGGCAAAGGCGTTTGCTTCCACTACAATAAGCCTGGACACTAGAAAGAAACTGCAAGAAGCATCTTGCAGAGGCTAACCAAAGAAGCTTAGTGAAGTTTCAGTTACAATCCAGTTTTTGTTCATGATTGAAATAAATTTTTCTTTAAGTCAAGGTTCTACTTGGGTATTGGATACCGACTTTGGTTATCATAAATATAGATTTATGAAGGGACCAAGAAGAAGTAAAAAGTTAAACAAAGATAAGTAATCCTATGTGTGGAAAATGAAGCAAAGGTTGCTGCATTAGCCATAGAAACTTATAGTTTAGCAATGCCTACGGAAAAATCTATTAAGTCAATAAGTTGTTATTGTATTCCAGTTCTTGTTAAAAATATTATTTCCATTTTATTGTTGGACAATGAAATCTTTGGTATTATAATTAAGAACAATTGTTGTTCTATTTATAATAATAATGTTTTGTATAGAATCGAATATTACTTAATAAATTTTGTATACTTGACTTACATGAAAATAATTTTGCATATTGAACAAATTAGTATAAGAAAAGGAGATGATCATTCAAAGAGTTGAATGTGTGTATTTGTTGAAATACAAGTGTGAATTATTTGAAAGGTTCAAAGAATTCAGAAGTGAAACAAATTGGCAAAGTATTAAGATTCTTTGATTGGATCAAGGAATAAATACGTGTGCAATAAGTTTCTAAATCATCTCAAATGGTTTTCTCATAATGGACACATCCTGATACGCAATAATTGATTGATGTATCTGAATGAAAATCGCACTTTGTTGGACATACATGCGGTCCATAATGATTTTACCGACATTCCAAAGATCCTTCAGGGTCATGTCCTAGAAATGGTCGATATCTACGAAAAATGGTAACCTCAAAATCCTACCCCAAGACTCCATAAAAGTTATGGATATGGAGGATTATTAATCTTAAGTATGTTAAGATAAGGGGTTGTCCAACTTATGTGAAAAGGTTTCAAAAGATAAGCTTGGGACAAGATTTGACAAGTGTCTGATTTGTGGGACATCCTAAAGTAAGTTTAGGGTATATGTTCTATAATTCTACTTAGCAAAAGGTGTTTGTTATGAAACACGCCTTTTCTAAGATAAAGGTGTTTATTATTGAAGGGCTAGTGGGAGGATAATAGATCTTGAAGAGTTCATGATCCACAAAACACTATAAGTCAAATAAGAGGAACCTATAGATAGACTTTATTGCACCACAAATCAATCGTAAATCTGAATAGTACCGAAGATTCCTAGGAGGTATGGATTCATCATGGATGATGATGATGAGGTACAAATCATAGAAGATGATGATCCAGAGTTACATACGATGAGGTAAGAGTTCTAGTGTGTACAAAAGGGACAGGTGGAGCGTCGTGACATTCCTAGTATTATATGTTGATATACTACGGATAAGGAATGACATACTAATGCTACAATCAAGAAAGATAAAGTTGTCTAAACATTCCTCCATGAATGATTTGGAAGAGTATCTTAATTGGGGATATAAATCTATATAGATAGATTTAAGAGGATGCTCGACTTAACCCAAGGAACGATATTCATTTGATGCTAAAGTCGCTTTAGCATGGCAAACTCCAAGAGATGTCTCATGTTGATGAGCTATGGAGTGTATCTCTTAATAGTCCCCACAGACTCTCGAAAAGAGAGAGATCACATGAGTAACTATCATGTATGCAATGAAATATACGAGACCCGATGTTGATCACCATATTCGAGAAGTTCATTGTGAGTCGTTGAAAAACATCTTAAAGTTCTTAACCAAAGACTAAGGATGTGATCATATTCATGGTGGGTCTAATTAAAACTAGAGGGCTTAATGACTCAAGTTTTTCGAATGCACTCAAGACGACGTAAAAAAATCCACTTTAAGGTAAAGGGTTACCTTGAACGGTGGTGCGTTGAATTGAAAAGGTTCCAAACAAAGAAAGAGTTGTTGGTTTAGTGATAAAGACAAAGTATATAGCTATAAATGAAGTCGCAAGTTGATTGTTTGGATTAAAAGTTCATTACGTAACTAGGAATAGTTCCTAAGTCTCATCTTGGATCTAAACATGTGTTGTGGCACTTTCATTTGATTATTAGAATCATTGAAAGATGGGAAATCACTATAGAGATAGTGGACTCTCATGAACAACATTACATATCCATTAACTAAAGCTTATCCAACAAACAGGATAATCGCCACACTTAGAGAAGAAGAGTATAAGATACTGATGGCGATTGGCTTTAGTGCAAGTGGGAGATTGAAAGTAGTATGCACACAAGCCAATCATGTTTGATGATAAAGCATATACTTTGTAACAATCTTATTCATTTATTAATAAAAAGTATTAATTTATTAAAGGCTTTTAATTATCTACATGATGTTTGTTTTATAATATGTGATAAACCCATAGTTTTAAGCAATGCTTTTAGAATAATGATGATGATCATTCTAATGAGATCTAAATTCTTAGAAAGCTTAAAACTAAAATAGTTCCCAATCATTGGATTACTAAATTGGGGATTAGTGAATCCTGATAGATTGGTACATACGTGTCTTGCTCATCGGATGAGGATGATTGATCTCACGATCATTTGTGTGGAGACACTAAAAGCAAGTATGTAGGTGCTTATTAGAGAATAAGTTCACTTTGAACGTGGCTCGCTAAGGAATACCTAATGGAGTTTTATTTGCCTGTCAATAGGAATTCCTGTAGTAATAGTAGTATAAGTGATCCTTGGACTTGAGATCGTCATAGTATCTTGTGTATGATGAGTTATACTTTGACTTATTCCTTAAGACCCTTAGGGTATATCAAAGGGTATGCTTGGGTATAATAAGTTGTACATGGAGATAATGTATGATCAATAAAGAATCTACCACTTCTAATAAAAGAAGAGAAATGTCCTATGTGATTCGATAAATGACAACCCAAAGTAGTCCTTGGCAGAAGGCGTAATGAAATTAGAAAGGAGTTTCTAATTTGCATTATTTGAGTTGTGCATTTAAGGATCGAAATACATATAATAAAATAAAATAAGACTTGACAAGAATTCCATGCCTTATATTTAATTGGGACATTGTATGGTGGAAGGATTGAATTATACGGAACTATTTACTCAAAGGTTCTTTAATGATTAATGTTGAAATCTATATTATCCGGAAAGTCGTTGATCGCTAGGAGGCTTATCCTCTATTGTAGAATAAATATTATTTATTTAAATAAATTAATTGTTTAATTTATTTATTTAAATAAGATTAGAATTGTTCTAATTGATTTATTCACAACCTATTTAATATGGAGAACCTAAAGGGTCACACCATAAAAGGAAGAATAATTATTTAAGAAGTTAATAGCATAATCGTAATAATATGTTAAGTATATTTAATTTAATCTATGGTGATAGAATAAATTAAATTGCTTAATATTTATTATTTAATATTTTAGAAATATTAAATATAAATTAATAAGAGGAGTCTTATTAATATTATTATAATTATTATTATTTTAATTTCTAAAAGAGTTTAGAAATTAATTTAATATAAGTACTCTCATTTATTCCTAATTGGATTAGGAAGGAAAATTAGTTAAAAGAGTTTAATTAATTATCCCTAATAAGATTAGGGAGCTTAATTAATTAAAAAATTTAATTAATTAAATAAATCCCAATTCCTTAATTGTCAAGGTGGGTTGCCCACATCTATAAATAAGAGGAGTCTTATTATGGGTGGGGGGGTTGTTAACTTTTTCAACATACGTAATAATTCCAATTTGTTGGAAGAGTACGCCCTTTTTCTATACAGATAGGAAAAACTAGGGTTTGTGCCAATACCCCATCTTCTTGAATCTTTTTTCTTTCTTGGTGGATCACCTCTAGAGGCCAAACATATGGGTGGCTAACGTTGATCAAAGGAAGGAACAAAACCCCGGTGGATTCAAGTTGAACGCGAAAGGATTTGGAGGTGAACTTGTACCTGAGGAAGCTCGATCTTCAAGGGTATGATTTTATTCTTTATCTTTTCGTTTAATTAATAATTGTGCATAAAGGGTGATCCGGGTATATGGTTTATAAATTTTTAAACTCTGATTTTACACGCTTCCGCTTAATTTGTGCAGTTTGATTGCGCAAATGAATATTACAAACCTAACATACGGGCCAAGGATATTCATTAAATCATCAATGGTCATGACTATACCGAATAATCCCTTGTCATAATCATACCAAAAACTGTCCATCAATGCACTACCGGCCAATGAGGACTTTTACCACATCATTCGTTACATTACGGTCATGATTATACTGAATAATCCCTGGTCATAATTATAGCAAGTCCATCTATGCACGTAAGCCAAAGATGACTTTCATCACAATATAAGCATGAGGATGATGACAATGATATAAGCATTAAACAAACGAAACAAGGATAAATATTAAAGACTTTAAATTTATCCAGAGTTTAAAATATCCAAATGTTATCAATCACTTAATAATCTCATAATCTAATATCATTAATATTATAACAATATTTTACACTTTGACAAATAATGCATTTAATCATTCAAAAATGCCATACTCATAAGATTTCATCATCAATGATCAAATCCCTCATCAAAAATCTGCATATACCTTATATAGGATTTCCAAGCCATAAAATCCTATTTACCAATTTTTCAACATAATATATTTAATTCATATGTTCATAACTAAACCATTTTCATGAAAAATACCAAATCAGTCCCAAAAATTATTATTTTCTGGGATTTAGCAAAATATAGTCCCATATTGAACATATATTTTTCTCAGAATTTTTAAAATTCATTTACTATTTTTCATATGGCCAAAAACTGCCGAATCTTTAGACATTTATCATAAATTGTACTTTTGTCCAAAAATTCTGAATTTTACAGAGTATACTCCTGTTATATACATGTACTCCCAATAAAAATTTCACCAATTTTGGAGTTAACCACAAAGAGTTATAAGGGTTTACTTTTAAAATAGTCTTTTCCCATAAAATCCATAACTCTTAATCTATACATCCAAAAATTGCCATTTTTGGACACAATCTAGAAAACTCATCAAATTATCATTTCAAATTTTTCCAAAATTTTGAGGGTCGAAAAAATTGTAATCTCGCTTACTGGCGAAACCCCTTTGAATGAAAATACTATTCATATGAATACAAAGGATCATTCACCATGCATGCGGTAATCCACATAGATATGTTATTCCAATGTAATAATAAAGAATGGAATAATGAAAGAATTCAACATACATGCGATAAACCGCCTGACAGACATGTGTTATTCTTAATGAATAATAAAGAATGGAACGAGGTCAATGCATAAACCGCACGCACGGATATTCCAATGTAATAATAAAGAATGGAACTGGATCATACGTAAAACCGCATACGCACGGGATATTCCAACGAATAATAAAGAATGGAACTAGGTCATGCGTAAAACCGCATGCATGTGATATTCCAATGCATAATAATAAATAATGGAATAACGGCCCGAGAATTCACCGTGCGTGCGATAGATCGCATGCATGAAAGTTATTCTAACGAAATAATAAAGAATTGAATAATAGAAGAATTTCACCATGTATGAGGTACTTGGCATGACAAAGTTATTCCAACATAATAATAAAGAATGGAATAACAATGAATTCACTAGGCATGCGATAGGCCATACAGAATGGTTATTCCAATGAATAATAAATAATAGAATAACGTAAGAATTTCACCATGTATGCGGTATTGGCATGTACAAAGTTATTCCAACATAATAATAAGGAATGGAATAACAATAGCTCTCTTCATGAATATGAAAGAAATAATACCCTTTACCTTAGAATAAAGTCAAGATCTTTCGAATAGAGAGTAGCGGACTTCTCTTCTTCTTTCTCACTATAATTTTTCTCTATAATAATTGCTCTATAGCTTTAGTGAATTGGTGAGAAATGAAGGAAGAATGAGCTTCTATTTATAGGAAAATATATTTTCGATAATTGCACGTTTTGTGGCTCAAAATATTTACAGTACAATACCTTCAACTTTTCTTTCATTTTTAATTTAGTCCTGCAAATATTATCAAACTTGCACCACCTTCCTCCAACAGAATAATAAAGAATGGAATAACAACAGAATTCACCAGGCATACGATAGATCAAGCATGACGAGTTTATTCCAATGTAATAATAAAGAATTGAATAATGTAAAAATTTCACCATGTATGCGGTACTTCACATAGACAGAGTTATTCCAACATAATAATAAAGAATGGAATAACAACGTAATTCACCGAGCATGTGATAGAATCATGACGAGACGGTTATTCCAACAGAATAATAAATAATAGAATAACAGAAGAATTTTACCATGTATGCGGTAATTCGCATAGACAGGTTATTCCAACATAATAATAAAGAATGGAATAACAATAGCTCTCTTCATGAATATAAAAGAAATAATACCCCTTACCTTAGAATAAAGCTGGATACTGAAATAGAGAGGTAGCAGACTTCTCTTCTTCTTTCTCTCTATAATTTCTCTCTATAATAATTGCTCTATAGCTTTAGTGAATTGGTGAGAAATGAAGGAAGAATGAGCTTCTATTTATAGGAAAATATAGTTTCGATAATTGCACATTTTGGGACTCGAAATATTACAGTACAATACCTTCAACTTTTCTTTCATTTTTAATTTAGTCCTTCAAGTATTATCAAACTTGCACCACCTCCCTAATAGTAAATAATGTGAATCAATAGTTCAATCATGTGAATCAATAGTTATAATCAAGTAAAAATACGAATTACAGTATAGTACCTCCATCTATACCTTCATTTTTAACTTAGTCATGCAAGTGTATTATCAATCTTGCACTAACTCCCCTAATAGTACAAGAATGTGAATCAATAGTACACACATGTGAATAAATAGTTATAATCATGTGAATTAATAGTAATTAATTGCTCATTTATCCAGTTAATTACCCGACTGGTCAGTATAACTTCTAGACATTAATTAATATCAAAATAAATGTCGATTTCTACTAACACTAATAATTCCAACACAATGGAACTATCAATTTCATCTTTAATCAACACAAACTTATTCATCATTAATATTATAACTCACAATATTTAACAACCAGGTCGTTTCCAGGAAAGAGGGGGCTTTCCAATAAGGATTTCACCTTATTGGTGCGTAATTAGATGACTAAACCTCTCTTTGACAGAACTTCTAGACATTGTAAATATTGCAATTTAATAATATAAATAACTTTGTTGTCTCAATTATTGATTTAATAATATATAAAATATTATGCAGATGATACTGTGACAATAATCGAATCAATAATATGAGAGATATGATGCAATAATTATCGTATGTAATAATTGAGTATAACCGAGTGACTTCTTACGTAAGCATTAATAATCAATACCGTAGTGCTACTATGCAACCATGCGTATTCATCGTACTTTTTTACTAACGGTAGTTCAACAGTTTTAACGGTAACACTTTCAGTTGTAGTTATTTTTATAAAAGATAATTCGTCATTTTCTAACTACGACAATACTTATATTGTGGGGTCAACTAATGATTGTCTTGTCGTACGGATATTCCTCGACAAAAAGAATATTCCCCGACCAATCGAATATTATATAACCACTTGCTTACTTTGCAAAATTTGTAAATATTTCCCACAACTATAACATTATATCAAATCCACACCATAATATTAAAAAAATATTTCGAGAAAATTAAATCTTTATTCATAAAATTTGGGGTCTCACAATCTCCCTCCTTATGAAATTTCCCTCGAAATTTACGTGCGATACTGGTATCGCAGAAGAGAGATAAGGATACCTTGACTTCATTTCAGATTCTAACTCTTGAGGTATAACCTTTGAGTGTTGAATACGATCCTTCTTATCCAAGATTTTAACACGTATCTCCTCATATGTTAAATCTTCTGCTATCTCGTCTAGTTCTAATTTAATAATGTGGTTCAGGTCATCCATATATTTACATAACATCGATACGTGAAAAACGTTATGAACACGCGATATACTTGGCGGTAAAATGAGTCTATAGGCATCAGTTCCTACTCGATCAAGGATTTCAAATGGGCCAATAAAATCGAGGGTTGAGATTTCCTCTCTTCATCGATTCTTACTTCTAGAATAGCGCCCTCTTGAACCTTCTTCTTCACATTCATCGATTCGGTGTGTAGTGGCTTGAAATGGCTTTAACTTTATCGATTAAAGTCGATTCTACTCGTATATTCGTTATCTTCACGTGGGTCCCTAGAGTCTTTAACTCTATCTTCATCATTTTTAAGTTATACGAAATGGGTTTTTGTATTAACAACATCGCACTCGTAAATGCATACGATCTTCTACTCAACGCGTCAGCTACCACGTTCACTCTTCCACGATGATATTGTGTGGTATAGTTGAAATCTTCAACAGCTCGAGCCAACATCTTTGGCGCATTATTCGTTCGTTTTGGTTAAAGAAATATTTAAGGGTTTAAGAAATGGGTTTTGAACTGGGATCAATACAAAATTCGATTTCACACTCTGGGGTTGGCCAGGAAGTTCTTCGAGAATACGTCAGGAAATTTATTAAGGATAGAAATATCATTTAAAAACTGTGACTCTCATCCAAGACATGGATAGCACATGAAATGAAGGTTTCTCCTAACGAAGTTTCAATCGACAAGTCAAAGTCTAACTTCTCTAGAGTTAAATTTAAACGTTGAGCGCAAGCAAAAGAAATAAAATAATGGGTAGAACCGGTATCTAATAATGTATAGACTTTGCAAGAATTTATAATTAACTAACCCGTGCTAACTTCGTTCGGGTTACTTGATTTTTGAAAAGTCATGAAAAATGCTCTCCCTGAAACCACCGACTTTTTTTTGTCCGTAACCGCCTTTGGTGCCACCGTCCTAGCTGGACTTGACTTTGGTGCACGACAAAATCGGGCTAGGTGACTTTCTTTTCCACAATTATAACATGCTTTGGACTGCATCACATAATTTGGACTGATATGTCCCTCCACTACGTATTTAAAACATATGACCAGCGGTCGTTCTCCTTCCTTTGAAACGGGTGATGGTGCTGCTGTCTTTCCATCATTATTGAACCTTCTCTTCTTGAAATTTCCACTTCTATTATCTTAGCCATGATTAGCACCGAAGTGGTTACCATTTTTGGCATGATAATTTCCCCCACGATGGTTATCATTGTTCCGATGGCCGTTGCCACTAGTACGATTATTATCGTGTTGTTGGTCGTTGCCTTTTGGTTGTGCTGACTCATTATCGCGCTCCAATAACTGAGCCCTATTCACAATATATGAATATAAACAAAGTTTGTGAGAAATGAGGTATTGACGTATATCGGGTTTTAAACCTCTTAGAAACATTCGCGTCATTCGCTCCTCATTATCGACCAAATGGGATGCATACCGGGATAACTCTGCAAATTTAGCCTCGTATTGCGACACGGTAAAATTGTTTTGCTCTAACTTGATAAACTCCACCTCCTTCATGTGACGAATACTTTCGGGAAAGTACTTGTCGTTGAACAGCTCTTGGAACTTCTCCCAAGACATCTTGAGTGCGTCAGGCTGGGTGCGTTTTATAGATTCCCACCAGTAATCTGCCTCTTCATGCAACATAAAGGTGGCAAAGGGAACCTTTTGCTCCTCGGAGCATCCCAAGACATCAAATATCTTTGTGATCAGCTTTAACCACGTCTCTGCCTTAAGTGGTTCTGGCTTTCCCAAAAACTCTGGTGGTCTCAGCTCCTTGAACTGCTTAGCAGTGACCGGCCGTGGGTTGTCAGTGTTTCCACCTGCATTTTGAGCAGGAGTCTCTCTCGCCTGATGTTGCATGAATTGCATAAAGCCTCTGAACATCTCATCGTTCATCATCTGATCGGTGTTGTTATTTACCTGAGGATTATTGTCTTCCTGTTGCACATTATCCTGGGCATTAATCTGTGGTGACTCAACGGTCTCATGTGCTTCATTACAGATCTCAACATTTTCAGATGCCATTTTCAAACACTGTCACAAAACAAGGGTTAATTAACATATCACATATTATCCCTATACTCAATTCCAAATTAAATACCAAATAAACTTAGGTAGGTCATACTAGCGAAGGAATTCCCCGTCTCTCCCCTCCTAGTTCTTGTCTCACATCTTTACCAGGGATCATATCCCTAAGCTTTGATACCAACTGTGACGCCCCCAAAATAGATATACATCACCCATCTTGAGTCGCCAAATACATGGTATAAAATTCAAATACAACTTAATTATACAACAGTCGTGTAAAATACGACAAAACATAATCTAAGAGTTTTAATAAGAATATTGTCATCTAGACAATATCTACACTCAATGGAGTCCTCATTACATTTATTGTCACACTATTTAATGTAATAGTGAGGACTACTAATGCTATCATCCTGACCATCACCTGCTCCCCGACTAGTCCCGGGCTATGTTCTCATTTCCTGAAGAGATCAGAGAAAGAAAGGGTGAGCTCAACTAGCCTAGTAAGAAATATTATGACTAAGATAATGCAGAATAAATTATCATTAGTCTTCAACAATGTTAAACTAATAAAATACAATAGACATAAAGTTTAACTACAGCGGAATAAGCAATCCATTAGAAGAGTCAAGTAGAGCATGATATCTAGTATCTTCTATGATTTAAAATGTTTTCATCAAAAAAATTTTATCGCTGAGACTCAGCTTAATAATTAAACCACATCATCGAATCATCCCTAAACTACGGGCCAAGGATATTCATTAAATCATCAATAGTCATAACTATACCGAATAATCCTTGGTCATAATCATACCAAAAACTGTCCATCAATGCACTACTGGCCAATGAGGACTTTTACCACATCATTCGTTACATTACGGTCATGATTATACCAAATAATCCCTGGTCATAATTATACCAAGTCCATCTATGCACGTAAGCCAAAGATGACTTTCATCACAATATAAGCATGAGGATGATGACAATGATATAAGCATTAAACAAACGAAACAAGGATAAATATTAAAAACTTTAAATTTATCCAGAGTTTAAAATATCCAAATGTTATCAATCACTTAATAATCTCATAATCTAATATCATTAATATTATAACAATATTTTAATCATTTCTTAAACTTATAAATAATTTATTTTAATTGTTTACACTTTGCCAAATAATGCATTTAATCATTCAAAATTGTCATACTCATAAGATTTCATCATCAATGATCAAATCCCTCATCAAAAATCTGATATACCTTATATAGGATTTCCAAGCCATAAAATCCTATTTACCAATTTTTCAACATAATATATTTAATTCATATGTTCAGAATTAAACCATTTTCATGAAAAATACCAAATCAGTCCCAAAAATTATTATTTTCTGGGATTTAGCATAATATAGTCCCATATTGAACATATATTTTTCTCGGAATTTTTAAAATTCATTTACTATTTTTCATATGGCCAAAACTCGCCAATCTTTCTTTAGACATTTATCATAAATTGTACTTTTGTCCAAAAATTCTGAAATTTACAGAGTATACTCTTGTTATATACATGTACTCCCAATAAAAATTTCACCAATTTTGGAGTTAACCACGAAGAGTTATAAGGGTTTACTTTTAAAATAGTTTTTTCCCATAAAATCCATAACTCTTAATCTATACATCCAAAAATCACTATTTTTGGACACAATCTAGAAAACTCATCAAATCATTTCAAATTTTCTAGAATTTTTTAGGGTCAAAAAAATTATGAAACTGCCCCTGGCAGAAATCCCTTTTGAATGAAAATACTATTTATATGAATACAAAGGATCATTCACCATGCATGCAGAATCCACATGCGATGTTATTATCGCAATGAATAATAAAGAATGGAATAACGAAGAATTCACCATGCATGCGATATAGATCGCATGCATGTGTTATTCTCAATGTATAATAAAGAATGAAACCAGGTCACGCCAGAAACCGCATGCATGTGATATTCCAAAGTAATAATAAAGAATGGAACCAGTCATGTGTAAACCGCATGCATGTGATATTTCAACGTAATAATAAAGAATGGAATAATAAATAATTCACCATGCATGCGATAGATCGCATGCAAGGTGTTATTCCAATGAATAATAAAGAATGGAACCAGTTCAAAGATAATCCGCATGCATGGATATTCCAAATGTAATAATAAAGAATGGAATAACAAAGAATTCACCATGCATGCGATAGAATCATACGTATAGATAGGTTATTCCAATGTAATAATAAAGAATAGAACCAGTCTAGTGTAATCGCATGCATGTGATATTCCAACGAATAATAAAGAATGGAATAATGTAAGAAATTCACCATGTATGCAAAGATTGTGATGTAGACAAAGTTATTCCAACATAATAATAAAGAATGGAATAATGTAAGCTCTCTTCAGAATACGAAAGAAATAATACCCTTACCTCAAAAGAAACTGGATACTGGAATAGTGAGGTAGCAAACTTCTCTTCTTCTTTCTCTCTATAATTTCTATCTATAATAATTGCTTTATAGCTTTAATGAATTGGTGAGAAATGAAGGAAGAATGAGCTTCTATTTATTGGAAAATATAGTTTCGATAATTGCATATTTTGGGGGTCGAAATATTGCAGTACAATACCTTCAACTTTTCTTTCATTTTTAATTTAGTCCTGCAAGTATTATCAAACTTGCACCACCTCCCCTAATAGTAAATCATGTGAATTAATAGTTCATTCATGTGACTTAATAGTTATAATCATGTGAAAATACGAATAACAGTATAGTACCTCCATCTATACCTCCATCTTTAACTTAGTCATGCAAGTATTATCAATCTTGCACCAACTCCCCTAATAGTACATGAATGTGAATCAATAGTACACACATGTGAACAAATAGTTATATAAGCATGTGAATTAGTAGCAATTAATTGCTTATTTATCTGATTAATTACCCAATTCAATATAACCCCTAGACATTAATTATCATCGGAATAGATGTCGATTTCCACTAACACTAATAATCCCAACACAATGGAACTATCAAATTCATCTTTAATCAACACGAACTTATTCATCATTAATATTATAACTCACAATATTTAACAACCGAATGTCGTTCCGTGAAAGAGGGGCTTGCCGATACTTAGTGCATCTTAATATCACATGCATGCGTTTACGCGCACACAGTTCCATTATTTATTATTCGCTGGGAATAACTCGTCTGCATGCGGTCTATCACATGAATGGTGATTTCGCATTGTTATTCCATTATTTATTATTCATTGGAACATCCTGCCGGTCGTAATTTCGCTTGACTGGTTCCGTTATTTATTATTATGTTGAATAACTTTGCTTATGCTGAAGTACCGCATACATGGTGAAATTCTTCTATTATTCCATTCTTTATTATTATGTTGGAATAACCTGTTTATGCGAAATACCGCATACATGGTGAAATTCTTCTATTATTACAGTCTTTATTATTATGTTGGAATAGCCTGTTTATGCGAAGTACCACATACATGGTGAAATTCTTCTATTATTCCATTCTTTATTATTATGTTGTAATAACCTGTTTATGCGAAGTACCGCATACATGGTGAAATTCTTCTATTATTCCATTCTTTATTATTATGTTTGAATAACCTGTCTACGCGAAGTACTACATACATGGTGAAATTCTTTTATTATTCCATTCTTTATTATTATGTTGTAATAACCTATCTATGCGAAGTACTGCATACATGGTGAAATTCATTTATTATTCCATTCTTTATTATACTTCTCGTTATTGGTTTTATAGCTTGTATGTCTTTTGTCTGTAGTGCAAAAGATGATATGTTGTTGAATATCTTTGGCACCGTAGTGCAAAAGATGATCTGTTGTTTGATAGCTTGGACCCGTAGTGCGAAGATGGACAGGTGTATGACATGATCATAACCACTAGTGATACTAACGAATATCCTTGGCCGTAGTGCATGGATAATTTAATGATGTGATTGGCAGGATCATGACCATTAGTTAACAGTTGAATGTCTTTGGCCGTAGTGCACTGACAGGCAATTGATTGGTATGATCTTGACCATTATTTTTAATAGTTGAATATCTTTGGCCCGTAGTGCAAAGATAGACAACTAATTGGTATGATCATTATTATTACATTTGAATATCTTCAGCCTTTGGGGTAAGGATATTGAGTAAACATTCTATTAAGCCTTTGTGGCAAGAAGGAACTGTTAATTCACATTTTTTATAAATATGAATTATGAATTTAACTAACATCTTTGGTGGTTCAGGTGAAGACAAGTGATGAAAGTTCTATTTGTCTTGAGTATAACAAAGAATTATTGATGGCTATTACAGGAATAAAATATCAACGATGGACTTTTAATCTAGAAGAGATAGTAAACATGATGTTCTACTTGACTCTTTTAATGGATTGTTGATTCCGCTGCAATTATGGTTGAAAACTTTTATTATCTACCATATGTTATAAATCTCTGACTTATTCTGATAAAGGTTATTGATAAATTAATTATCTTAGCCATAATATTCTTTACTGGGCTAATTGTGCTCACCCTTTTGCTTCACAATTTCTTTCAGGTAATAAGAGTGTAAATTTGGGTCGAAATGGGATAACAGGAAATAGTGGGATGGTCCGAGACTATCAAGTTTCTCAATACATTATAAAAGCGGTATGACATGCAATAGATAATTGTATTGAGGACCTAAGATGTGTGTGTCGATATTTTATACATCACTTAATAATTGATTTTGGCGAACAACAATAGGGTGATGAGAACCCAACTTTGAAAATCAAATTGCACCTCATTAGAATGAATATGATAGTAATCTTCTCGCTTTCTTCTTTGGGGTCTTAAAATATTTATTCTTTGTATTTTATATATGGCATTATAATAATTTGAGTTTGGATACATCTCACGAGACAATATTGTATTAAAACTCATGACCTTAACTGTGGGTGATTATTCATATATTACGCTTCAACAACAGTATAAATAAAGTTTGTATTTGATTTTTATAGTGTGATATCTGACGACTCAGAATAGGTCATTTGGACCTATTTTGGGGGCGTCACAGTTGGTATCAAAGCTTAGGGATATGATCCCTGGCTGAGATGTGAGACAAGAACTAGAAGGGGAGAGACGAGTTATATACTTTGCTAGTGTGTGACTTACCTAAGCTGAAATTGTTTACTTGATAAGTTGACAAATTGTGATATGTCGATTAACCTTTGTTTTGAAACTATATTCTAGAATGATATCTGAAATACAGGAGATGAGAAATGGGAAAATCATGATAGCGAGGAAATTACCGGGAAGGTACAATCCGAAAAGAAAGCAAGGTATTCTCATCTCTTCGAATATCAGGTACGTACGTAAATTTCGAGGGCGAAATTTTATAAGGAGGGGAGATTTTGAGACCCCGAATTTTATGAAATAAAAGTGTTCAATTTTTCTATTTTGGTGAATAGTTAAATTGATAATAGTTTAAAGTTAAGGGTGACATTTGAAAATTTTTCAAAGTATGTGATGATGAAGTTTTGTTTTATTAGTATTATTAATGTAATAAAATGTAAAAGCTTTTATATAAAATGTAATACTTTTATAAAGTTATTCTATAAATAGAATATATTATATTCTATTATGCTTAGTATTTTGCATAGTAAAATCTTTTTATATAAAAAGTAATACTTTTATAAAGTTATTCTATAAATAGAATATATTATATTTTATTATGCATAGTGTTGTATAGTGCCTACATAGTGTTTTGCATAGTAAAATCTTTTTATATAAAACAGAATACTTTTATAAAGTTATTCGTTTTATTAGATTATAAATAAAATATATTATATTTTATTTAAAAGATTTTGCTTTAAATATGGACCGTCCGATTAAAAGTATATCAATCTGGACCGTTCATAGATTAGTTACTATTCAGTCCATTCTTCTATAAATAGAAGTTCATTCCTTCATTATTTCTAACGAATTCACTGAAACTCTAGAGAGAGAAACTATAGAGAGAATTCTTCTTCTATAATCTTGAGCGTATTTCTTTAGAGTTTAAGAAAGCTTTGAGCGTAGTGTAAGTTTTTTTCGAGTATATCCTCGCCCTACCGTCGGAGTACTCTTCTTTATAAGGTAAGGGATATCATTATTGTAGTAAGGGATATTATTTGTTGTACCTGTAAGGGGTATTATTTTTTTTCATATTCATGAAGAGAACTTCTGTTATTCCATTCTTTATCATTCTGTTAGAATAACTCAGATAATGCAAGCTTACCCTATACTTGGTAATTTCATTGTTATTTCATTCTTTATTATTCATTTGGAATATCCTATCACAAGGCGTTTTCGGCGGGACTTGGTTCCGCTCTTTATTATTATGTTGAATATCCCATCATGCGTTTTTCTGGCGGGACTAGTTCCGTTATTTATTATTCTGCTGAATAACTCATCATGCCAATCACCGCATGCATGGTGATTTCGTTGTTATTCCGTTCTTTATTATTCCGCCGTAATATCCTGCTTATGCGTTCTGCCGGACACAGTTCTATTATTTATTATTCGTTGGGAATAACTTTGTTTGTCTTGATCTATCGCATGCATGGTGATTTCTGTTGTTATTCCATTATTTATTATTCATTTGGAACATCTGTCTTGAGCCCAATTTCGCCTGACCGGTTCCGTTATTTATTATTATGTTGGAATAACTTTGTTTATGCTAAGTATCTTATTTACGTGGTGAAATTCTTCTATTATTCCATTCTTTATTATTATGTTGGAATAACTTTGTTTATCTAAGCAATCTGCATACATGGTGAAATTCTTATTATTCCATTCTTTATTATTATATTGAATAACTTTGTTTATCGAAATACCGCATACATGGTGAAATTCTTTTATTATTACAGTCTTTATTATTATGTTGGAATAACTTTGTTTTATCGAAGTCCGCATACATGGTGAAATTCTTCTATTATTCCATTCTTTATTATTATATTGTAATAACCTGTTTATGCGAAGTACCGCATACATAGTGAAATTCTTCTATTATTCCATTCTTTATTATTATGTTGGAATAACTTTATATCATCTTAAGTACTACATACATGGTGAAATTCTTTTATTATTCCATTCTTTATTATTATGTTGTAATAACTCGCTTCTATCACAATCTTTGCATCGCATACATGGTGAAATTCTTTTATTATTCCATTCTTTATTATATTGTTGGTTATTGGTTTTACAGTTTTATGTCTTTGGCCTGTAGTGGAAAGATGATATGTTGTTGAATATCTTTGGCCTGTAGTGCAAAGATGATCTGTTGTTTGATAGCTTGGACCCGTAGTGCGAAGATGGACAGGTGTATGACATGATCATGACCACTAGTGATACTAACGAATATCCTTGGCCGTAGTGCATGGATAATTTAATGATGTGATTGGCAGGATCATGACCATTAGTTAACAGTTAAATGTCTTTGGCCGTAGTGCACTGACAGGCAATTGATTGGTATGATCTTGACCATTATTTTTAATAGTTGAATATCTTTGGCTCGTAGTCCAAAGATAGACAACTGATTGGTATGATCATTATTATTACATTTGAATATCTTCAGCCTTTGGGGTAAGGATATTGAGTAAACATTTTATTAAGCCTTTATGGCAAGAAGGAACTGTTAATTCATATTTTTTATAAATATGAATTGTGAATTTAACTAACATATTTGGTGGTTCAGGTGAAGACAAGTGATGAAAGTTCTATTTGTCTTGAGTATAACAAAGAATTGTTGATGACTATTACAGGTATAAAATATCAACGATGGACTTTTAATCTAGAAGAGATAGTAAACATGATGTTCTACTTGACTCTTCTAATGGATTGCTTATTCCGCTGCAGTTAAACTTGTTGTCAATTATATTGTATCAGTTGTTATACTGTTGAAGGTTAAAGATAATTTATTCTGCATTATCTTAGTCATAATATTTCTTATTGGGCTAGTTGAGCTCACCCTTTCTTTCACTGTTCTCTTCAGGAAATGAGAATATAGCTGGGACAAGTCGGGGAACGGAGTGACGGTTTAGATGACAGCGTTAATAGTCCTCACTATTCCGTGGAATAGTATGACAATAAATGTAATGAGGACTCCTTTGAGTGTAGATATTGTCTAGATGACAATATTCTTATTAAAACTCTCAGCTATGTTTTGTCGTATTGTTTACACAACGTTTGTATAATTAAGTTGTATTTGTATTTTGTACCATGTATCTGGCGACTCAAGATGGGTGATGTATACCAATTTTGGGGGCGTCATAAAAAGAATATTCCCCGACCAATCGAATATTATATAACCACTTGCTTACTTTGTAAAATTTATAAATATTACCCACAACTATAACATTATATCAAATCCACACCATAATATTAAAAAAAATATTTTGAGAAATTTAAATCTTTATTCATAAAATTTGGAGTCTCACAGGTTTGGTCACCTAATTACCCTCCAATAGGGAAAAATCCTTATCAGAAAGCCCCCTCTTTCCTGGAAATGATCTGGTTGTTAAATATTGTGAATTATAATATTAATGATGAATGTTATTAAAAATCAAATTTGAGTTCGGAGTTGAATTTGGAGACGTGGATGAGATATTTGAGTCCGAAACGATGAAATTAGTAAAAATAAACTATAAACATAAAATTTGTCGGGGTTGATTTTTTGGTCAAAAAGTCAACAGTTGACTTTTTCAAAAAAGTCAAACTTTAAAATTTTCAAAGATGAAATTATTGATAAAATATTTCCATTGTGTTGGAATTATTAGTGTTACTGGAAATCGACATTTATTTCAAAAATAATTGATTTCTGGAGGTTAAATTGACCAATCGGATAATTAATCGGATAAATGAGCAATTAATTGCTATTATTTCACATGCTTATAACTATTTGTTCACATGTATGTACTATTGATTCACATGCATGTACTATTAGGGGAGGTGATGCAAGATTAATAATACTTGCATGACTAAATTAAAAATGGAGGTATAGATGAAGGTACTATAATGTAACTATTTTTTCACATGTATAGAACTATTGATTCACATGAATGTACTATTGATTCACATGCATATACTATTAGGGGAGGTGGTGCAAGTTTGATGATACTTGTAAGACTAAATTAAAAATGAAGGAAAAGATGAAGGCATTATATTGTAAATATTTCGAGCCCCAAAACGTGCAATTATCGAAACTATATTTTCCTATAAATAAAAGCTCATTCTTCTTTCATTCTCACCAATTCACTAAGACTCACAAGAGCAATTATAGAGAGAGAAGCTATAGAGAGAAAAGTTATAGAGAGAAAGAAGAAGAGAAGTCTGCTACTTCACTATTCCAGTATCTAGTCTTCTTCTAAGTTAAGGGGTATTATTTATTTCATATTCTGAAGAGATATTATTTTTCGTATTCACATGAATATTATTTTCGTTCAATATTCATAAGGAATATCATTTTCGTTCAATATTCGTAGGAATATTATTTTCGTTCAACAGTCGTAAGGGGTATTATTTCTTTCGTATTCATGAAGAAAGTTATTTTCTTTCAATACTTATAAGAGTTGTTATTCCATTCTTTATTATTATGTTGGAATAACCTGTCTACGCGGACTACCGCATGCATGGTGAAATTCTTTTGTTATTCTATTCTTTATTATTCTGTTGGAATAACCTGTCTACATGGACTACCGCATACATGGTGAAATTCTTCTATTATTCCATTCTTTATTATTCATTGAATAACTCGCTCTACGCGACTACCGCGTGCGTGGTGAAATTCTTCTTTTATTCCATTCTTTATTATTACATTGAATAATATGTCTACGCCGGACTACTGCATGCATGGTGAATGACCCTTCGTATTCATTCTTTATTAAGTTGTGAAAATGATCTGTCTACGTGGATTACCGCATGACGGGTGAAAATCCATTTACAGTTTCGTATATTCTATTATACTCGTATGAGTTATCCTTTCTTTTGTACTCACCATGGAATATCGTTTTCTTTTGTATTTTCCTTTTATGAGTACTATTCACGGAGCACTATTTATGGGTACTATTCACAAAGATTCACAAAGTACTATTCACGAGTACTATTCACAAAGTACTATTCACGGGGTACTATTCCTGAAGTACTATTCACGGGGTACTATTCACCCGGAATACTATTCATGACAAAAATTGATTTCTTTTCGGTCCAAATCATTTTTGATACAATATCATTCTTAAATTTTACTCCACAAAGCAGTATCATGTTTACAATTTGGATATTTTTAAACTCTGAATAAATTTAAAGTCTTTAATATTTATCCTTGATTTCGTTTGATTAATGCTTATATCATTGTCATCATCCTCATTCTTATATTGTGATGAAAATCATCTTTGACTTACGTGCATAGATGGACTGTTGATTGGTATGATTATGACCAGGGATCATTCGGTATAATCATGACCCGTAATGTTACAAATGATGTGGTAAAAGTCCTCATTGTCCGTAATGCATTGATGGACGATTGTTGGTATGATTATGACCGAGGATTATTCGGTATAATCATGACCGTTCGATGATTACATGAATATCCTTGACCCGTAGAGCAGGGATGATTCGATGATGTGGTTTATTTATTAAGTTGAGTCTCAGCGATAAAGTTGATGAAAAACTTTTTAAATCATAGAAGATAGTAGATATCATGCTCTACTTGACACTTCTAATGGATTGCTTATTCCGCTGCAGTTGTTGATCTAAAACTTGTTGTCTATTGTATTCTATCAGTTGTTATACTGTTGAAGGCTAAAGATAATTTCTTCTGCATTATCTTAGTCATAATATTTTTTACTGGGCTAGTTGAGCTTACCCTTTTCTTTCACTTTTCTCTTCAGAAAATGAGAACGTAGCTGGGACTAGTCGGAGAACGGAGTGATGGCCCAGGATAATTGGCTTTAGTAGTCCTCACTATTTTGTGAAATAATGTGATAATAATTATAATGAGGACTCCATTGAGTGTGGATATTGTCTAGAAGACAATATTCGTGTTAAAACTCTCAGCTATGTTTTGTCGTATTTTTAACGACAGTTGTATAATTAAGTTTATATTTAATTTCTGTACCACGTATTTGGCGACTCAAGATAGGTGATGTATACCTATTTTGGGGGCGTCACATTATGTATTAGTTGACTTTAAATTTATAAGGTTTCGGTGAAAATTAGAATACTTATTATAATTAATATTTTGATCACTTCACACTAATTTTGATACTTATTTGTTTTAAACATTTATAATAAGGAGTTCTGTAAACAGGGACAAAGTCAGGATTTGTTCTTAGGGTGGGGGCCCAAAAATTTTTTAACAACATATATTCATTACTAAAAAGTAAAATTTCACCATTACAAAACATATTTTTACTAAAATAAAAATAATGTAGTAATAGAATTTTCTTTGACAAAGACAACAAAACATAACAAAAAAAATCTTTTAGAACATATCAAATCTTCGTCAGCCCTTGGGGCTTGGAGGGTCGTGGCCTTACAAAATTTTCAAATCAAATCAAATGTACAAGTGAGTCTTACAAAATTTTCAAACATTGGGGGTGGGGGTGGGGGTGGGGGTGGGGGGGGGGGGCGTGGCCTCCTCCAATCTACACGTGGCTCTGTCCCTGTCTGTAATTACAATTACGAAACTTATCAATAAGGTCTCACTTATTACACATTTTTTAAAAAGATTACCACCAACGCTATACACTTAACTAAGGATTAAAAAATTAACGTAAATACTCACACCATATACTCTATCCATCCCATAATATATGATATTTTAGGTGATTTTATTTTTCTCAAATTATTTGATGTTTTATATAATATAGAATAATTACCCACAATTTTTCCAAAATTACCCTTATGAAAAAATGTTACAGACGAGAAGGAATATAAAATAAATATATAGTAAATAATATTATAGATAATTAATATTATATTTAATACTATACAATTATTTTCTTAATTCTTATGAACAACTGTTCCGTATTTATTTTATTCTTACTACCTCCGTTCCTTAATATAAGTTGTTTTAGAGAAATGTTTTTGTTCCTAAATATAAGTCGTTTGAGAATTTCAAGTAGTATTAATTGTTTAGTTTTCAATATTACCCCAAGTAATAAATATAACTTTGATTCTCTCACTATTTTTTGACCAATAAATAATACTTTCTTTTTCTAATACAAGAGCAATATAGATAATTGATAGTATATTTAATGTTTATTTCCTTAATATTTGTACACAATTTTAAAACGACCTATATTAAGAAACGGAGGGAATAATAAGTTGTTAGATTTTTATAGACGGTGTGGATTAGGTAAAGCGTTGGCAGCAGGGTCATTAATACTCCTGCCCAAAATTTCTAATTCCGTCACGATTATCTTCTGCGCATTAATGCACATGTTTGCAGTTTGCCCTTTGCCCCACCTCACACCAAACGCTTATCAATAATGGAACTAAAATAAATACGTAGCAATGGAGTACTATTTACTCCATTATTTATAAACCAAATAATTATTTTCTTAATTCTTTTTCTGTCTTTATATGCTTTTTCTGTCTTTCCGGTATTTCATCAAGCAGGTTGTCTACACCATTCTAAACTCTGAAGGGAGAATTAGAAGGTTATAGAAAGAAAATTATCCACAGAATCATCAGCCTAATGATCCAAATATAAAGTAGTCTGTTTTTTTTTCTTTTCGGTATTTCATCAAGCAGATTGTCTACACCATGCTAAATTTTGAAGGGAGAATTAGAGATATACAGAAAGAAAATTATCCACAAAATCATGGGTCTAATGATCCAAATATAAAGCAATATATTTCAAGAAATTGAGATAAACACTGATTAGGCAATTAAATAAATACCAATCGATAATTTATAATGTTAAAACACATAATTTGGTGCTAATAGAGAAGGAGAAGAGAAGTACCTAATAAATTAAACTAATAATAAACGAAATTGAAGAACAACTATATCAGTCAAAAAAGAGAGGAGGGGGAGGGGATAGGCCGTGAGGGGAGAAGGAGGACAAATTGACTCCCTAAAAATTCAGTGGGGTCAATTGTTCACTCTATCCTAAGGTGGATCCGCCCCTACTCGTGACAATACTTATTGAGTTTTGGATCTGTTCTGGTTGGGTGTCTTGTGGTTGTTGATTTGCAAATGAGAATTTGGTGGTGTTTTTTCATCTATTTTCGTCCATTTCAATCTTGTTTGCGCTTCGGATTTGGGTTAATTTGCCGAATGTGGTGGGGTTCAGCTTCCAGGGTGGTGGCAGGGTCATATGACCCCGCCCCCTCCTGCCTCTGTATCGAATCGCAATTAAGAATTCGAGTAGTTTGAATCTTAAACGAGTCGAGTATAACTTTATTCAGATTTTATTCATATTTTTATTCGAATTATTTTTAATGCTCATATTTAAATAATATTATTAACGAATTCACGTTTCACTCGTATTTTTTCGAGTCGAGCCCTAATCAAGCACAACTGTTTAGATTATTTACAACCTTAAATATTACATTTATCTTCCGTTGCTCAAAAATATAATATGACCTGCAGACTGAAGTACTTCCAATTGTTAATGCAATCGTCTTTTTAATAAAAATAAATAAATAAGATGAGATGAGATAAAAATCATTTTAATTTCATCATTTAAATCTCACATAGAATAGTTCCACACTCTACCCCATAAGAAGAGTTTATTTATTAATTTATTTTTCACAAAAAATAATATTTTTATTTATCGTAAGATAAAATAACTCATTTTTAATTGCTACCGTAATTTTATTATCATAGCATTATTACTAAATTAATTTGACTTTTTAAAGTTGATTACACAATTTTAAAATTTAAAATTAATATTAATTCATTTGATTTTAGTTATATTCTTTAAAAGTACTAATAACAATTAGTAAATTCAAAACTTTCATGAACCATATCATTGTAAAATTGACTTTTAAACACACACACACACACACACACACACACACACACACACACACATATAGAACAGAGTTAATATTAAACTATTAATTATTAACTAATAATAAAATTAAGAGTAAAAGGTATCTAAAATTAATCTCAAGTAATTTGTCTAAGGTTATTTTAAGGAAATTGATATTTTTACAATTTTTTTTTTATATTTTCACAACAAAAGTGTCGCTATAAATGTATAACGACGATGAAAACTATCGCTATAGGATCTATAGAGACGATTTTATTGTGAAAATATTATTTTCTGCTGTAAAAATATCAATTTCCTACTTTAAATATAAAACGATTTTGATCTTCACTTTATAATTCATTCGTATATAGATGCAAAGAGCATGTAAAAATGTAAAAGTATTTTGATTTTGATTTGATTTACGATCGTGGAGAACTATAATTATAATGGTGTAAAATTATTAAATTCAAGCACGAAAAAATTTATACTTTTATTTTACAGTGTTATAATAATAATGCTTCACAAATCCAAGACAAATAATTTTTTCATATTTTTATATTTTTGTATGTCTTTTATATCGAGTGTAGTTGGATTGTTAAGTGAAAATTAAAATAACATTGTATTTGAAGTGAACTTATATTAATTATATAAGGTCAAACTTCAATAGTTTTACTTTAAAATTAATAATTCAGTGAATCAAATTTTACTAGTCGCAATAATACTCTTACAATGTCTTTCTCACACAAGTGACTCGTTTTCTATTTATGTGGGAGAAATTTGTAAAAACAATCATTTTATTGATGAAATATCAATTCTTTATATATATAATATATATTACAATTAAAAATAACACATATTGTAATTAATAGTATATCGACAAATTAATTTTTTAAAATTAAGCTAAAAAAACTGGAAAAGTAAAAAAATTGAGAGAGTATCGAAGATGAAAATACAGTAGTAATACCAGCAAACAAAACTCTTGCCGTAAAAAAAACAAGCGATGTTGTTTCTCTTTTATTTTTTTCGGATCAGGTTATTATGAAGTTAATTTCATAATAAATTGGTTAATTAATCAATACATTGTTTGTGAGACCCCAGATTTTATCAATAAAGATTTAAATTTTGTCAAAATAATTTTTAATATTATGGTGTGAATTTGAGATAATATTATAGTTGTGGGTAGTATTTATAAATTTTACAAAGTATGCAAGTGGTTATATTATATTCGATTGGTTTAAATATTAGGTTTAGCGAGGGAATATTCGTCAACTACCAATTATTGGTGGGCCCATGAATGTAATTATCATCGAATTGAAAACGACAAAAATATTTTATTGAAATAACTGGCGGAAGTTTTCTGGTTGATCTTCGTTGAACTACTTCGGTAGTAAAAATGAATATCGTGCTGTTGGACAAGAATAATAAACGTGATTGATTATCGATCGCTATGTAAGAAGTCACTCGGTTTGATTCCATTATTGTCGATTAATAATATGAATTATTATAATGATAATGACGTTTTTGTTTTATTCAGATTATTAACGTAATAAAACGAAACATCTTTTATATAAAAATGTAATCTTTATTAAAGTTATTCATAAATAGAATATATTATATTTTATTATGCGTATTGTTGATAAGTGTTTTTGCGTAGATTTTGCGTAGTGTTGCATAAGATTTGCGTAAGAAAATATTTTATATAAATAGAATATATGATATTTTATTTAAAAGATTTTCTTTTAAATATGGAATCACGAGTTAAAATAAATCAATCTTGAATGCTTCATGGATTAATTACTACGCGATTCTTATTTTTCCTATAAATAGAAAATCTCATTCTTCATTATTTTCTTACGAATTCAATTTAAACTACAGAGAGAAATTATGAGAGAGTTTATATAGAGAAATCTATATAGAGAAAGAAGAAGAATATTCCAGCTTTCACTACTTTTGATATCCAGGTGTCTTTTTACGGTAAGGATATTATTCTTTTTGTATTCAAAAAGAGAACTTCATTATTCCATTTCTTCATTGTTTCTCGTTGGAATGACGCGTATATCTGGAATACCCTATACTTGGTGAAATCCTTATATTATTTCATTCTTATTTATTCTGTTGGAATAACTCAGATATATGCTTAATCCCTATACTTGGTGATATTCTTCTATTATTTTATTATTCCGTTTGGAACATCCTGTTCATGCATCATCTTGTGGGACTTTGTTTCCGTCTCTTATTATTCTCTTTATTATTCTATTGGAATATCGTATACGTATGTTTTTTTACACCTGGACCGGTTTCCGCCTCTTTATTATTCTGCTTTTATTATTCTATTGGAATATCCTCGCATCATGTGTTTTTCACCTTTGGACCAGTTAAGCTTTTATTATTCTCAGATTTATTATTCAAATGGAATAACCTCGCCTGTCATCAAGATCGCATTTACTGATTTCTTTTGTTATTTCATTCGCTTATTATACTTTCGATTGGTTAAAATTTTGACTTTTATACTCATGAATTTAGTGGAATATCCTCGATATTTGTCTTCATCCAAGTATTATTAATGAAAATATTTTTCTCGAAAGATTCTTGAATTTTACTTTCTAAAAGCGATGTCGTGTTGACAATTTGGGCGTTATTAGTTCTCGAATAAATTAATTCGTGAACTTGTTTTTATTGAATTATTATGTCATCATTATCATCCTCACGTTATATTATGTTATCTTTTGAGCTTATGCATGTGTATGAAATTAGTATGATTATGAATGGGATCATTCGGTATAATCGTGGGCGATATAAATGATGTGACAAAAGTCCTCGATTACTTTATAACGCGATGATGGATAGTTTTTGGTATGATTATAATGAGGGGATGATTCGAAGATAATCACGACCATTGATAATTTGATGAAAATCGTCGCCAGTGATGCGGGGATGATTAGATATTGTGGTTTATTCATTAAACCTGAGTCTTAGTGATAAAAATTGATGAAAACCTTTAAAACCTAAAAGATAGTAGACTTTATTTTCTACTTGACTTTTTTTTAATGGATTACGTATTCATCATGCAGCTAAACCAATTGCCTATTGTATTTTATCGGTTTAACATTGTTGAAGACTATCGATAATTTATTCTGCGTTATCTTGGTTATAATATTTAACTTCTTGGGTTAGTTGAAATTCACCCTTTTCTTTCACCGTTCTCTTCGAAAATGAGAATATAAATTTTATTTGAGTCGGGGAAAAGAGTGATGGTCCCAAGATATGATTAGTAGTCCCTCATTTATTACGTTAAATAATGTGACAATAAATGTAATGAGGAACTCTCAGAGTATGGATATTGCCTAAATGACAATATTCCTATTAAAACTCTCGGTTTATGTATTGTCGTATATTCTACACTACGGATGTATAATTAAGTTTGTATTTGAATTTATGTACCATATAAGTAGCGACCCAAGATGGGTGACGTATACCTAATTTTGGGGGCGTCACACTGTTGACACACACAGAGATCACCTTCTAGTTTACGTGATTAATTTCATGTTAACCACTCTCTTTTTTTCTTTAGAAACTTATATTTGATATTGAGTAATATTAGAGACACAACTTATTCTACAATTATTTTATAATTTGCCGATGTGCCATACTCCACCTTAACATATTGATGAACAAATTACTTTAATGTAGTCTTCGACTCCGCATAACACTCTGTTTATGAGTTTTGAACAGAAAAGAAAAGAATAGAAAACTTAAATTAGAATAGAAAAGAAAAGAATAGAAAACTTGAAGTCCTTTGAGTTGTTTTTGAGATTTTAATAGAAAAGAATAGAAAATTTAAAATTGAGGACATGAGTTGTAATTTAAAATTTATTATATTAAAAGTTAAGGATAATATGAGAATTATAAAAATATTATTTATTCCAATTTCTTTTCCGTCTAAATCAGGCCAATTTTGGACAGAAAACTTTGACCGGAAAAGTGACCAAGTTTTTTATCTATTTCTTTTCTTTTCTGTTTATTAAAAAACTCAGAAACATAAGAATTGAAAAAAAACAAAAAAACTTAAATTTTCCGTCCATTTCTTTTCTTTTCTCTCCATTTTAAAACTCAGAAACAAAACGTAAAAGATGAGATGGAGCATGACACGTCAATAAATTATAAAATAAATTGTATCTCTATCATTATTTTTTAATATTTCTATATAATCTTTTGTCATATATGAGAAGAGAGTGAGTCCTATAAGAGGGGAATAGTGCTCCCTTTTTCTTTTTATCAATCTCACTCTTCTCTTTTAGCCACGGATCCGGTTATCATAAAATTTATTTTTTGATAATTTGATCAATTTATCAATAGAATATATTGACACACATAAAATTTCGTCAATCTATCAATATTCTTTTGATCAATTAATTAAATTATCCAAAAATAAATTTCATATTAACCACTTGTTTTTACCCACCATTAATGCTTCTCCTCTATCTATCCGTTTCAATAATTTGAAGATTAAAAAGAATCTAAATAGTGCTTGTACTTTTCCGTCAAAATTCAAATAGTTTCTATTTTATTATTATTATGGATTATAGATTATAGATATATGCAGATAACAAAAGGTTGAGAGAGAAAGTTCCAGTAAATGTGCAAGGAAGACTTTTCAACGACTCTGGCGAAGAGCTTTGAGTGATAAATAGAGCACAAAAACAACTAAACAAAATCCTTCAAAATCAAGCATGAAGAAGGGAAGTTTAGGCCCTAGCCTCAAGCTCTCTCTCCCTCCTCCCGATGAATCTTCTCTCTCCAAATTCCTGTATGTATATAGATGTACGATTCGTATGTGTTTCTTATTATTTTTCCATTATTTATTTATCTGGTTGTCCTACTATTTGTTACTTGTCCTAGAACTCAATCGGGAACGTTTATGGATGGTGATCTATTAGTCAACAGAGACGGCGTTCGTATTGTTTCTCACTCGGATTTAGCACCTGTAAGAACCTAATATCTCTGAACTCAGATTGATTGGATTTAATTTATTTTTGTCACTTGCATTTGGTCCCAAATTGATCTATTAATTGCTTGATTTGCAGTTTTTATGTTATTAGCTTTTAAAATGCTTCAAACTTGATGATGAAGTAAAGAAAAATTGTATTTTGGAAATGCTCAATTCGATTTTCTACCTTAGGTTGTTTCTTCTTAATTTATGGCTTAATTTAACAAGTTTAATAATAAAATGTTGAATAGTTTTATTCGTTCAAATCAAGTTTATTGTAGTATCAACTTGAAAGAAGTTCGTGTGGTCATGTTTATACATAAACAAACCTCATGCAACTGTGAGACAAAGTATCTAATATAAGTTCTAAGATAGTATCTTCTGTATGAGAATTTAATATTGATAGTTATATTATAGGGTTGTTTGGTCACAGTTACCACTAATTAGTGGTCCTTTGCTCTGTATTTGTCTTCATGCTAATGCCTAAAGTGTTTGTAGGAGGTGTGGTATGAGTTTATTTTACACAAAAGCTTGATTTTGTTATAACTGCTAGCATTTAATTAGTACCGTTGGAACATGCCTGATGAATGCAACATCGATAATAATTTGACAGCTTCTACTTGCCTCAAAGTATTACTCTAGTCCTATATGGATAGATGAGAAATTCTTTACCTGTAAAATCTCAGCATTGTCTTATGTGTTTGCAAATGTATTCAGGCTCCCCCCATACAGCCATCAGACAATCAGTTAAGCTTAGCCGATTTTGATGCAATTAAAGTCATCGGAAAGGGAAGTGGTGGAATAGTGCGATTGGTACAACATAAATGGACGGGGCAGTTTTTTGCTTTGAAGGTACTCTATAGACCTGCACAATTTCCTGTTCAGCCATCAAAAAAAGAAGAATGAAATGTTATCTATAGGCTATATGAGAACTTCCACAGAAACTACATTTTGTGCTTCTATATATACCTTGATCTTGGAATATGTTATGCTTAATTGTTAAACAAAAATACCGTGTTTGTTTGTTTCAGTTCAATGTAATTGCTGAAAATGTGATATCTATTAGAGGTGATTGCTGAAATAATCAGTAAATCTGTTTGTTTTAGCTGAAAATAATTGCTGAAGTAATATTAAAAAAAATCCTAAAATTATTTTTTAATTAATTCTATGATGGAAAAACGTTATTAACATTATTTAGGGCCACTCTTAATATTATAATCATTTTTACTGTAGAAAAAGTCTAAAATAAATGAGCTCAAAAAAGTCGGTTTGAAATAATCTGAAAAGCAGAATGTGATGACTTGTTTATTACTTTTGGGCCAAAAACTGAAACAAACAGCCCAAAATCAATTATTGATTAAAAGAAGCTGTAATTAAAAAAATAAACTGAAACAAAGGGCTTATTATCTTCCCTAATCTATTCCTATGTTCCTTGACTAGCGAAACATTCTGATCTCAAATACTCTATTGTCTACAAATTACTTTTATTCAAGTGTATTACAAATGGTCATATGAGCCATATATTAACTGGAAAAGTAAAAACTTCTTAACCAATTAATGTATGTTCACATTAGCTCATTTCCTTTTTCTGCTGAGGAGTGGGATATTTGTAAACATTGTAACCAATTTCATGGAAATGGAGATTTCTGTTGCCTATGAAGAGTGAAGACAAACAACCTTCGATTGTCAGGCTCTGACCAATTAATAATCTTTAGATGAAATTACAATATTATGTGTTCAAGTTCTATAGAAAGACTGTATTTCTAGAAATTGCATGTCTGTCATATAATAGTTCTGGATAATCTATCTCATACTTCTGATTTCCTCATTAGAATCAAATGATCTAAGGAAGATAAAACCACATAATCATTTGTCGTCTTGATAGAGGGAGATTCTGGAGCTCTTGTTATTCGGTGGCAAGTCTTGGTTAGATGGGAAATGGGAATAACTTATCATGCTTGTTCAACCAATGTGGTGATGAGTGATTACATATTTGATTAAGAGTCAACTTTAGTATCTGACTATTTACGAACCCTAAACGGGTAAGGAGGAGTCGAGCTTTCAGATTTTCATTACGTTTTATATGGTTTGCTGTCAGCCGTTGCTAGGACTGGCTTCATAGTTTGACCCTCTTGTATGGGCAAAAGTATCAACTTACTTTAAATGATATATGGGCAACAACATCTTAGATTGATGATTTGTGGCATCCCATAAAATTTCTCTCTTCATTAATTTCTACTTGTGCTTGGCACTCTTTGGGAGGATTGCTTATAATATTTTGTCCAACTTCCAGGTTATTCAAATGAATATTGAGGAGTCTGCTCGCAGACAGATTGCACAAGAGCTGAAAATTAATCAGTCGTCGCAATGCCCATATGTTGTTGTATGTTACCAGTCGTTTTATGATAATGGTGCCATTTCTATAATCTTGGAGTACATGGATGGAGGATCTCTTGCTGATTTTCTTAAGACTGTGAAAACTATTCCAGAACCATATCTTGCTGCTATCTTCAAACAGGTGAATCCAATTGTATATTAAGCCAAGGAACTTGATTAATTATACTGAGAAGCCTTTCTTCAGAAATTGAATTATACTAAGAACTATTAATACTCTGTATATGATTCAGTCCCTCTTTTCTTTTTCTCAACCGAATTTAGGTGCTCAAGGGTTTGTGGTATCTGCATCACGAAAAGCATATAATTCACAGGGACTTGAAACCCTCAAATTTGCTGATAAACCATAGAGGGGAAGTGAAGATCACTGACTTTGGAGTGAGTGCAGTGCTAGCAAGCACTTCTGGACAGGCTAATACTTTCGTTGGCACATACAACTATATGTCTGTAAGTAGTTTATGTATATTTTATGTTGTTTGTGTATTACTGGTCATTAGTGTTCTTCTCCCATTATCTGTCCAGCTGTTTAGCTGCATATATATAGCACCCCAAACTTGAAATTTAGTTGCTTATTTTCAATTTTATGTTACAGCCTGAGAGAATACTAGGAGGCAAATATGGCTACAGTAGCGACATTTGGAGCTTGGGGCTAGTTTTTCTGGAGTGTGCTACAGGTCATTTTCCTTTTTCTCCACCACAGCAAGATGAAGGATGGATTAATGTTTATGAGCTTATGGAAACCATTGTTGATCAATCACCGCCTCGTGCACCTTCTAATCAATTTTCTCCAGAGTTCTGCTCATTTATTTCTGCATGGTAAAGTTCGTATCTTTGAGAAAATTGACATAATTCAGTATGTTCTGTTGTTAGCGAGCTAAACTTCTAAATAATACTATTACCCAAAAAAACTTTCAATAAATATCATGCACATTACCTCACATGTAATCCTAGCTTTTGTTTCATGACACCTTTAATGGCAAAAGTGAAAAGCATGTTTACTGTACTTAGACATCGTTAACATGGCCTAAAATTATTTACTTTTTGGTTCTTATTTATTGATTTACTTTTGTTCAGCTGATCAGCTCTATTTGGAATTTGCCTAGAGCAAGGAGAAACGGAATATGATAAGAAAGTTAAGTAAAGTAAGATAAAATTACCAGAGTTGAAGAAAATATATGTCAAACCAATTAAATCCATATATGTCTTTTACAATTGTTCAAGGCATTTTTTAAATGATGGAATCCATAGATTTATTTTTCCACAATTTTTAAATAGTAGTGTATCATACATCAAAGCTTGAAGGGCATCAGAATTTTAGATGTCATAAAATATTTTGAGGTATTCCAAAATGGAAAATATGATGGACAAATTGGGACAGAAAATAATGTTTACATAATATAAAATCAATTATGCTAAAGAAATGCAGTGGATAATTAAAAAGAATTAATATTTCTTTTGGCCTTTTATTTATTTCTTTATCTTTCTTTTCCCTAACCAGGTTCCAAACATAGGATTCAGGAAGTTGAATATTTGAATGTTGATTTATCTGCCCCCTGTATCTGTATTTTAAAACCATTTCTGTCCTTTATAGAAATGTCGGAGATGCAACCTTTCTCAAATCTGACATTGAGTGAATTAGTTGTCCTTAATTGCGGTTAATTAGATAGTTCGTAATTTTAGTGTTCTTGGTTCTGCACCCTTGTGATACTCGGAACAAGTAACTGAACTTCTATCTTCCCTTTTTGAATATTGTTCTTTTCCTTTTTTGTTCAATTTTATTCAGTGTGCAAAAGGACCCAAAGGATAGACAGTCAGCAAATGAACTAATGGTACACATTTAAACCTTAAGACTTCTTTTTTCACTAATGGTTTAGGATATCTACTAACTAGATGACATGCAGAGACATCCTTTCATCAATATGTATGATGACCTGAATATTGATCTTGCCGGCTACTTCACTGAAGCTGGTTCTCCACTTGCAACATTGTAGAGTGCGTGGTATGTCCAGAGCTTGGTTTCGTTTTCTCTATTGTATGCCAAATGTACGATCTTTCTCTTGAACTCCAAGTACAATTGAGTGTAGTCTAGATCATTTTTATATATTCGTAAAGGTTGGTGTTGTGGCCGTTATCTGGTGATTGAACTATGGTAGCCAAATTTTACTTGTCTGGTTAACATATTACACGAATTTCTTTTTGTTGCTTTGGGAAGAACCAAAGACCTTAAAAGGCATATAACCTGTTCTTGAGATGCTTAGACAACAGTGCTGCTTCACCATTGTCTCAAACATCAGCTGATGCTTGGCTCCACTCAAATTTTCACCAGCATTGATAGTATAAAAATAGGGAATTGTTATTTTCGGGAGTGGTTAGCATGAAGTAAACTTCATGTAAGTTCACCAATACAATGTTGACACGCTGCAGGCAAGCGGAGAGATCACCCTCCCGCCCGCCTGTGTGTAAGCACTGTATTGGGCATGAAGTGAACTTACTAACTTTATGCTAATCGGATCCGTTATTTTTATAGTTAAATATTGATAAAGATCTTGTGAATTGACACTTTTACTTGTGCAAATATCAATTTCCTAAAAATAATTAAAAGGGTCGGAAATTTTAACTTTTAAATCGTCATCATTACAACATTTCTTGAATCTTGCATAAAATCATGTTATTTTTTCAAGTTTCAAGTCGTTCATGTTCAGTAGAACCCAAAGTAGCTAAAGAAAATGAACACATTTCCAGTGGAGTTTGTATAAAGTTTATAAGGCGTGAAATTTCTGTTAAGAATTGACAGAATCTCAGGTGAATAATTAGACCAAGCTTTAGTGAATGAAAATATTAATGGATTAGAGTGGCAATCATCCAGGTCCAATAAGAACATTATCAGTTATCACGGGAGGATTTGGGGCTAAGAACTGCTACCTTCAATGTTAATTAGGACTTTAGGAGCAATATTACCATTTAATGCAGGTTTGTAAGCAAATGGTACAAGTTTGTTCGTTCTTGACACCAATGTTTTCAGACCCAGACCGGTCATCGTACTAAAAAAATTATGGGGTGAATGGGTCACTGTTATTGAACTGGTGATGTCATAAATATATATTATTATTAATTAAAAAAATTTAAATTTTTTTTATTTTTATGAACTAAAATATAATAAAGTTGAGTTGCAATATTTAATAAAAGTGGTTAATTTTAATAATAATTTTTTTTGTATAAAAACAAATTAAAAAATAAAAAACCTGTCATCGGGCTGAACTGTTGATTTGACCGT
This sequence comes from Panax quinquefolius, assembly GCA_020205615.1. Taxonomy (NCBI): domain Eukaryota; kingdom Viridiplantae; phylum Streptophyta; class Magnoliopsida; order Apiales; family Araliaceae; genus Panax; species Panax quinquefolius. The sequence goes on from CM035154.1 coordinate 142,451,425, forward strand.
GGTCAACTGGTTTGGATTTTGACCAAATTAATTTAACTGAATTAAATTGGACCGGACATAGACTCGGATCTCGATTCAACCGGTTGAACCGATTAGTCGGGGTTTCAAAACGGTGCTTGACACATGTTTCTACACTTCTCCCAGCAAGTGGAACTTAGTCTGGTATTGTGTTGTAAATAATTAGCTGAGTTTTGACTTGTTGCACTTGAGCTCAACTAATATCAAAACAAATCAATTTTATGCTAGCTTTGATTTTTGTAAAATGACTCGATTGAAGAGTTGGGTCAAGTTTTAAACAAGCTCTGGTATATATTTAATTTCTTTTAGATTATGTTTATTTGAAAAAAATGATAGATGGAATACGATTATTTGTATAAATTTATAATTGCTGTCAATTATTTTATCTTATGATTAATTCATTATTTAATCTCTTATACTATATTTGGTCATTTCTAAGGTTATCATCAGACGAATTATAATTCAAAATAAAATTATAGTATCATATAAACTCATTTTGAAATATCAAATGATTATGCACCGTGTATGTATTTTCTAATGTATTTATTTTTCCAATTCTAAATGACTACTACGTATATATAATTGGGCTTGGTTCGCTTGGAGCCCAATTTTATACTAATTGAGTGGATAAGGTTTCTAACAGCTTAAACTTGAGCTCGGCCCAACTAAATGAACTCAGCCTACTCAGGTCAAGTCAAGCTTAGATGGGTTGAGTCCAACTTAACTCAGGACAACCCATTTTGCTTACAGCCCACTTCCAAGCATTAGTTAAAATTTACGGATTATTTTGTTACTGGTTATATATTATTCCAACAAAAAGCCCAGCAACGATTGCTAAATAATACTTGGAACGACCTTTGATAATTATCATAGCATGTAAATGGCATCATTTTTCAAAGAGTATGTTATGTATTGCGATAAATATATTCCTCCAGAAAAAATTACTAGTACTTATCCACGTAATCGGCAATTAAAAAATTGAGATAAACACTCGTAATACATATTTTTTTTTTTGAAAACTCCGGAACAACCCACCAAAAAATTGAGATAAACACTCGTAATACATATTATCAAAGCTATTTTAGTAGTTTATGGACAATGATCTTGCAATATTTTATTTTATCTAGAATAATACAAATATACACAAGTCACAAAATGTACCCATAAAACCAAAAGTTCCTCATGGCTTAATGATAAAAAAACTACTCATAAAGCTTTGAGTGCATGAGATTTTGGAATCCATTCTTGCTAAAGGTAAAAGTACCCATAAAAAAGTACATTTTCTGCCTATCTGTCATCACTATCAAAGAAGAAATGAAGAAACAGGCAAGAGATTAACATAACTAGTTTACCATTCAAGTTTTCTTCTTAAATTTTCCTTGAGCTTTCAAGTCAACAACAATAACAGAGATATTATCTTTACTTCCCCTTTGGAGAGCAAGTCTGGAAAGGTAGTCTGCTGCGTCTTGGGCGGCAGGATCATCAATTCCTTCGGCCCTTGCAGATGACACGGGGCCATTCTTTTTGTGCCAAAGAAGGATGCGTTTTCGCGCCACATCACACGCCTCCTCATTTGTTACTACGTCCCAGAGACCATCGCTGGCTAGAATAAGACACTTGTCTTCTTTTGTTCGAGGGACAAACATCATCTCTGGGTCAGGAATAACATAGGGTTCCAAATATCTATCACCTGACAGAATTAAACAACTTTTGTTGGCAACATATATATTTTTGTAAGGCAAATATAAAAAAGCAGCCCCTCCCAAACACACAACAAAGTGTGAAAATTCATCCATTATATGATATATTTTATACTTCAGGCATCATAGGTGCATATTATTTTGGGATAGACCATTTCCACAAGAACATTTTAGTCCTACAAGCTCCCCTCTCGCATCAGTAAGGTGTCCACTTCATGTAGGGGGGGGGGGGGGGGGTGGAACTATTTTACATCCCTAGAATCTCTGTTGTCATAGTATACAACCTCCATACAAACTGATATAAATCAGCAGCAGTTAGGACATACCAATAGACCTTGACATCGCAAGCACGCCTGAAACGCGAAAGACATCCCAATAAATGACTTTACCTCCTGCAGCTTCTATCCTCTCACGCTCATCATCTCGACTTGGCTGAAATTAAAGCTTTAAGTTAGCCTCCCAAAGAGTAATAAAAAAAAGTTTACATTAATGAAAATCAAAGCAACAAAAAGGTTATCTACAAACACATGCCCTACTTTATGGTCTATCGACAAGGGTACGGATACTTTTCCACGACAAAGCACTGCCCTTGAATCGCCACAATTTGCAACTATAATATGGGTGGAACAAATAACACTAACAACAGCTGTAGAGCCAACAGCATCAGAAGCAATAATGGCATCTGCAGTGCCTTCATTGCCTCCTCCAACCTCAGCATCAACTTTCTGGAAACATTTCAAGAAGGCTTTCTCCCATTGCTCCTGCCAATTATACCCTTCACTTCCATTATAAAAACGCTCGCTTGCAATTTTCATCTCCTCGGCCAAAGCCAAATGCATACGGTCTCGACAATAGTTAGCAACCTATATGCCAACGGACCACTCATAATATAAATTGAATTGAGCAATAGCAACCAACATCTAAGGAAATATTCATAATACCCTTTAAAGTTACAAGAAATATATACCTGGCTGCCCCCATGTCCATCATAAACCCCGAAGAAATGGGCGGTTGAATGACTTGAGTTTGGGTCCAATCCATTCGACACTGGAGTTATCATCGAAGTTGGAACTTCTAGGAATTGCGGTAAAGCAACAACAGCATCTTCCATCTCAGATCTCCTCCCTTGAAGAGAAGTGATTCCCCAAAAAGGTACAAAATCCAACAGACTAATCTTCTTTTCCTGTATGCCCTCAAGATGCATAGTAGACTTTCTCTGCTTTGTTCCTTCAATTTCCACAACTTCATTGTTCACAGCAACAACAAAATCCCCTACAACGTCCGACTTACTGTTTGATTCCAAGAAACAAGACTTATCAGTGGTTTGCGGATCGCCGACACTCTTCTTATCATCAGTTGTAGCTAGTTTATTTGCCACAGAATTGACCTCTAAACTGCAACTTACTACAAACTGAGAACAATCGCTTTCCTGATTGATTGTATTACTAGAAATAGCAGTATTTCCGTTTTGAATCACAAACTTCAATACATTAGCACCTTCCTTGAAGTCTTCATGAGCAGAGACAGACATTGTACCAACTTCATTTTGGGGATTTTTATAACTAAACAAGCTTGTTGTGCTAGCTATTAGCTCAAACCCCTTGATTTCCATGTGGGTTTTTATTGCGGATTCATCGCAGATTAAATTTGCCAGTTTAAATGGCAGGGCAATTGCATGAGACATATCATGATCAATTAGTTCCTCAAGTTCCAAACTTCCACAATCAAATTGAACCCTAACCTTTAATTTTATACCTAATACACATAACCTGAGAAAGAAGCCCTTTACAACCAAATTATAAGAGAATTAAAGGACCTAAAGAAAGCATCAAGGCAGCTGAAATGAGAGGGTTTATGGTTTATCTAAACTTCAACAAGAACCATTTAGTTCTTAATTGAGACCACAACAAAAATCTACCATCAAACACCCAATCCAAACATTCTCTTTCTACCATTAATGATCAGAACAAGATAAACTATGCATACTACTAAACTCCATTAAGTTTGATTTACAAAAAAAAAAAAAAAAAACTCAGTGCATTAAAAAGACTATGGAATAGAACTTACAAGCCCATAGGATCTCATTAATGTCTCCACAAAACAGAAAAAATATCTGGGTTCAAAGGATCACAGAGCCAATTTATCTCTCTCTACCTCTACCTCCAGAAATTTGGCCATTTATATTAACTTTTAAAAAAAAATGTAAACCACTGAGAAGAAGCCCTATAATTGCAATGCAGGCACAGATATATACTTTAATAAACTATAAAAACTACCATCATCAATAATTAATTAAATTAAAAATAAGTTACTTTATTGATGATAGCATGAAAAATCAAACAAGGAAGGTACAGTTTCCAAGTTTCTTAGCGTTTCAAAACACTGCAGCATGAGATGAGAAAAATGGGGTGAGAAGAGCAGGTGTCAGTTGTATGGAGGTTCCATGTTACAAATATCTAGTAAACAAGGGACACATAATCCCAAACTTTTGACCTTAATTTAGTCTCATGTCCCTTATAATAGACCCATGTGTCCATCTATGTTGATGTGTTAATAAGCTTAACCATGTTTTGTTGTTCCCTTTCGGTGACTAATTAATCAACAAGATCACGTCTTTCTTTATTACACAGTATGTTTGAATAATAAATGCATGCATATTACTCCTCCTCTAACTTTCCAAATAGTAGGTCCAAGATATTAATACTACTAGTGCCACGTTTGAGTTCAAAGACTACAAACATATTTTATTTATTTGCATTTTTTCATTAGTACCAAGTTTGAGTTCATGAAGATATCACTTCTTTTTTATGAAAATTTAATATGAAAATTGGACATAATCTCATTATGTTAAATTTTTTACGACACGTTATTTATAAATCTTTAATTGTAAAAATAAAAAGAAATGAAACGATTGGAGTACCTGGTCTTACCTTAAGTCCTTAACCTTCTCATATGCTTATTTTTTCTTATATACCTTAAAAATTTTCTATGGCCATTTAAAATTAGTATTCTTAATAATGATTTTAAATATTATTACTTCAAACTAATTTTTTTAGATGAAAGTAAAAGTGCACGTGTCCATTTAAAGTGATGAACTTTTTTTTTCAGTTATAAATTTATTTATTTTTTATTTTCATCAAATTTAATTAATCATAATTTTGTCGATTTACCATTCCAGTAATCAAACACTGTCGTTTCAAAAACGTTTTCAGAACCTACCTTTTCCCAAATAACACGCATATAATTTGAATACTTCCGATATATTAAAGAATAAACTACTCTTAAAATATCTTTGACACCAAAACAGAGAATACAAAAACCATTTTGCAGCAAAGAACAACTTGTTGGTAAAAACGCGTTAATCAATTTGGCTAGTTTTATTTGTCTGATGTATTCATTAGATACTTCATACATTCTACAATAATCTACATATCGAACAATATTTTTATAATAACTAGAAAATCCTAACTTCTATAATATGGAATCATTAGTCATGATATCCAATACATTAATAAAACTCAAGACCGGGTTACTAATAAATTTCCAAGTCTAATTGCACTTTGTGTTTGACTTATTTGTTGTAGTGGTCATTCATCGAACCCGCAGAATTACGAATCAATCCCAACATATAAAAATATCAAAAATACATGTGAAAATATTAGTACACTCAAAATAAAAGAGTCAGTTTCCATAATTAGTATAAAAGTTTCTATGAACATTAAGAATCTCCTTCTTACAGCTTACAACTTTTATCGTACTGTGCTTTCCAAAGAGCAATTCTTCACAAAAGGTGCTGAGTTGGAATCCCCATTCTAAACGTGGCTTTAAAGCTATTCTTTCTATATCGCTTGCTTTTCTCGGGAATGGAGCTTAGCCCTTTCACCAACGCTTATCGAGAAAATTGTTTCTAAGCCAACAAAAGTATTGTTTCACTTACCGACATCGCTCGCTAACCGGTTACCTTTTGTTACCCTTCAATTGGCGGGCTTTGACTTAGTTTTAGAGAACAATACATGCGATGGTCGCTATTACTTTTTAGTTTTTTCCAAGATAAAGACCTTCTACTCCAAGGTCATGTTTGTTTGTAAAAATAATAATATCGGAATTATAATTAATGGGATTATAATTAATGAGATTATAATTATAAGACTATTAATCTTAGGATTATAATTCCGAAATTATAATATCTGCTTAAACATGATATTAAATAATTTCTCATATTAAGTCATTTTATAATCTCTAAGACTAATAGTTCAAAGTCTAAATTTAAAAACAAACAAGACATTTGAAATTAATAGTCTTATCTTAAATATAATCATTCCAAACAAACATAGCTTAAGGGAAGTCAAAATTTATTCAAAATTAAGCACTCTTAACTTTTTAAGTATGAATTCTCTAATGATTAATTTATTCACGTGCATTCTAAAATATTGAATAAATTATCTTTGTGAAAACGAGTGATTTTCTATTTTGAAATGAAAGGAGCAAAAAAAAAAAAACAATAAATCTTGTAATGATAAATCAAATTTGAGATTTTTTTACATACTTTGGTGGCTGCAATAACTTTATAAACCCTCTATTTAGATAATCCGTGCGTAAAATAAATCATACAGTGTGTTGGAGACTGATACAAGGGTTTCCATCAAATTAATATAAGAAAGCTGATATTTATACGAATTTTTGATATTTTTATATAGTTTTTTTTTAACATGATAAGAAAGTGTGTAAGAGCCTAATTTTTTTTTAAAATATATATGATTTTTCTATAAATATCATTTTTAAATATTATGGAATGAATTTGATATAATGTTATAGTTGTGGGTAACATTTATAAATTTTACAAAAATCTGAAGTTGTTATATAATATTCGATTGGTTTTAAATATTCGTTTTAAAGGGAATATTAAATGCGACGACACAATCATTGGTGGACCCCACAACAAAATTATTGTCGGATTGAGAAAACGACAAAAATATTTTATGAAAATAACAACGGAAGTTTTACTGTTAACTGTTGAAACACACGATTATCAAAAAATGCGAGAATACGCGTGGTCAGCGTAAGTAACACATGATATTGATTATTGATGCTTACGTGAGAAGTCACTCAATTTTGTTCAATTATTGCATCAGTAATTGTTGCATAGTATCTCACGTTATTTGATTCAATTATTGTCGATATTTTATATATTATTAAATTAATAATTGAGATGACAGAGTTATTAATATTATTATTTGCAATATTAACGATGTCTAGAAATTCTGCTAATGAGAGGTTTGGTCACCTAATTGCGCGCTAATAGGGAGAAATCTTTATTGGAAATCCCACTCTTTCCTGGGAACGACCTGGTCGATTAATATTGTGAATTATAATAATGATGATAAATGTTATTAAAAATATTGAGGGGATTTTTATGAAGTAATTGTTGTGAATTTTGGCATATTTTATGGACTCCCACCTACTCATTTTTCAAAATAGTGTGGTATGAGTGTGATATATATTATATATATATATATATATATATATATATATGTTTAGGATGTTACTGAATTACTGCCTGCCTGCCTGCCTGAATTAGGGTGGGGGTGGGGTGGGGTGGATTTATATTATATATATATAAAATATAAATCAAGTGGGATGTTTTCAAGCAATATCATGGGATTGAATCTCGTGAACTTTTCTCTTTCAAACATATGTTGTTTATATATATAATATATATTATATTTAAAAGTTTTTGTTTTATTAGAATATTTTATTGCATAGTACTGCATAGTATCCTTTTCGTTCTCCTATAAATAGGATGCTTAGTTAAAATTGAAATCACACCAGAAATTCAGAGAATTCTCTTCTATAATCTTGAACGTATTTCTTTAGAATTTTAAGAAGCTTTGAAGCGTGAATGAGTTTTCTTCAAGAATATCCTCGCCTACCAAATGAAATACTCTTCTTTTACGGTAAGAAGGTATTATTTCTTTCAGTATTCATGAAGAAAACTTCATTATTCCATTCTTTATTATTACATTGGAATAACTTTTGTATACGGACTACCCTATACTTGGTGAAATTCTTCTATTATTTCATTCTTTATTATTATGTTGGAATAACCTGTCTATGCGAAATACCGCATACATGGTGAATTTTTTTTGTTATTCCATTCTTTATTATTCTGCTTGGAACATCCTCATGCGTGCGTTTCGCATGACTGAATTCCGTTATTTATTATTCTGTTGGAACATCTTGTCTGTGCGTTTACGCATGACTTGGTTCCGTTATTTATTATTCTGTTGGAATATCTTGTTTGTGCATTTACGCATGACCTGGTTTCGTTATTTATTATTACATTGGAATAACACATGCATGCGAGGCCTATCACATGCCTGGTAATTTCTTTTGTTATTCCATTCTTTATTATACTCAGTTGGTTAAAGTTTTGGCTTTTATACTCCATGAAATTAGTGAAATATACTTGATATTTGCGCTTCATCCAGTATCTTTTCATGAAAATATTCTTCTGAGCATTCTTGAGTTTTACCCCACAAAGCAGTATCATGTTGACAATTTGAACGTTATTGGTTCCTGGATAAATTAATTCTTGAACTTGTTTTTATTGAATTCTTATATCATTGTCATCATCCTCATGTTTATATTATGTTGAAAGTCATCTGTGGCCTATAGTGCATAGATGGACTTGGTATGATTATGACCAGGGATTATTCGGTATAATCATGACCGTAATGTTACAAATGATGTGGTAAAAGTCCTCATTGGCCCGTAGTGCATTGATGGACAGTTGTTGGCATGATCATGACCATTGATGAATACACAAATATCCTTGGCCCGTAGTGCATGGAAAATTTGTGGTTGTGATACTAATGAATATCCTTGGCCGTAGTACAGGGATGATGTGGATTATTTATTAAGCCGAGTCTCAGCGATAAAAGTGATGAAAAACCTTTTTAAATCATAAAAGATAGTAGATTTTATTCTCTACTTGACTCTTTTAATGGATTATTTGTTCCGCTGCAGTTAAACTTGATGTTTTTTATATTTAATCAGTTTAACAATGTTGAAGGCTAACGATAATTTATTCTGAATTAGCTTAGTCATAATATTTCTTACTGGGCTAGTTGAGCTCACCCTTTTTCTTTCATTGTTCTCTTTAGGAAATGAGAACGTAGCAGGGAGTAGTCGGGGAACGGAGTGACGGTCCAGATGATAGCATTAGTAGTCCTCACTATTCTATGAAATAGTATGATAATAATTGTAATGAGGACTTATTCTGAGAGTGGATATTGTCTAGAAGACAAAATTTGTATTAAAACTCACAGCTCTTGTTGTATATTTAAGATTGTATTTGTATGCTGTACCATGTATTTGGCGACTTAGAATAGGTGATGTATACCTATTTTGGGGGCGTCACAGTTGGTATCAAAGCTTAGAGATATTATCCCTGACTGAGATGTAAGACAAGAACTAGGAGGGGAGAGACGGGAAATTCCTTCCCTAGTATGACCTACCTAAGTTTATTTGGCATTTAATTGGTCGGTCAGAGTATAGGGGATAATATATTGCATGTCAATTAACCTTTTTTTGTGGCAGTATTTGAAAATGGTATCCGAGAATGTTGAGAATAGCAATGGAACACAGGAGACCGTTGAGTCTCCATAGATCAATAACCAGGACAATGTGCATCAGGAAGGCGACAATCCTCATGCAAACAACAACACTGACCAAATAATGAACGATGGAATGTTCAGAGGCTTTCTACAATTCATGCGACATCGAGCAAGAGAGACTCACATCTAAATGCAATGGGTGGAAACACTGGCAACTCTCGGATGGTCACTGCTAAGCAGTTCAAGGAGCTGGGACCTCCGGAGTTTGTTGGAGAGCCAAAACCACTTAAGGTGTAGACGTGGATAAAGCAGATCAACAAGATATTTGATGTCTTGGGATGATCCGAGGAGCAAAATATTCCCTTTGCCACCTTCATGTTGCGGGCAGAGGCAGATTACTGGTGGGAATCTGTAAAGCGTACTCAACCTGCCACACTGAAGATGTCTTGGGAGAAGTTCCAAGAACTGTTCAACGACAAGTACTTTCCCGAAAGTATTCGTCACATGGAGGAGGAGGAGTAGAGTTCATTAAACCGAACAAAACAACATGACCGTGTCGCGATGCAAGCCAAGTTTGCCGAGCTGTCTCGGTTTGCGTCCCATTTGGTTGATAATGAGGAGAGAATGACACGGATGTTTCTAAGAGGTTTGAAACCCGAGATACATCAATACCTTATTTCTCATAAACTATGTTTGTATTCAGATGTAGTTAATAGGGCTCAGTTATTGGAGCGCGATAATGAGTCAACCCAACCAAAAGAGAGCAGTCGGCAAAATGATAATACCAGTGATAGCAGTCATCGAAGCGGTGACAATAAGCATGGAGGGAATCAACATGCCAGAAATGGTAACCACTTCGGTGGGAATCATGGCCAAAACAATAAGAATGGACATTTCAAGAAGAGGAGATTCAACAATGATGGATAGATGTCAGCATCAGCGCCTGTCGTTAAGGAAGGAGAACGACCACCTATCATATGCTTCAAATGTGGAGGAGGGACACATCAGTCCAAACTGCGCGATGCCATCCAAAGCATGTTACAATTGTGGAAGAGAAGGTCACCTGGTCCGATTTTGTCGTGCACCGAAGACAAGTCCAGCTGGGATGGAGGCATCAAAGGCCGTCCCAGACAAGAAAAAACCGGTAGTTCAAGGGAGAGCGTTTGTCGTGACCTCCCAGAAAGTAAGGAACCCGAACGAGGTCATCACGGGTAAGCTTATCATAAACTCTAGCGAAGTATATACCTTATTTGATACCGGTTCTACCCATTCTTTTATTTCTCCTACTTGCACTCAACGTTTAAATTTGACTCCAGAGAAAATAGACTTTGACTTATCTGTTGAAACTCCGTTGGAAAAAACCTTCATTACATCCACTATTTATAAGTCTTGTTTGGTTCAAATCGGTACCCTCACATCACCTGTCTATCTTATTTCATTGAAAATACTTGCATTTGATGTAATTCTAGGGATTGATTGGTTAACTACTCATCATGCAAAAATTTATTATTTTCGTAAGGTTGTTAGCTTTCATATTCCTAACCAACCTATTATGCGAATTCAAGCAACCAAACCATTAAAATTAATCACTGTCATCTCAAGCCATAAAGCTATTCGTTTATTGAAAAACGGATGTCAAGCTTTCTTAGCTCATGACACGAATTTAAACAAAAATACGTCAGTTTTGAATGATTTTTCTATTGTTAATAAATTTCCTGACGTATTCCCTGAAGAACTTCATGGCCTACCCCCAGAGCGTGAAATTGAATTTTGTATCGACCTTGAACCTGGTACAAAATCTATTTCCAAAGCCCCATATCGAATGGCTCTTATTGAACTTCAGGAGTTAAAGACCCAACTGCAGGAATTGTTAGACATCAATTTCATTCGTCCTAGTACTTCTCTTTGGGGTGCTCCTGTTCTATTCGTGAAGAAGAAAGATGTAAGTATGCGACTTTGTATTGATTATCGGGAGTTGAATCATGTCACCATAAAAAATAGGTACCCATTGTCACGTATTGATGACCTATTTGACCAGTTTTAAGGCGCCAAATTCATTTCAAAGATTGATCTTCGTTCCGGATATCACCAATTGAAGATTAGAACCGATGACATTCCAAAGACGGCTTTCAGAACTCGATACGGGCATTATGAATTTCTAGTCATGTCCTTTGGATTGAATAATGCTCCTGCTGCCTTCATGAATATGATGAACCGAGTATTCAAGGAATATTTGGATCACTTTGTGGTCGTCTTTATTGATGACATCCTCATATATTCCAAAAGCCGTGAAGATTATGAGCAACACTTGAGGCTGATACTCCAAAAGCTTCGTGAAAACAAGCTTTTTGCCAAGTTGAAGAAATGCGAGTTCTGGCTTGAGGAAGTAGCATTCCTTGGGCACGTGGTATCAAGTCATGGAATATCTGCTGACCCGACAAAGATTGAAGCTATTCAAAGTCAGAACAACCTAAATCGATGGCCAAAATCGTAGCTTTCTCGGCTTATTTGGTTATTATCGGAGATTCAGTGATCGGGTTTTCTCGAATCGCTACTCCATTAACTCAAATGACTCGGAAAGATACAAAATTTGGTTGGAGTGAGGAATCGCGAGAAGAGTTTTCAAGAACTCAAGAGGAGACTTATTTCAAAGACTGTTCGTGAATACCATTTGGCTCGGAGGATTTGTCATCTACAATGATGCTTCGGCAAAGGGTTAGGATGTGTTCTCATGCAACATGGGAAAGTCATAGCCTATGCCTCTCGACAACTCAAAGAATATGAGAGGAATTATCCTACTCATGATCTAGAGTTAGCGTGATCGTTTTGCACTAAAGATTTGGAGGCATTACTTGTATGGGGAGAAAGTGGAGATCTTTACGGATCATAAAAAGCCTCAAATATTTCTTCACTCAAAAGGAACTCAACATCGCGACAATGACGTTGGCTTGAATCTATTGAAAGATTATGATCATACCATCCAATACCATCCTGGAAAAGCGAATGTGGTAGGTATTGACGCATTGAGTAGAAGATCATATCGCGGGTATGAGTACGATATTGTCAACGCAAAGGCCCATTTTGTTTGACTTGCAAAGGATTGAGATAGAGATAAAAACTCCAGGGACCCACGTGATGATGGCAAATATACGAGTAGAACCTACTTTAATCGATAAAGTTAAAGCTGCTCAAGCTACAGACATGGAGCTGATGCATATGAGGAAGAAAGTACAAGAAGGTGCTATGCCGGAAGCAAGAATCGATGAAGAAGGAATACTTCGAGTCAAATCCAGACTTTGTGTTCCTAACGACCACGAAGTTAAAGTATAAAATCATGATGGAGGCACACAACACATCGCTTTGCAATCCATCTCAGGAGTACCAAATGTATCATGATCTTCGACATACATTTTGGTGGGGCAATATGAAGAGAGAGATAGCGCTGTTTATCTCAAGGTGTTTAACTTGTCAACGAGTCAAGGCAGAGCATCAAGTACCAAAAAGTCCATTTCAACCACTTGAAATTTCAGAATGGAAGTGGGAGCACATTACCATGGATTTCGTTACTGGTCTTCCCAAGGTTTCTCAAGGCATAGATGCAATTTGGGTCATTGTTGATAGATTGACCAAGTCTGCTCATTTATTACCTATACGAGAAACTTATACACTTGAACGTCTTGCTCGTATGTACATAAACGAAGTTATAAGATTGCATGGTATGCCAGTATCCATAGTTTCTGATTGAGACCCAAGATTCACTTCACGATTTTGGGTTAGTTTGCAAAAAACTATGGGCACAGATTTACGATTTAGTTCGGCATATCATCCTCAGACGGACGGACAATCAGAGAGGACTATTCAAACTCTTGAAGATTTATTAAGACTCTGTGTCCTTGACTTCAAGGGAAGTTGGGACAAGTTCTTACCATTAGTGGAGTTTTCCTACAACAACAGTTATCAAACAAGTATTGTCATGGCTCCATTCAAAGCGTTGTATGGAAGAAAGTGTCGTTCTCCAGTATGCTGGGATGAGGTGGGTGAAGCAACATTGTTGGGACCGGAGTTAGTACGTATGACTACGGAAAAGATTCAAACGATCCGGCAACGTATAAAAACCTCACAAGATCGACAAAAGAGTTATGCTAATCTTCATCGAAAAGACGTGGAATTCGATATTGGAGATCATGTGTTGTTATGTGTTGCTCCATGGAAAGGAGTTACGAGATTTGGAAAGAGAGGAAAGCTCAATCCTCGATTCATTGGTCCATTTTTAATCTTCGATCGAGTAGGAACTATGGCCTATAGACTCGCTTTACCGCCAAGTATGTCTCGTGTTCATAACGTTTTTCACATATCCATGTTACGTAAATATGTGGAAGACCCGAACCACATTATTGAGTTAGAACCGGATGAAATAGCGAAATATTTAACGTATGAAGAGGTTCCTGTTCAAATCTTGGATAAGAAGGAACATATTCTATGCTCCAAGGTTATACCTCAAGTCAAAGTTTTATGGAGAAACCACGATGTTGAGGAAATGACCTGGGAGTTAGAATCTGAAATGAAATCAAGGTATCCTTACCTCTTTGACATACTAGGTACGTACCCTAATTTTGAGGGTGAGATTTCGGGGCGTTACAGGTTGGTATCAAAGCTGATAGGTTATAAATCTTAGGTATGAGTACCTAAGACTATAATCGTAGAGAGAAGGATAAGAAGATCACCACGTGATCATAGTAAATCGTAGTAACAAATGAGCTATTAAACGATGAATGATTTATAGCCAATGCTATGAATGAATGGTACTATGAAGTAGTACGGGAATAAGAACTCAGATTGAGTTGTAAAGGATAGCATACGAATTAAAGAAAATTCGTATTAAGTAAAGAGAAAGATAGAAGTTGTAAGATTTCAATTGAGGACTCATGTGATAGATGAGTTGTATGAATCTTTGTATGGACAGAGGTTTGTGCTTGGTGTAACAACCACTCGGTTTATTACAGTGATAATCATTGGAATTGGTTGCACTGTCAAGATGTATATGGCGAGAAGGTGAATCTTTTCTCATGTATATACTTGATAGGTAGAGAACGATAAGGTAGGTGCGAGTTCTTGAAACTCATACTTATAGTAAGTTCGTGGCTCATAATTATATGGTATGTTTTTGAACTTCTCGGAGAATGGGCGCTTTATCCGTGCATGCGGGATAGTTCTTAAACTCATATTATTATGGAAAGTTCTGAACTCATAATGTGTGGTAAGTTGATGGGATCGTATTAAGGTATAGGAATGTTTATACCGAAATGAGTTATTTTCAGTAGACTTAGCATTGAAGGTGCTAGAGAAGATTAAGTATTGTCACAAGTAAGACAATGAAGGAAGATAGAGGATAAGATATTCCAAGCAATTTAGCTATGCTAGATTTCGAAGTTTATTGAATTCGTGCTGAAGTGCGCGTTTTGGAAAATGAAAGAATTTGTTCAATTTTTGGAACCAATGGATTTTAAAATAACTATTCTTGATATGTCTATGCTAGTTGATTCGGCTAGACAAAAATTGATTTAAAATATCAAAATGAATTTTATATCATCAGTGCATTTGATGCAAAGATAGTAAAAGGATGGAGTTATTAATACAACTGAACCTAATGTTGGAAGTGATCTTAGGATCAACAACCCGCTATGGTATGATGTATAATGACGAAGTCATAAACTAACGAAGTCCTCAACGTACTGTGAAAAGTGTGGTATCATGACGTCATGAAACGTTTTGATGTATTGCAAACTAATTTAAAGAATTGGTCGATGTCAAGTGAGTTGACTAGACGAATGTTTCAAATTGATGTCCAATTTATTGGTATGGTCTAAGCTACTTGATTTGGCTAAGACGAATGGTATGTCATGATTAAAAGAAAATCGAGCTTTCTTTGAAGTGCTATGCCGAACTAAATTGTTTTGGTACGAAATCCAATGATTAAGTCTGAGGTGAACATACCCTGAAATGGGGTTATACGATGGGTTGATCACCTACGTATGGAAGAGGTAGTTTACCTTCTTTGTGATTGTAAACTTCTTAGTGTAAGAAAGGTTTACTACGAAAATTTGTTTAACCTAGTAAGAGTTCATGGTTAATTTGACCCCTCAAAGAAAAGAATGAAATGTTTTAAAGGAATCTTTATATTCTATTTATTCCTTTCACTTCATGATTCTTGATAAGTTATGAAGGGTAGGGAATGTTTGAAATAAGATAAGAACTTCTTCAAGAGAAGTTGAGAAGAAGGGTTAGCTAAAATTTTGAGGACGAAATTCTTTGAAGAAGGGGAGAATGTGAGGACCCGGGTAAGGGTTTGGTTTTAAGAAATTCGAGGGATGGAATTTTTTAAGAGAGGAAGAATGTGACAACTCAAAAATCGGATTGTCCGAATTTAAGATTTAAAGAATTAGTTATTAATAAAATAAATTTTATTAATAATATTATGTTATGTGTTTATTGATGGTTCTATAACCTAGAATGATTATTAATCGGGAGGATTACGCTACGAGCTAGGCTGAATGAGTAAGAATTTTCAAGATGAAAATAAAATATTTTTTGGAAAAAAGACGAAATAGGCACTATTCATCCGTTTTACGCTTTCGGAGATTTATTTTGAATTTCAGAAACGCGTAATGATAGAATTACGAGACGAGATGGAATATTCAATAATATTTCGATTATGGCAAAAAAGCAAAGTTTTTACGCTGCAGGACTTAAAACCTAAGGGTTAGGAAAAGTGAGTTCCGAAATTTTATGATTTCAGTATAATAATTAGAGTTATTATGCGTCGAAATACGAGTATAATACTAGTTATTATCTGAGTATAGTATGAAAAGATTAGTATGACGTATAATACGATGAATATCGTCTAACTATATATCTGAAGAATAATACGAGAATGGGATCGTAGAATGCGATTAGTCTTAATGGACTTTGAGTTCATGGACTTTGAAGAATTCAATTGGACTTTGATTATATCAAGCCCAATGGAATGTGTAATCAAGCCTAGGGTAGACCCAGTAAGAATTAATGTAAGCCCCAGTGTTAGATTTAATTAAGCCCGATCCAAGAAAATAAATTGCGGATCGAACCGATGGGTCACCGGATGGGTAAAACCCATGGGGGAGACCCATGGGTATAAGGGGCGGCCACTTGGCCACCAAGTAAGGGTGGTGGCCAAGTAAACTTGGTGGCTAAGCATTGAATAGTAAAGAGGTTAGGGGCGAAATGACCAATTTGCCCTAAGCCTTGGTTTTCTATAAATAGAAAGCTTAAGTTCATTATTTTGAGCTTTTGAAAATCCTACACCATGAGAGATAGAGAGAGAGTTCGGATGGGAGAAGAAGAGGAAGAGGAAGAGGAAAAGCTTGCCTGAGTGCACGTTTTGTCAAATGGGAAAGAAGATTAAAGAAGAACGGTAATCCGAACCCTAGTTTCTTCTAATTTTCTTTAAGTTTAATATGTTCAAAAACATAACTTAATGAAGATAAGAAGTAGATGATGTTAGGAATGGTTTCATATGGTTGAAATCATGAGAAAAATGAAGAAATAAGAATTAGGAATTTAGTTTAAAAATTTCTTAAGTATAAGATTCGTAAGGATTTTGAGCGATCTGAATGAATCTTATGAACGAGTAGGTGAAATAAGTAAGTAATGATGTTTTATAACATTAAATTCCAAGAAAAAGTAAAATCGTAATCCAAAATATCGATTAAAAACGAAGAACAGGTGAAGAACGCGAAGAACACGCGAAGAACGTTGTTGATGGACAAATTTAAAACCATCGTAGAATAATTGTTGTTGATGGACAAGTTTAAAACCATCGCATATAAGTTAGTTGCTTATTTCTCGGTTAGGAATGTTAGAAACGTTCAGGAAGAACGGATTAAAATTGAGCTATAACGAAGTTATGGCAAAATTTTCGTAAAAGAAGAACGAGAATTAGAAAGTTAGTAAATGAACCCGAGCGTATAGGGTTTCATAAGAATGTAAGAGAATGTATAAAATGTGAGTCGTGGACTCAAGAACGAACGAGTTCCGAGTTCAGATGACCAAATTACGGATGAACGAACGAAAAACTTTAATAACGTAAAACGAACAAAGAGCGAAGATTAAGCCAATTGAATGGCATGTTAATAGATTTAGAATGAAGTTCTGTCCAAGGGTAATCGAAGTACATAAGATAAGGAAGAAAATGGCATTGGAACGACCTCGTTCCGAGTTATAACGAATAAGATATGAGATTTCAAAGTCAGCGTCTCAAGCTTAATTGTAAAAGACTTAGAAAATTTTTCTAGGTTTCATGCTTAGCGTCGTGCGATGCCTGAGTCATGCCTTAAATGGCGCCGCCATGGCATGATCTCGGGCCATTAGCTCTTTGCTAAGTGGCACCGCAAAAAAAAAAAAAAGGAAGACGGCAGCACGGCAAGTGGCCTGAGTGCGAAGCAATGCCGAGAAATGAGATTTTTTCTTGCTTTCGATTCTTTGAGGGATGTGCAAGAAAGAAATATGAACATGTAGTTTAACTAATGTAACACTTAATCAAGTGTATTAAGCCTTTGATGAAGGTTGAACAAAAAGATTAAATGAGATTAAAAGATAAAGAATGTAGACGCAGGTTACGGAACCAATGTCCGGGAAACCGTAGTCACAATGAAACGAACGTGAGGGATTGCTATAATTGTGATTCCTTAAACGTTGATTGACTAGGGTAATGAATAACATTTTGATGTTATGTCATGGTCATGAGAGATGAATGTAAAGCGTTTAGACGCTGTGAACGCAACGTTGTTGCGATGAACGATCGGTCTTAGCATACAATGAACCGTATGACTTTGACATTAGGAAAGAATAATGAACATGGGGTTTAGGTGACGAGTAATGAATGAAAGTAATTAAAACCTTGGATGAAGGTTGAATAGAATTAAGAGGCAAGTAACGTAAATGTTGAATACGTAAACGATCCTCGTGAATCGTATTCACGTTGAGCGAACGTTTCTAAGTATACATTGGTTGTATGACTTAGACGTTGACGGAGTAGTAAGTAAGATATGAATTATCAAGAAAGCCATAGCGAACGGTAATAAGATTAATGAAAGCCGAATGTGAGTCGGATGAGAATGTTAGAATGAAATGTAAGCGTTGGAAACTTGAACCGAGTTAAAGGTTAAATGTACACGAATATTAAACGGGTAAAACCTACACTCCGTGTATGGTTTGACCGTAAGGTAATGAGGATCAATTATTAAACATGTGAATGGTGAAGAAGCTAAATTAAAGACAAGTGCGTATAACGTAAAGAAGCCGAATTAATGTTTATAACTTGGATGATGTTCAGAGTCGAATGAATCGGACGTGGTAAGATAAGAATAAGGTAACATAAAATGGTTAACGCTATAAATGCGTAGAATGATTATGGAATGATCGTTCTGAGTATACAAAAGAATGTATGACTTAGACGATGATGAATAAATCTTAAGGTATGGCATTTAGTTGCCAGAAAGCCATAAGGAATAAGAAATTGACTTAACGAACATTATAATTTAATAGTTCGGGTAAGTTAAGATGAATTTAAGTTCTAGTACAATCGTAACCTTTGATGGTTGACATATGGGAGCTGGGCTAAATAATTCCTTCAGAGAGCGAAGGTATATACAAAACTGGCAACCGATCTAACTCACTGTTATGGACAGTGTAGATGAGACGAGAACTTGTTTGTTGGTTGTTTGTAGGAAACCACTCAGAGTACCATATGGACTACTAGTAGAGACACGATGTGTGCTAAGTCCTAGGAGAGTTATAAAAAGAAGATAAGAATGTAAATCATCAAAGATGTTGAACATATTAAGTAAGACATCTCCGTATGTCATGAAGTCGTTAACCGGTAAAGGAAGTTGGCCGTGTAAACTTAGTTTATAAGAACGTGAACCTTAAGAAGTGAAGTTATGTAAACCAATGCGTAAGTCAAGTATATGACTAATTGGTGTATGTGTTATTTCCTTATGTGCTACATAGGAATTGGAATGAGCAGTTCAGCATAAATTATAAGTTGTAGCTGTGCGTAAGGCAAGTTTCCTAACTTTATTCATATTTTAAATGAATGCTAGTTTCTAAACTTCTTAGATGTTGAACTTGAGAAGTTCTGTCTATGTGCAAATGTGTGATATTTGTACAAGGTGTTAGAATATATGAGGCCTTGTGCCACAATGTGAACACTTCGGTGTTTCTATGATATGAACTGTTCTGTGATTAAACTGTTCAATATGAGCATGTTCTATTTATACATGAACCGTTATTGTTAAGTCTGTGCTATTGATTCTAGCCAGACAGAATGTGTATGAAAGAGAGTAGAGAATGAAAGTATTTCAAAGGGAATGTAACTAATGTTTTAAAATGATAGGAATCGAGAGTATTCCTATTATTCAAGCTGCTTCATAACCTTTGTTCGGTTATTGAAGTCTTAAAAGAATATTTGAATTCTTAAAGTTGTTTGTTCAACTGTTATGACTTGCTGAGCAATTGAATGCTCACACTTGCTTTAAATAAAAACATTTTTAGCGAACGATGTTAGAAAGAACTTAAGGATCCCGTAAATATCAAGTTGATCGGTATCTAGAAGAAGTGTCATTCATTATATGAATGTGCGTGAAGATCAAGCGAAGACTTGTAATATAGAATGATAGAATTAAACTATAGAATAGTTTAATGAATGATTATGTATCCTTGGTGGCGGATAAAAGTCACTTGTGCAAGATGTAAAAAATAATGTAATTATCATTATTTGTAATGAAAGAGGTTTTAAGGTTTTAGAACCTGGGATTTGAGGATGTATGTTGTTATATTTAGCTATATAATGATGTATGTTTGGAAGAAGATGGGATCGTGACGTCTGAGAATCCGGATGTGAAAATAGAATAGGATTTCGAGGCGTTACATGAAACACCAGTGTTAAAGAAATGCGAGGAATACGGCATGTGGTTGCATAGTAGCACACGGTATTGATTATTGATCCTTACGTGAGAAGTCACTCAGTTTTATTCAATTATTGCTTCAATAATTGTTGCATAGTATCTCACGTTATTTGATTCAATTATTATCGATATTTTATATATTATTAAATCAATAATTGAGATGGCGAGAGTTATTAATATTATTATTTGGAATATTGTCTAGAAGTTACTCGCCAAGAGAGGGTTGAATCACCACCTAATTGCAACTAATAGGAGAAATCCTTATTGGAAAGCCCTCTCTTCCTGGGAACGACCTGGTCGATTAATATTGTGAATTATAATAATGATGATAGATGTTATTAAAAATATTGAGGGGATTTTTATGAAGTAATTGTTGTGAATTTTGGCATATTTTATGGACCCCCACCTACTCATTTTTCAAAATAGTGTGGTATGAGTGTGATATATATATATATATATATATATATATGTTTAGGATGTTACTGGTGGGGGGGGGGGGGGGGTGGGGTGGGGGGGGGTTTGGTTTTAGTGGCATGGATTTATATTATATATATATATATATATATATATATATAAATCAAGTGGGATGTTTTCAAATAATATCACGGGATTGAATCCGTGAACTTTTCTTTTCAAACATATGTTGTTTATATATATAATATATATTATATTTAAAAGTTTTTGTTTTATTAGAATATTTTATTGCATAAGATCTTTATAGTATCCTTTCCATTCTCCTATAAATAGGATGCTTAGTTAAAATTGAAATCACACCGTAAATTCGTAGAATTCTCTTCATAATCTTGAGCGTATTTCTTTAGAGTTTTAAGAAGATTTGAAAGCGTAGTGCAAGTTTTCTTCAAGAATATCTTACCTACCAAATTGGAATACTCTTATTTTCACGGTAAGGGGTATTATTTCTTTTGTATTCATGAAGAGAACTTTATTCCATTCTTTATTATTCATTGGAATAACTTTTGTATCTGCGGACTACCTATACTTGGTGAAATTCTTTTGTTATTCCATTCTTTATTATTATGTTGAAATAACTTTACGTCATGCAAAGCATACATGGTAAAATTTTTACATTATTCCATTCTTTATTATTCATTGGAACATTACATACGTGCTTTTATGCATGACACGGTTCCGTTATTTATTATTTTGTTGGAACATCACATGCATGCGTTTATGCATGACGACCGTTCCGTTATTTATTATTCATTGGAATAACTTTGTTTGTCTTGCGCCTATCGCGTGCACAGTGATTTTTTTTGTTATTTCATTCTTTATTATACTCAATTGGTTAAAATTTTGGCTTTTATACTCCATGAAATTAGTGGAATAACCTTGATATTTGCGCTTCATCCAGTATCTTTTCATGAAAATATTCTTCTGAGCATTCTTTAGTTTTACCCCCACAAAGCAGTTGTTAGATTTGTAATATTCAAGAACGCAATCAAATTGCATAAAAAGTGCGGAAACGTGTAAAATCAGAGTTTAAAAAATTTACAAACCATATACCCGGATCACCCTTTATGCAAAATTATTAATTAAACGAAAAGATATGAAGAACAAACATACCCTTGAAGATCCGAGCTTCCTCAGGTACAAGTTCACCTCCAATCCTTTTCGCGTTCAACTTGAATCCACCGGGTTTGGTTCCTTCCTTTGATCAACGTTAGCCACCCAAGTGTTTGGTCTCTAGAGGTGATCCACCAAGGAAGAAAAAGAATTCAAGAAGATGGGTGGTTGGCTAAACCCTAGTTTTTCTATCTCTATAGAAAAAGAGCGTACTCTCCCAACTATTGGAATTGCGTATCATTTTGATATCTGATATAAGACTCCTCTTATAAAGATATCGTGTAACCTTATTTAATAAAATAAGGTATTATTTAATTAAACTCTTTTAATTAAATGGGCTCCTAATCTTATTAGGGATAATTAATTAAACTCCTTTAACTAATTTTCCCTCCTAATCCTATTAGGAATAAATGAGAGTACTTATATTAAATTAATTTCTAAACTCTTTAGAAATTAAAATAATAATAATAATAATTGTAATAATATTAATAAGACTCCTCTTATTAATTTATATTTAATATTTCTAAAATATTAAATAATAATATTAAACTATTTAATTTATTCTATCATCATAGATTAAATTAAATATACATAACATATTATTACGATTATGCCATTATCTTCTTAAATAATTATTCTTCCTTTTTTGGTGTGACCCTTTAGGTTCTCCATATTAAACCTATTGTGAATAAATCAATTAGAATAATTCTAATCTTATTTAAATAAATAAATTAAATAATTAATTTATTTAAATAAATAATATTTATTCTACAATAGGATAAGCCTCCCTAACGATCAACGACTTTCCGGATAATATAGATTTCAACATTAATCATAAAAGAACCTTTGAGTAAATAGTTACAAATGCAATTCAATCTTTCCACCATACAATGTCCCAATTAAATATAAGACATGGAATTTCATCAAGTCTTATTTTATTTAATTATATGTATTTCGACTCTTAAATGCATTAACTCCAAATAATGCAAATTAGAAACTCCTTTCTAATTTCATTCTACTGTTAACCAAGGACTCTTTGGGTTGTCATTTATCGAATCACATAAGACATTTCTCTTCTTTTAATAGAAGTGGTAGATTCTTTATTGATCATACATTATCTCCATGTACAACTTATTATACCCAAGCATACCCTTTGATATACCCTAAGGGTCTTAAGGAATAAGTCAAAGTATAACTCATCATACATAAGATACTATGATGATCTCAAGTCCAAGGATCACTTGTCTTACTATCACTACTGAGAATTCTATCGACAGCAAGTAAAACTCCATTAGGTATTCCTTAGCGAGCCATGTTCAAATGAACTTATTCTCTAATAATCACCTACATACTTGCTTTAGTGTCTCCACACAAATGATCATGAGATCAATCATCCTCATCCAATGAAAGCAAGTTAACGATGTATATCAATCTATCCGGATTCACTAATCTCCAATTTAGTAATCCAATGATTGGGAACTATTTTAGTTTTAAGCTTTCTAAGAATTTAGATCTCATTAGAATGATCATCATCATTATTCTAAAAGCATTGCTTAAAACTATGGGTTTATCACATATTATAAAACAAAGATTATGTAGATAATTAAAAGCCTTTAATAAATTAATACTTTTTATTAATAAATGAATAAGATTGTTACAAAGTATATGCTTTATCATCAAACATGATTGGCTTGTGTGCATACTACTTTCAATCTCCCACTTGCACTAAAGCCAATCGTCATGGTATCTCATACTCTTCTTCTCTAAGTGTCGATTATCCTGCTGTTGGATAAGCTTTAGTTAATGGATATGTAATGTTGTTCATGAGAGTCCACTATCTCTATAGTGATTTTCCATCTTTCAATGATTCTAATAATCAAATGAAAATGCCGCAACACATGTTTAGATCCAAGATGAGACTTAGGAACTATTCCTAGTTCTGTAATGAACTTTTAATCCAAACAATTAACTTGCAGCTTCATTTATAGCTATATACTTTGTCTTTATCACTAAACCAAAGAACTCTTTCTTTGTTTGGAACCTTTCGATTCATCGCACCACCTTGCTCAAGGTAACCTTTACCTTAAAGTGGATTTTTCTGTCGTCTTGGTGCATGCTCAAAAACTTGAGTGCATTAAGCCCTCTAGTTTTAATTTAGACCCACCATGAATATGATCACATCCTTAGTGCCGGTTAAGCACTTTAAGATGTTTTTCACTGACTCATAGTGAACTTCTCCATAATATGACTGGTCGTCATCAGGTCTCGTACATTTCATTGCATGCATGATTGTCACTCATGCGACTTCTCTTTTCAGGAGTCTGTGGGGACTATTAAGAGAGATTCACTCCATAGCTCATCGACATGAGACATCTCTTGGAGTTTGCCATGCTAAACGACTTTAGCATCAAATGAATATACGTTCCTTGGGTTAAGTCGAGCATCCTCTTGTATCCATCTATATAGATTTTATCCCCAATTAAGATACTCTTCCCAAACCATTCATGGAGGAATGTTTAGACAACTTTATCATTACTGATTGTAGCATTAGTATGTCATTCCTTATCCGTAGTATATCAACATATAATATTAGGAATGTCACGATGCTCCCACTGACCCTTTTGTACACACTAGAAGTCTTACATCATCGTATGTAACTCTGGATCATCATATTCTATGATGCGTACCTCATCATCATTATCCATGATGAATCCATACCTCCTAGGTATCTTCAGTACTATTCCAGATTTACGATTCGGTTTTGGTACAATAGGTCTATCTACAAGTTCCTCTTATTTGATTTATAGTGTTTTGTGGTTCTTGAACTCTTCAAGATCTATTATCCTCCCACTAGCCCCTTAAATGATAAACACCTTTATCTTAGAAGACAACGTGTTTTGTAACAAACACCTTTTGCTAAGTAGGATTATAGAACATATACCCTAAACTTACTTTAGGATGTCCCACAAATTGACACTTATAAAATCTTGTCCCAAGCTTATCCTTTGAAACCTTTTCACGTAAGTTGGACAACCCCTTATCTTAACATACTTAAGATTAGGAATCCTCCCCATCCATAACTTTTATGGAGTCTTGGGGCGGGATTTTGAGGTTACCATTTTCGTGAGATGTCGCGACCATTTCTAGGACATGACCCTGAAGGATAATTGGAATGTCGGTAAAATCATTATGGACCGCACCATGTCCAACAAGGTACGATTTTTCATTCAGATACATCAATCAATTATTGCGTATCAGGATGTGTTCATTATGAGAAAACCATTTGAGATGATCTAGAAACTTATTGCACAAGTATTCCTTCCTTGATCCGATCAAAGAATCCTAATACTTTGCCAATTTGTTTCACTTTTGAATTCTTTGAACCTTTCAAATAATTCACACTTGTATTTCAGCAAATACACACATTCAACTCTTTGAATGATCATCTCCTTTTCTTATACTAGTTTGTTCAATTTGTAAAATTATTTTCACGTAAGTCAAGTATACAAAATCCATTAAGTGATATTCCAGTCCTATACAAAACATTATTATTATAAATAGAACAACAATTGTTCTTAATCATAATACCAAAGATTTCATTGTCCAACAATAAAATGGAAATAATATTTTAACAAGAACTGGAATACAATAACAACTTATCGACTTAATAGATTTGCCGTAGGCATTGCTAAACTATAAGTTTTATGACTAATGTGGCAACCTTTGCTACATTTCCATACATAGGATTACTTATATTTGTTTAGCTTTCTACTGCTTGGTCCTTCATAAATCTATATTTATGATAACCAAAGTCGATATCCAATACCCAAGTAGAACCTCGACTTAAAGAAAAATTAATTTCAATCATGAACAAAAGCGATTGTGACCAAACTTCACTAAGCTTCTTTGGTTAGCCTCTGCAAGATGCTTCTCGCAGATTTCTTTCCGAAAGTCGGGCTTATTGCGGTGGAAGCAAACTCCTTTGCTATCCCGTGACGATTTTGCTCTTATTATCCTTTGTTTACGCCTTTCTATTTACCTTCTTTGAATCGTTCTTCTTTTCGGAAGATCCTTTGGCCCCTACCAAGAAGACTTGATCTTTCTTGGTTGGAAAGTGACTCTCATCATTTTTCAACATGTTAAGCAAATCAACGAGGGCCGATATCTAGCTTGTTCATATGAAAAATTCACAACAATTGTGAAAGGAGTCCGGAGTGAGTGCAAGAATCAAATCTTGGCTCAACTCTCCATCCATGACAAAACCCGTTGTCCTAATTGATCAATCAAATTGATTATGTTAAGAACTTTTTATCTGTATTATATAGTGCCATTGGCCATTCTAGATCGGAAGAGCTCCTTAGATATCTCGATATCTATCGGTCCCCACTTTCTTCACCATCAACTACTTGATGTGCGGGGAATATAATAGGAGCATCCATAGTTTCATCTTGACGCTGAAGCTTGTTACTCATAGATGCGAGCATGATGCATTGAGCCAATCAGTGCATCATCTTGCCACTTTCTAAAAGTAGCAATCTCTTCCTCGAGACATTATGCGCAACCATTGCAGGATAAAGCGTATTAAGGATATAAGATAGCTTTTCACTATGAAACTATTCTCAAATTCCTTAACTAATCCGCTTAATTGATTACGGTTAATTTAGCATCTAATATGCTTCGCAGTGATAGTAATTTTAGACATTGTAAAATTACAGTAAATGAATTTGTAATTAACAACATTTTAACATACATTCTTTTATTAATTACCAAAATAAATTAGGTCTTGTTTTAAATTGGTATCTCCCACTATTTTCTTCAAACTATATTACCTCAATATATATAGTTCGGCAAAATCTAATTAAAGATATTAAACTCCTTTAACTAATTTTCCTCCTAATCCTATTAGGAATAAATGAGAGTACTTATATTAAATTAATTTCTAAACTCTTTTAGAAATTAAAATAATAATTAATAATAATATTAATAAGACTCCTCTTATTAATTTATTTTTAATATTTCTAAAATATTAAATAATAAATATTAAGCTATTTAATTTATTCTATCACCATAGATTAAATTAAATATACATAACACATTATTACGATTATGCCATTATCTTCTTAAATAATTATTCTTCCTTTTTTGGTGTGACCCTTTAGGTTCTCCATATTAAACCGGTTGTGAATAAATCAATTAGAACAATTCTAATCTTATTTAAATAAATAAATTAAATAATTAATTAATTTAAATAAATAATATTTATTCTACAATAGGGATAAGCCTCTCTAGCGATCAACGACTTTCCAGGATAATATAGATTTCAACATTAATCATAAAAGAACCTTTTGAGTAAATAGTTACCGTCTGATTCAATCCTTCCACCATACTGATGTCCCAATTAAATATAAGACATGGAATTTCACAAGTCTTATTTTATTTAATTATATGTATTTCGACTCTTAAATGCACAACTCCAAATAATGCAAATTAGAAACTCCTTTCTAATTTCATTCTACCTTAACCAAGGACTACCTGGGTTGTCATTTATCGAATCACATAGACATTTCTCTTCTTTTAATAAGTGGTAGATTCTTTATCGATCATACATTATCTCCATGTACAACTTATTATACCCAAGCATACCCTTTGATATACCCTAAGGGTCTTAAGGAATAAGTCAAAGTATAACTCATCATACACAAGATACTTATGATGATCTCAAGTCCAAGGATCACTTGTCTTACTATCACTATAGAATTCCTATTGACAAACAAGTAAAACTCCATTAGGTATTCCTTAGCGAGCCATGTTCGATGAACTTATTCTCTAATAAGCACCCTACATACTTGCTTTTAGTGTCTCCACACAAATGATCATGAGATCAATCATCCTCATCCAATGAAAGCAAACGTATGTACCCGATCTATCCCATTCACTAATCTCCAATTTAGTAATCCAATGATTGGGAACTATTTTAGTTTTAAGCTTTCTAAGAATTTAGATCTCATTAGAATGATCATCATCATTATTCTAAAAGCATTGCTTAAAACTATGGGTTTATCACATATTATAAAACAGCATTATGTAGATAATTAAAAGCCTTTAATAAATTAATACTTTTTATTAATAAATGAATAAGATTGTTACAAAGTATATGCTTTATCATCAAACATGATTGGCTTGTGTAAATACTACTTTCAGCAGTATCATGTTGACAATTTGGACGTTATTGGTTCCTGGATAAATTAATTCTTGAACTTGTTTTATTGAATTCTTATATCATTGTCATCATTCTCATGTTTATATTATGTTGAAAGTCATCTGTGGCCTGTAGTGCATTGATGGACTTGGTATGATTATGAACAGGAATTATTCGGTATAATCATGACCGTAATGTTACAAATGATGCGGTAAAAGTCCTCATTGGCCCGTAGTGCATTGATGGACAGTTGTTGACATGATCATGACCATTGATGAATACATGAATATCCTTGACCCGTAGTGAATGGAAAATTTGTGGTTGTGATACTAATAAATATCATTGGCCGTAGTGCATGGATGATGTGGATTATTTATTAAGCTGAGTCTCAGCGATAAAAGTAATGAAAAACCTTTTTAAATCATAAAAGATAGTAGCTTTTATTCTCTACTTGACTCTTTTAATGGATTGCTTGTTCCGCTGCAGTTAAATTTAATGTTTGTTATATTTTATCAGTTTAACACTGTTGAAGGCTAACGATAATTTATTCTTCATTATCTTAGTCATAATATTTATTACTGGACTAGTTGAGCTCACCCTTTTGCTTTCATTGTTCTCTTCAGGAAATGAAAACGTAGCAGGGACTAGTCGGGGAGCGGATTGGCATCAGGATGATAGCATTAGTAGTCCTCACTATTCTATGAAATAATGTGATAATAATTATAATGAGGACTTATTCTGAGAGTGAATATTGTCTAGAAGACAATATTTGTATTAAAACTCACAGCTCTTGTTGTATATTTAAGATTGTATTTGTATGCTGTACCATGTATTTGACAACTCAGAATAGGTGATGTATACTTATTTTGGGAGCGTCACAAAGTGAATCCCATAGGAGGACCACGTGAAAATATCAAAAATTTATGTGGAAATAATGTTCCTCTTAATATAATTATATTTTCTCTGTTTACAGTATAAGGCCAATGTATACAATGAGATAATTTTAAAGTTAAAAAATTGATAGGATTGAATATAAATCTTGTAGTTTGCAATAATTACTAAATAACTTGTAATATTCATAATTTTATTGACTTGAAATTATAGTATGTTATTTTCTAATTACTTTAGTTCATAACACAATGCCGCTCTCAAAAATATATTGATTTAACAAAGGGAATGATGATGATGATGATGATGATGATGATGATGATATCTTGCCTGTTTTTGTTGGTTTGCATACATCTAAGAAAAGCCTCCACTTGGTGACTGCAGGTATTTGAGCAGTGAAGGTTTCCCCTCCCATTTATTACTTATTAGTCTTAAATAAAAGCATATATCATGATCAATGAAGTGAGCAAATTTTTAAAAGAAAAATCGGAAAGTTTTGTATTTGAAAAGAGGAAACATTGTTAATAATGAGGTGGGGTGAATTTTTTTGATTAGCAACGAAGGGAGGGATCCGGTTAGCATGAAGTTTATTTTTTTGTAAGTTGATCAATTAATCAATAGAATGCTGACACACATAGAATCTTGCCTGCGTGTCAATACTCTATTGGCCAATTGACCAACTTATCCAAAAATAAACTTCATGCTAATCACTTCCAGGAGGGAGTTACCTATTTTATCGCACACAAATTGATCAAACACCATATATGAACTGCCCACTACTATTATTAGCTTTGTTGCTTACCAAACATAAAACTTAAAACACAATCTTGCTCAAACAACATATCTAAACCGTTGAGTAATTCATCCATCACATCAAGTGCAAAATCCCATATAAATTCAAGAAAAACAAATCTACAAGCTGAGTTTGTTGAGAAAATATATAAATTCAACAAATTTAAGTATTACCCACAAGAAAAACCCAATCTACTTTGTGGAGGAGATACCATGTCACATTTGTAGCCACTGACAAATTCCCTGCGAACCTGTTCTTCACATGAATATGAGTCGAGGAACGGATACTTCTTTGAAAGCTAAGTTGGATTCTTTTGCTAAAAGCTGCGCCCCACTTGGCCCAAAGGCTGCAATGGCCGGAAGGGGTGTATTAGGATATTCAAACAGGAACACCTGTTCGAGCAGGCTAGTAGAAAAATCCTGGATAAAAGAATGGACCAACCACGGCATTTCATGGATGCAATTGGGGAAGGAAGATCGCAATCTAATGAGATGTAAATAATCTCAAAGCAATTCTCTCTCTCTGCCTCTAACCGTGAAGAATAAATTAGACCACAATATCACCCTGCAGGCTGCAAGAGGGATTCAAAATTTCAGAAACACATTCAAATCAACATTTAGAGGTCCTTTACTTGTTTTGCTTACACAGTAAGACAAAATTAAACGAAGAATAACACAAATTCAAACACAGAAAAACCCAAAATTAAGCACAGAATGACACGAAATAATACCAGGCACACTAGCTAAGGCTCCATCATAAGAACAAGCATACCTTCCCGCTGTAGGTAGAATAGAAGTTTATCCAACACCAGTGTTCTCTCTAGATTGCTCGTCATGAACTTCACAGCATTTTCCAAGCTAAAAGGATATGCATCGATCAAGCCCCAAAACGTTGTACATGTCAAAAGCAAATTAAGTAATTCAGAGATCGATCAGGCTCAAGAATAATACGTGGAACCTCAGTTCGGCTAAGCTAGCACGGCAGTTTTGAGAACACGACACAACTTTCTACCACTTCCTAACAGGGTATACCAAGGGATATTTCCAAAGTGAGACTGTAATTTAGCACAATCTCAAAATCTATATCCGGCCTACATTCCAACGATTCCCAGATCCTCTTAAGTTTTCTGGTCCGTTCAATGCCAGAGTATGATTCTTCATAAAAATACAGGCCCACAGTCTTGCCTTCAAGCTTTGAGGTTACTTACCTGCAAAGAAAAAATGTATACAAGAATTTAAAAATTCTCAAATGATAGAGAACCTCAAAATAGAAAATGGAAGAGTTAACTGCCAATTAAGACTGCCATCGGGAGCAAACATAACAGTTCGATCTTGCTAATGAATCTTGTGGAATAGCAAACTTGACTTGCAAGTCTTGTCTAGCCTGTTTATCTTCGTATGGGATGGCAAGCCACGGCATCTTGGAGAATGTAGAGTGGAAAATATCCTCATGATCATTACCCAGTGCATGGAACAAGCACAACCTCCAGCTGTCCTTGGTGAGAAAAATAAACTTCTTCAAGGTCCTCGTGATGTAAACATTTAACAAAACCCTGGCTGTGGGACAGACACGCAAAGTAGAGGACAACATGTTTGTCACGGAGCTGCTCAATTTTTACCTGCAGAAAGAAATAACGAAAGAATCAAAGCCAATTTCATAGGTTGATGGAGAAGTAGGCAGTAGTGTGGAGCAGGACATGCAGTAGTTTGCAAAGACTGACAAAATTAATAAGCCCTGGGCATTCAATATTCGGTACTGGCCGGGCATTCAATCCAATACCCAAAATCTCTTCTACATCATCAGGTAATTCTTTGTAGATGCAAATAACCTAAATTTGGGTTCATTCTATTGAAGCTACTAAATTTTCTTCTTTGTTTTTTTAATTGGGTTTTATTTGTTCTTTACTTTCCCAAATTTAAATTTTATTTTACTGTGCATGTGTTTACATATTATATATTTATTTAGTTAAGTCTTGCTATGTATTGCGACAAATGTATTGCAACAAATTAATACTGAATTACAAAAATTGATAGAATTATAAGAGTGACTTACATCTCTTTAAAAGAGTATCAAAAAGTCGACATAAAAGTTAGCAATATATATCCTTTTCCTTTAGTTTTTGATTAAGGTGTTTGTTGATTAAAAGTAAGCAATATTTTTGTTAAAATACTTTTAATAACTAGAGTTTAGCACTCTGTTTCTGACTTTTGAACATAAAAGAAAAGAATAAAAAATTTAAATTAGAGCAGAAAAGAAAAGAATAGAAAATTTGAAGTTTTCCTTTGTGTTGTTTCTGAATTTTTAATAAAAAAGAATAGAAAATTTAAAATTAAGGACATGAGTTGTAATTTAAAATTTATTATATTAAAAGTTGAGAATAATGTGTGAATTATAAAAATATTACTTATTCCAATTTCTTTTCCGTCCAAATCAGGCCAATTTTGGACGAAAAACTTTGGCAGGAAAAATGATCAAGTTTTCTATCCATTTCTTTTCTTTTTCGTTTATTAAAAAACTCAGAAATATAAAATTTGGAAAGAAAACTTAAATTTTCTGTCCATTTCTTTTTTTTTTCTGTCCATTTTAAAACTCAGAAACAGAATGTAAGAGCTATTAAATAAAGTCCCTCAATACCACATATCTAAATTTAAGTTGAGGACTTATTCTCATTTCTTATCACGTAATTTTATTTTATATTTTTGAAGCAACCTTATCACGTAAATTGATTTTTATATGGAGTATTAATATTTTTCTTTGAATTCGGACTAGGATTTCACTTGCATCTCTTTTGCTTATAATTAGATTATGAAATTCTCGCTTGAAATTTCCATCTTCACCAACAATTATTTTTCCCCAAGTGATTTCCATATTCATCAACTTATCATTATCATTGTCTTTGGGGTAGGAAATATTAAATATATAATGAGATGATTTTGCTTTGTTTGGAGGATGCTTGCCCCTTGGCCCAACTGGATTATTATTAGATCATGTATGTGAGTTTGCTCCTTCTGTTATTTCGGATAGTACTAAAGTTCCACTTTCTATACATGTATATTAATTTGTACAGATTTTTATATTTTTCGTATATAGTTAGCATGTACATACGAGGTATTATAAGCCAAATGAACTTGGATCTGGACGCTCTACGAGGATTTCTCGGTGAAGATTTTGAGAGGGTTTTGTTGTAGGGTTGACAACACATTAAAAAAGAGATCCAATGGCTCATAATTCTTTTTTTTGTATGTGTATCAAAACGACGTCGTTTTGATAGTAATTTTTTTTTACAATTTGATAGAAAATTGGAAGCCACCAAACGTCGTTTACTTCGTTTGTTTGCTTCGTTTTTCTGTTTCCTTCTCCTTTCTTTTTTTTGTTTCGTTTCTTGTTCTTCCTAGAGCGCCAAGGTTTAGGATTAGCCAAATTTTAATTATTTTTTTCCTTTATTCAAATTTTTCCCAGATTGTTTACTCCATTTTTTTTCTTTAATTTTTTTCAATTGATTTAAAGAATCACAATGGAAACTCAATTTTTTTAATAGGATAAAATTGTATGTTGGATTTATTTTTTTGAAGAGCAAAGAATAATATTATTAGCCTTTGACAAAGATACAAAGATTAATAACCCTATCGATTCCAAAGCACAAAAAAAAAATGATTAATAAAACGTCCCAACTAGATTAGACCCATTACAATCATGAAAAAAGTCATGATGCTCATAACTAACAAGAATTAGCAATCAAACGAAGTAAACGGCGTTTGGTGGCTTCCAATTTTCTGTTAACTTGTAAAAAAAAATTACTATCAAAACGATGTCGTTTTGATACACAGACAAAAAAAAAAGAATTGTGAGCCATTAAATTTCTTTTTTAATGTGTTGTCAACCTCACAACAAAATTCTCACAAGATCCTCACAGAGAAATTCTCATAGAGGATCCGGATTACGTTTAGAAGAAGTTAGACCTCAACTTATATCATGTTCTAAAAAATGCAATATATTCTACTCTTTGAATTATAATCCACTTTGTCTATATTTCTACTAATATATACATATATATGTATGTATATATATAGATAGAATGATATATAGCGACTATTTGTTACTAATTATTTTTGGGCAATTAGATCTATAGTCATTCATTAGATTAATCAATGACCACGAATTGAGGTCGAAACTCGTCATCCGGTACTAATTGATATGAACAATAATAATAAATCTATTACTAACAATAATAATAATAATAAACAAACAATTACTGTGTGTATTTGTGTGTGTGTGTATATATATATAGGAAAATGATTCATAACATGTATTTGTTATGGATGAAAAATGGACAAATAACATCTTCACCATGCATTACATAAATTAAGGGCTGAGATTTAAAAATTAATTTCGTCATAGCGGACACACAAAAAAAAACTTTTCATATCCGCTAGTTGAACTAGCGGAAGAAGAAATATCCCAAATTCTGAGAAGTCAGCAAATATATCCAATCCTAATGCTTGACGAAACAATCCTAATGTAGTAGGCCAAGCACCTCGAAAGTTGAGATTCTGTGTAAGAGCGCCCTGTAAATCACAACAATTGTTGAGTATTAACTTCAAAAAAACAAAATGATTGATCAGAAAAAGTTTCAATAAATAGTATTGAATCAAGTCATACCCGTCTAACTCTAGCATAAAGGGGTGCTTCCCTAAATAATGGAGAAGTGGTGTGTCAGGGATGACCCTTTCTTTAAGTGTCAAGTCATTCTCAAAACCCTTTTTAGAGGTGTTTCTCCTCCTTGGAATTGAAGCCTCATCGGTATTAGGTACTCCATCTGAGTTTTTCGGATTCCATAGCATATTAGATTTGGGATAATTCTTCTTCCGCTAGTTGAACTAGCGGATATATAAATTTCCTCCCTTTGTGTTCGCTACTTCAAGTAGCGGATGACGAAATTAATTTTTAAATCTCAGCCTTTAATTTATGTAATGTATGGTGAAGATTCTATTTGCCCATTTTTTATCCATAGCAAGTATTTGCTATGGATCATTTCCCATATATATATATATTTATTGATCTTTACCAATTTAATATCTATAATAGTCTATATATATTCACAAGTATATAAAAAATTAAACTCTTTGTAGACCGGAGTTCCTTTCTTACAAAATAACTAAACTCTTTCTATATATCCTTCCTCTTCTCCTTACTTCCCAACTCCAATCCCATTTAAGCGATGACATATTGAAATAAGAGGAAATTAAAGGTATCATATGCTTTTTCAAGCCATATACAATTAGTAATTCATGGATAAAGTACATTTTAAAGTCTTTTAAAAATAACTAAGTAATTTGATTACACACAAAATATATAAATCATTCGCATTAAGTCATAAATAAATAGCCCTAAAAATATTTTTCACGAAAATAAAAATAAAAATTAGACATAATAAAATAATTTTAAAATAGTTAACTAATAAGCGATCTATATTTAAAAGGTAGTAATAAAATGTTATAATTCATAGTTCACACAGTTCTTCTAAGATCTCTTAAATTCTCAAAAATTAAATACCTATATTTGAGACCTTTAAGTAATTATAAATTGTATTTTAGTAAATAAAATTTTTTGAAGCAAGAAATTATAAAACAAATACTTTAGTTCAATTAATAATGTTATGATATATTAATTTTGTTTCTAAAAATCTAACATATATCTGTATCTAGCTCGTGGCTTGAACGGGTTCTACTAGTTAATCTCTCATAAAGCCTCTGACTTTTTAAACGGTTATTTTGGGCCACACTTTAGGTTCAATTTAAAAAACTTGAATAAAATTCCTACGCTGCTTCCATAACATTGTTGTTAAGTTGACGCCTAAGCACTTGTTGGGTTAGGCTAAGTCGTCTGTACGACTTGCTAGAGGGGTAGAAAGGCGCGCGCTCAGTTGGGACGACTCAGAGATGCCTTGGACGACTTGGAAGCAAATCGGGCGACTTGGTGATGTCGGGTATAATTCGACCCAAAGTCCGATTGGATTAAAAAAAATCAGATTTAGATCGATAGATCAGATCAGCCGAGCTACTTCGCGAATAGAAAACAGAGTGGGTTGGGGAGAGAAGGCGACTCACTTCAACAGTTCGGCAACACCAGCGAGGCAACGACCTCTAGCAACTCCGACGGCGGCGACTTGAGGTATTTTCTCTTCTTCTCGGCTTTTCTTCTCTTCTTCCTTTCAATTCTTCTCTTCTTCTCGCCTCTGTTACTTCAGTTCTTCGCTTCTACTTCTTCGGTCTTCTTCTTCATCGATTTATTGCTTGTGATGTGCAACTTGTCTCTTGTGTGTTTTGACCGCTTAATTGTTCCAAAGTGACTAGCTACGACCTAGGAGTATTATATATAACAATAAGTCTTGGCAGATCGGAATATTGTACATTTATAATTTTTTTTTTTGCTTGTGACTCTCAAAAAATGTATAGTATTTATTCCAACAGGATTTTTTTTTTACGAAATATAGTGTTTTAGATGTAATTTAGATACATATACAAGAACAGGGTTGTACATTCTGTATAACCCTGTTTTTGTATATGTATCCAAATTACACCTAAAATACTATAGTTTGTAAAAATTCTAGTTGGAATAAACACTATACATTTTTTGAGAGTCACAAGCAAATAAATAAATAAATAAAATTTAAAATGTCCAATATTCTGGTCCATGTAGAAGAACTCTATATATAATTGTGTTGTCTTGTGAGTTGGAGGCGTGTGTTGTTGCCTATACTGCTATATATAATATAGTACATAGCTTTATTACTTGCCAGTACTATATTATATATAATATTGTACTATATTATATTATAAGGGCCTAGGAGTATTATATATAATTGTGCTGTGTCTTGTGAGTTGGAGGCGTGTGCTGCCTATACTATTATACTCCCTCCGTTTCTTAATATAGGCCATTTTAGAGTTATGCACAAATATTAATGTAATGATTATATAGCATTAACTATAATATCAATTGTCTATAATATTGTCTTTGTATTGGAAGAAGAGATTGTTATTTATTGAACAGAAAATAGTAAGAGAACCAAAGTTACATTTAATACTTAGGGTAATAGTGGAAACTAAGCAATTAATGCTTACTTGAATTTTTCAAACGACTTATATTAAGGAACAAAAATATTTCTTTAAAATGACTTATATTAAGGAACGAAACGAGTTTATAATATAGTACATAACTTTATTACTTGTCATTACTATATTATATATAATTTATACTATATTATATTATAATTTGTACTATCTATATAATAAAATAGAATCCATTTTGAATCTTTCATTTGACAAAGCACAATGACGGTTCAGATTTCATCTCAATTCTTCCAACTTAATCT
Organism: Panax quinquefolius; assembly: GCA_020205615.1. Classification (NCBI taxonomy): domain Eukaryota; kingdom Viridiplantae; phylum Streptophyta; class Magnoliopsida; order Apiales; family Araliaceae; genus Panax; species Panax quinquefolius. The sequence continues at coordinate 142,488,598 of CM035154.1, forward strand.
AAAGACTCACATTTCATCTCACACTAAAAATTTCCGCCCAAATCAAATTCACTTCTAAAAATTCTCGCCCAAATAAAATAACAATAATAATAATAATAATAGTAATAATAAAAATAAAAATAAAAATAAAAATAACAATAATAATAAATATAATTATAATAATAATAATAATTATTATTATAATAATAATAATAATAATAATAATTATTATTATTATTATAATAATAATAGTAATTATAATAATAATATTTATAATAATAATAATAATAACAACAACAATAATAATAATTATAATAGTACTAATAATAATTATTATAATATAATACTACTACTAATAATAATAAGTAACATGGGTCACCCTTTTAGCATTGACGCTCTTTTCTTTTTTTTCGGGTATTGCGATCGTTGGGTCACCGTTTTAGCATTAACGCCCTTTTTATGTTTTTCGGGTATTGTGGTCGTTATGTTTTCACATGCAAATTGATTTTGGTGGAAAAGTACGAAGATGGTACAGATTCATTCTAATTGATTTGTAAGTTATTTTAGGTTGCAAAGTGTCTTTAAGTAATGTAGTAGACTAAATTGCAAACCTGATCCTCCTATTTGTCATGTTTTTGCTAAACTGTTCCCTAAACTTTTTTTAGCACAACTGTTCCTCATAGATGCGGTATTCATGCAAATGTGTTCCTCCAATGTTCCTTAAACTTTTTTTAGCACAACTATTCCTCATAGATGCATTAGTCATGCAAATGTGTTGCTCAAATTTTTTTCACCTATTAAAAATTGATTTTCTCTCCCCTCGCTTGTGACGCCCCCAAAATAGGTATACATCACCCATTCCGAGTCGTCAAATATATGGTACAAAAAAATAACTATAATTTTATTAATACAATTGTCGTGCAAAATACGACAACACATACTGTGAGTTTAAATACAAATATTGTCTTCTAGACAATATTAACACCCAAATAAAGTCCTCATTATAATTATTGATGTACTATTTTACAAAAATAGTGAGGACTGCTAAAATAACTGTCTAGGACCATCACTCTATACCCCGACTGGTTCCTGCTATGTTCACGCTTCTTGAAAAGAAAAATGGAACAAAAAAAAAAGGGTGAGCTCAACTAGCCCAGTAAAGAATATTATGACTAAGATAATATACAACAAATTATCCTTAGTCTTCAACTGGGAAAAATCTGATAGAATATAATCGACAACAAGTTTTAGATCAACAACTGTAGTGGAAACAACAATTCATTAGAAGAGTTAAGTAGAGAATGGAATCTACTATCATCTATGAATTTAAAAGTCCATCATCAATATTTTATCCTCAGAACATCAATCAATATACATCTTTGCACTACGGGCCAAAGATATTCATTTAGATCACCAGATTGGTCATGTTCATCTCAACACATGTTCATCTTTGCACTACGGGCCAAAGATATTCATCGAGTAATCATTCATCTTTGCACTACGAGGCCAAAGATATTCATCAAGTATCATCATTAAGGATGAGGATGATGAAAATATTTTAGAGAACGAATCCGATGAGAGATGAAAGACAAATATTAGGGATTCAGTATTTGGTTTATCCAAATTCAATAATACTTCATAATAACCAAGTGTGAAGTAGAATTCAAAATAAAGATCAAAACATGGATACAATCAAAGATAGTAACCATAAAAGACATTTGGGATGAAAAAGAGAAAATTTTATTTTTCTATTGAATAGTCAAGATATATCGTGAATAATGTCGATATCGTGAATAGTAACCCCAACACAAAAGTTCCAAATTTGATTAAAAAGTTCAAACCAATATTTCTAAGATAATGATATTGAAGAAAATAATATCATTTAAGAAGAAAATAACATCCCTTACCTCAAAGAATCAGTACTTCGGAATGAATGGTCGGAAGTGATGCTGAATGAAACTTGTACTGAACAGCAACTCTCAAAGTATCTAAATATCACAAAATACGCTCGATAATATAGAAAGAGAAAGCTTACGTTTCTGGTGTGATTTTCAATTCTAACTTAGCCCTCTATTTATAGGAAAATATTAGCACGTCGAAGCAGACTTGACCTGCTACCTGATGACTTTACCTGCTACTATTGCCACCCACCACATTTGAAATAAAATTCAGCACATTTCTTCACCAACCACAAGTGGGGCCCACTCAATTCTAGAATATTCTACCAAAATCATTTATAAACCTAATTTTTAAATCAGTCACCTCTTAAAATTCATAACAAAGCATACGTTCATTTTTAACGGTTCAAAATTTGTGGACATATACTCAACTTATATATGTATAACATATCCAAAAATCACAACGATCCAACGGTCGGATTAAAAATTATAACTCAAGCAATATATCATAAAAATATTGATTTGATTTTTAATACCTCCATTCCGACAAACATATTGATAAAACACCTCAACATTAAATCCTTCAATTATAACCACATAAAATAAATAAATCCATCATTTATATCCACATCAAATAAATATTTCCTTATCATATAAATTAATAATTAATTATTCACAAATAATATTACAGAATCACAATTATTATAACCAAAGGTAGTTCCCAGAGAGAGGGGCTTTCCAATAAGGATTTCTCCTTCTCAAGCGCCAAGCGATTAGGTGACCAAACCTCTCCTTAGATGAGAACTTTCTGTACAGACATTGCCAATAATGTTATATAATAATATTATTCAAATAATATGAATTATTGATCCGATAATAGGAAATACGTGCGGTGACAATTATTGAAACAATAATAATAAAAAATATCAACACAAAGAATTATTGAATCAATAAAATAAAATATTAAAAATTAATTACCGTGTAATAATTATTGAGTAGTGCCTTCTTTACGTAAGAATCAATAATCTTTGTGCAATAGCGTGTCTTCTTTGTGCAACCACGCCAGTATTACTATATTTTAACCAAGGGTATTCTAACGATGTTTAAGCGAAACAATTACGCCATTATTTATAAAAACTCAAACTTTTCATTTTCTTCATCCGAAGCGGTTATTACATTATGAGGCCCACGAATGGTCATATTGCGTAATCTGAAATATTCCCAACAACAAGAATATTCCACGACCAAACGAATATTTTCCGACAAAAAAATAAATATTTTATAACCATTTACTTATTTTTGTAAAATTTGCACATTTCACCCATAACTAAAGTATTATATCAAATTAACTCCTTATTATTTTAAGATAATAAATAGAGAAAATTTAATTTTTATTCATAATAAGATGGGGTCTTACAACCTCCCCTCCTTATGAAATTTCGTCCTCAAAAAGGTGAAGGTACCTCGCTTTCATTTTTGATTCCAACTCCCAAGTCATTTCCTCAATAGCATGGTTCCTCCACAAAACCTTGACTTGTGGTATAACCTTTGTTCGTAGGATATGCTCTTTTCTATCCAATATCTTGACAAGTACCTCCTTGTACATTAAATCTTCGGCTATCTCGTCTGGTTCTAACGCAATAATGTGGTTTGGGTCTTTCACATATTTACGAAGCATAGATATGTGAAAAACATTATGAACACGAGACATACTTAGAGGTAATGCGAGTCTATAGGCCACATTTCCTATTCGGTCAAGAATCTCAAATGGACCAACAAATCGTGGATTCAGCTTTCCTCTCTTCCCAACAATGTTGCTTCTCCCACCTCGTCCCAGCATACTGGAGAACGACACTTTCGTCCATATAACGCCTCGAATGGAGCCATGCCTATACTTGCTTGATAACTATTGTTGTAGGAGAATTCCACCAGTGGCAAGTACTTATCCCAACTTCCTTTAAAATCTAGGACACAGAGTCTTAATAGATCTTCAGGGGTTTGAATAGTCCTTCGATTGCCGAAATCTGCTTTGAGGATGGTATCTTGAAATCAATCGTAAATCCGTGCCCATAGCTTTCTGCAAGCTAACCCAAAATCGTGAAGTAAATCTTGGGTCACGATCCGAAACTATGGATACTGGCATGCCATGCATTCTCATAATCTTATTTACGTACATACTAGCAAGACGTTCAGGGGAATAAGTCTCACGTATGGGCAAAAAATGAGCCGACTTGGTTAATCTATCAACAATAACTCAAATCGCATCTATACCTTGAGAAACCTTGGGAAGACCCGTAATGAAATCCATAGTAATGTGTTCCCACTTCCATTTTGGAATCTCAAGTGGTTGCAATGGACCCTTTGGCACTTGATGCTCCGCCTTTACACGTTGACAAGGTTAACATCTCGAGATAAACTTCACGATCTCTTTCTTCATATTGCTCCACCAAAATGTATGTCGAAGATCGTGATACATTTTGGTACTCCCAGGATGGATTGCAAATGGTGTGTTGTGTGCCTCCATAATGATTTTGTGCTTCAAGTCAAAATCGTTAGGAATGCAAAGTCTGGAGTTGACTCTAAGTATTCCTTTTTCATCAATTCTTGCCTCCTGAATAGCACCTTCTTGCACTTTCTTTTCATACGCGCCTCCGGCTCCAGTCAGAAGCTTGAGCAGCTTTAACTTTATCGATTAAATTCGGTTCTACTCGTATATTTGCCATCATCACGTGGGTACTTGGAGCCTTTAACTCTATCTCCATCCTTTGTAAATTGTACAAAATGGGCCTTTGTGTTAACAACATTGCACTCGTACCCGCATACGATCTTCTACTCAATGTGTCAGCTACAAAGTTTGCTTTTCCAGGATGATATTGAATGCTATGGTCGTAATCCTTCAAAAGCTCGAGCCAACGTCGTTGCCGCATATTGAGTTTCTTTTGGGTGAAGAAATATTTGAGGCTTTTATGATCCGCATAAATATCCACTTTCTCCCCCATACAGGTAGTGTCTCCAGATTTTCAACGCAAAAACGACTGCTGCCAACTCCAGATCATGAGTAGGATAATTCCTCTCATATTCTTTGAGTTGTCACGAGGCATAGGCTATGACTTTCCCATGTTGCATGAGAACACATCCTAACCCTTTGCACAAGCATTCACAGAGATAATAAATCCATCCGAACCGGATGGTATTGTCGAACAGTCTTAGAAATGAGTCTCCTCTTAAGCTCTTGGAAACTCTTCTCGCATTCCTCGCTCCATACGAATTTTGCATCTTTCTAAGTCAGCTGAGTTAACGGAGTAGCGATTCGAGAAAATCCTTCCACGAATCTCCGAAAATAACCAGCTAAGCCCAGAAAGCTACGCACTTCGGTCACCGACTTTGGTTGCTCCCAACTTTGGATTACTTCAATCTTCGCCAGGTCAACAGATACTCTATGTTTTGACACCACGTGCCCAAGGAATGCTACCTCTTTAAGCCAGAACTCGCATTTCTTCAGCTTGGCATATAGCTTGTTGTCGCGAAGTCTTTGAAGTACCAGCTTCAAATGGTGCTCATGATCTTCACGGCTTTTGGAATGGATGAGGATGTCATCAATAAAGACAACAACAAACTGATCCAAATATTCCTTGGATACACGGTTCATCATATCCATGAAAGCAGAAGGAGCATTAGTCGATCCAAAAGACATGACTAAGAATTCATAATGCCCGTATCGAGTTCTGAAGGCAGTCTTTGGAATATCCTCAGTTTTAATCTTCAGCTGATGATATCTAGAACGAAGATCGATCTTTGAAAAGTATTGTGCTCCTTAAAACTAGTCAAACAGGTCATCAATGCGAGGTAGTGGATACCTATTCTTGATGGTGACATGGTTTAATTCTCGGTAGTCAATACAAAGTCGTATACTACCGTCTTTCTTCTTTACAAATAAAATAGGAGCACCCCAAGGAGATGTACTAGAACGAATGAAATCGATGTCTAACAATTCCTGTAGTTGGACTTTTAACTCCTGAAGTTCAATAGGAGCCATTCGATATGGGGTTTTAGAAATGGGCTTTGTACCCGGTTCAAGATCAATAAAGAATTCAACTTCTCATTGTGGGGTAGACCGGGAAGTTCTTCGAAAATATGTCGGAAATTCATTAACAACGAAATATTATTCAAATCGGCGTGTTTTTGTTCAAGTCCATAATATGGGGTTTGAAAGCTTGACATCCGTTTTTCAATAAACGAATAGCTTTATGGCTTGATCGACCATGATGATTTTAGTGGTTTAGTTGCTTGAATTAAGTATAACAAAGTTGGTTAGGAATATGAAACTAACAACCTTACGAAAACAATCACTTTTGGCATGATGAGTGGTTAACCAATCAATCCCAAAATCACATCAAATGCAAGTATCTTTAAAGAAATGAGATCAACGGTAATGTGATTGTGCTAACTTGGATCAAGCAAGATTTAAAGCGTAGATGTAACGAAGGTTTCACCCAACGGAGTTTCAACGATAAGTTAAAATCCAATTTCTCCTGAGTCAAGTTTAAACGTTGAGCACAAGTAGGAGAGATAAAAGAATGGGTTGAGCCAGGTATCCGGTGAAGGTATAAACTTCGCAGAGTTCAAGATTAGCTTACCCTTGATCACCTCGTTCGGGTTTCTCGCATTTTGGCGATCACGACAAACGCCTTCCTTGAACCACCAAACTTTGTTTTGTCCGTAAATAATCCTTTGGTGACGCTGTGTCGATTGGACTTGACTTTGCTTACTCTGGACACAAAATCGGGCTATGTGACCATCTTTTCCACAATTGAAACACACCTTGGAAGGTCAGGAGCAGTTTGGACTTATGTGTCCCTCCTCTCGCATTTGTAGCATCTAACGGCGGTCGTTCGCTCTCCCCAGAATTTGTTGTTGGTCTTTGGTCTTTGGTCTTGATGTCTTTCCGTCATTGTTGAATCTCCTCTTTTTGAAATTTCCACTTGACTCACCTCTTCTATTGTCATGGCCACGATGACCACCCGAGTGGTTATCGTTTTTGTCTGTATTTTTCCCTCCTCGCTGGTTATCATCGCTCCGATGACTGCTGTCACCGGTATGACCCTGGTTGTGGTCCCTCGGTTGAACATACTTGTTATCACGCTCTAATAATTGAGCCCTATTTACAACATCTGAATATAAAGAAAAATTATGAGAGATAAGATATTTTTGAATCTCGGGTTTTAGACCTCTCAGAAATATCCGCGTCATACGTTCCTCATTTTCTACCAAATGAGGTGCAAACCTGGATAACTCCACGAACTTCACCTCGTATTGGGACACTGTCATGTTGTTCTGTTCCAGTCTAATAAACTCTACCTCCTTCATATGACGAATACTTTCAGGAAACTACTTATTATTGAACAGTTTCTGAAATTCTTCCCAAGACATGTTGAGTCTACCGGTTGGTGCGCTTCACGATTCCCACCAATGTCTCCTCACCACTGAAACATAAAGGTGGCGAATGGAACCTTCATTCTCCTCGCGTGCGACCCAAGACATCGAATATCTTGGTCATTTGCTTAACCCACGTTTCTTCCTTAATCAGATCGGGCTTTCCCCAGAAATCTGGTTGTCCCAACTCCTTGAACTGCTTGGCTGTGACAGACTGCGCATTGCTATCATTTCCACCCGTATTTTGTACACGAGTCTCCTTCATTTTATTTTGCATGAATTGCAAAAAGCTTCTAAACATCGCATCATTCATCGTTTGCTCGGTAGTGTTGTTTACAAGAGGAATATTGCCTTCTGTTGCCGCGTTCTCTTGGTTGGTAATCAAAGGTTGTTCCACGCCTCATAGACTCCATTGTTAACGTTCTCAATTTGCCATTCTTAAAAATCGCCATAAAAGCGGGGTTAATTAAACAAATTAACATATCACATAATATCCCTATATTATGATCGACCAACAAATAAGCTTAGGTAGGACACACTTTAGCGAAGGATTTACTTATCTCTCCTCTCTAGTTCTATTCCCGGATCTCATGGAGACCATATCCTAAACTCGAAACCAACTGTGGCGCCCCCAAAATAGGTATACATCACCCATTCTCGAGTCGCCAAATATATGGTACAAAAAATAACTACAACTTTATTAATACAATTGTCGGTAAAATACGACAACACATCTTTGTGAGTTTAAATACAAATATTTTCTTCTGCAGACAATATCAACACCCAAATAAAGTCCTCATTACAATTATTGATGTACTATTTTACAAAAATAGTGAGGATCGCTAAAACAATGTCTGGGACCATCACTCTTTACCCCGATCGGTTCTGCTATGTTCTCGCTTCATGAGAAGAAAAATGAAACAAAAAGGAAAAGGGTGAGCTCAACTAGCCCAGTAAAGAGTATTATGACTAAGATAATATACAACAAATTATCCTTCGTCTTCAACAGGGAAAAATCTGATAGAATATAATCGACAACAAGTTTTAGATCAACAACTGCAGCGGAAACAACAATTCATTAGAAGAGTTAAGTAAAGAATGAAATCTACTATCATCTATGAATTTAAAAGTCCATCATCAATATTTTATCCCTGTAACATCAATCAATATACATCTTTGCACTACGGGCCAAAGATATTCATTTGTATCACCAGTTGGTCATGTTCATCTCAACACATGTTCATCTTTGCACTACGGGCCAAAGATATTCATCAGGTAATCATTCATCTTTGCACTACAGGCCAAAGATATTCATCAAGTATCATCATTAAGGACTGAGGATGATGAAAAATATTTTAGAGAACGAATCCAGTAAGACAGAAGGACAAATATTATGGATTCGTATTTCGGTTTATCCAAATTTAATAATACTTCATAATAACCAAGTGTGAAGTAGAATTCAAAAATAAAGATCAAAACGTGGATACAATCAAAGATAGTAACCACAAAAGACATCTAGGACGAAAAAGAGAAAATTTCATTTTTCGGTGAATAATGCCGTATTCATGAATAATGTCGTATACGTGAATAGTGTCGTATACGTGAAAAGTAACCCCGACACAAATGTTCCAAATTTGATTAAAAAGTTCAAACCAATATTTCAGAATAATGATATTGAAGAAAATAATATCATTTAAGAAGAAAATAACATCCTTTACCTCGAAAGAATCGAAGACTTTGAATGAAAGGTCTGAAATGATGTTGACCAAACTTGTCTTGAACAACAACTCTCAAAGTATCTAAATACTCACAAAATACACTCGATAATATAGAGAGAAAAAAGCTTATGTTTCGTGTGATTTTCAATTCTAACTTAGCCCTCTATTTATAGGAAAATATTAGCACGTCAAGCGCACTTGACTTGACTTTACTGATGCCTTTACCTACTACTATTGCCACCCACCACATTTGAAATAAAATTCAAACATTTCTTCACCAACCACAAGTGGGGCCCACTTAATTCTAGAATTTTCTACCAAAATCATTTATAAACCTAATTTTTGAATCACCACCTCTTAAAATTCATAACAAATCATACGTTCATTTTAACAGCTCAAAATTTGTGGACATATACTCAACTTATATATGTATAACATATCCAAAAATCACAACGATCCAACGGTCAGATTAAAAATTATAACTCACGCAATATATCGTAAAAATACTGATTTGATTTTTAATACCTCCATTCTGACAAACATACTGATAAAACACCTCAACATTAAATCCTTCAATTATAACCACATAAAATAAATAAATCCATCATTTATATCCACATCAAATAAATATTTCCTTATCATATAAATCAATAATTAATTATTCATAAATAATATTACAGAATCACAATTATGACAACCAGGTCGTTCCCAGGAAAGAGGGGGCTTTCCAATAACGATTTCTCTTTACTGGCGCGCAATTAGGTGACCAAACCTCTCCTTAAACAGAACTTTCTAGATATTGCCAATAATATTATTTAATAATATTATTCAAATAATATGAATTATTGATCTGATAATGGGAAATACTGTGCAGTGACAATTATTGAAACAACAATAATATAAAATATCAACGCAACAATTATTGAATCAATAAAATAAAATATTGAAAAATAATTACTGTAACAATTATTGAGTAGTGCCTTCTTACGTAAGAATCAATAATACTGTGTAATACCGTGTGCTATTGTGCAACCACGCATATTACTATATTGTAACAATTATTGAGTAGTGCCTTCCAACAGTTTTAACAGTAACAACTACGCCGTTATTTATAAAAATTCAAACTTGTCGTTTTCTTCATCCGACAGTTATTCTGTTATGAGGCCCACGAATGGCTGCGCCGTCGTACGAATATTCCCCGACAACAAGAATATTCCACGACCAAACGAATATTTTCCGACAAAAAAATAAATATTTTATAACCACTTACTTATTTTGTAAAATTTTTACATTTCACCCATAACCAAAGTATTATATCAAATTAACTCCTTAGTATTTTAAGATAATAAATAGAGAAAATTTAATTTTTATTCATAATAAGATGGGGTCTTACATCGCTCCTCATTTTTTTAATTTTTAAAATTTGTGTAAAAAAATATACCCTTCTCTTTTTTATATTGAGATTTTAAATTCAATATGAAATATCTCTAAATTCAAAATTAATATAAATTAATTAATTTTAGACAATATAATTATCAAAATTATAAACCTTGCTATTTTTTATTTTATCTAAATGATACTAATAATTGTATGATTTATCTAATTAAAATGGAATATATCTTAAATTGATTCAAAAAATCAAACTTGATCTTATATTTTGAACAAAAAATGTAAATATAAAAATATTTTCAAAATTTTCAAAATTTCTTTGTTTGTCTTTAAAAATACCGAAAGTACAACTTTTAATAATAGTCGATGATGAAAATTTTGAAAATATTTTAAATTTTTTTGTTCAAAATATAAGATCAATTTTGATTTATTTAAATCAATTTGAGATATATTTAATTTTTAATTTTGTCCTTTTTTAAACTTGTACCAACTTTAAATTATACAAATGGTGATAAATTTGCAATATTTAGTTTAATTTAATATAATTCTTAAATTTATGTTTAATTTGCAGCTGCTATATTATGTTTTACAAAAGGGTAGAATTATGTTATGTACCATATATATAATATAGCAGTATAGGCAGCAGTCGGCATTGACAACTGGTACTATATATAATACTAGTAATTGTGTGTACCTAAAGGCACGACGATATTAGACTAAATTGTAAATCTTACCCTCTTATTTGTTATATTTTTGCTAGATTGTTCTCTAATTTTTTTTTTTGCATAACTATTCCTCATAGATGCGTTAGTTATGCAAAGGTGTTCCTCCAATATTCTATAATATTTTTTTATACAACTGTTCCTCATAGATGTTTTATTCATTCAAATATGTTCCTTAAAATTTTGCCACCTATTAAAATTTAATTTTCTCTCTCCTCTCTCCCTTCTCCTCATTTTTTTTTTAAATTTATGTAAAAAGTATACTCTTCTTTTTTTTATTTCTATATTGACATTTTGAATTCAATATGAAATATCTCTAAATTCAAAATTAGTATAAATTAATTAATATTAGAAATATAATTACCAAAATTCTAAACTTTACTATTTTTTTATTTTATCTAAATGATACTAATAAGTGTATGATTTATCTAATTACAAATTAAATATATCTCAAATTGATTTAAACAAATCAAAATTGATCCTATATTTTGAACAAAAAATTTTAAAAAAAAAATCAAAATTTTCATCATATGTGTGACGCCCCCAAAATAGGTATACATCACCTATTCTGATTCGCCAAATACATGGTACAGAATATAAATACAATCTTAAATATACAACATGAGCTGTGAGTTATAATACAAATATTGTCTTCTAGACAGTATTCAAACTCAAAATAAGTCCTTAATACATTTATTAACATACTATTTCATAGAATAGTGAGGACTACTAATGCTATCATATGGACCGTCACTCCGTTCCCCGACTAGTCCCTGCTACGTTCTCATTTCCTAAAGAGAACAATGAAAGTAAAAGGGTGAGCTCAACTAGCCCAAGAAGAAAATATTATGACTAAGATAATGCGTAGAATAAATTATCGTTAGCCTTCAACAAAGATGTTAAACGATCTGATATAAGTAGGTGACGCATTGAGAGTAGAAGATCATATGCGAATGCGAGTCTTAATATTGTCAACGCAAAGACCCATTTGTATGACTTGGAAAGGATGGAAATAGAGTTAAAGACTCAGGGGACCCATGTGATGATGGCGAATATACGAGTGGAACAGACTTTAATCAATAAAGTTAAAGCTGCTCAAACTACAGACCTGGAGCTGATGCGTATGAAGAAAAAAGTTCAAGAAGGTGCTATTCCGGAAGCAAGAATCGATGAAGAAGAAATACTTCGAGTCAACTCCAGACTTTGTGTTCCTAATGATTCTGACTTGAAGTATAAAATCATGATGGAGGCGCACAACACACTGTTTTCAATCCATCTTGGGAGTACCAAAATGTATCGTAATCTTCGACATACATTTTGGTGGAGCAATATGAAGAGAGAGATAGCGGGGTTTATTTCAAGGTGTCTAACTTGTCAACAAGTCAAGGCAGAGCATCAAGTGCCAAAAGGTCCATTGCAACCACTTGAAATTCCAGAATGGAAGTGGGAGCACATTACCATGGATTTCGTTACTGGTCTTCCCAAGGTTTCTCAAGGCATAGATGCGATTTGGGTCATTGTTGATAGATTGACCATGTCTGCTCATTTCTTACTGATACGAGAAACTTTTACACTTGAACGTCTTGCTAGTATGTACATAAACGAGATCGTAAGATTTCATGGTTTGCCAGTATCCATAGTTTCTGATAGTGACCCAAGATTCACTTCACGATTTTGGGTTAGCTTGCAAAAAGCTATGGTCACTGATTTACGATTTAGTTTGGCATATCATCCTCAAACGGATGGGCAGTCGGAAAGGACTATTCAAACTCTTGAAGATTTATTAAGAATCTGTGTCCTTGACTTTAAGGGAAGTTGGGACAAGTTCTTACCATTGGTGGAGTTTTCCTACAACAACTGTTATCAAGCAAGTATTGGCATGGCTCCATTTGAGGCGTTGTATGGAAGAAAGTGTCGTTCTCCAGTATGCTGGGATGAGGTGGATGAAGCAACGTTGTTGGGATCCAATTTGGTACGTATGACTACGGAAAAGATTCAAACGATCCGAAAACGTATAAAAACCTCACAAGATCGAAAAAAGAGTTATGTTGATCTTCATCGAAAGGACGTGGAATTCAATATTGAAGATCATATGTTGTTACATGTTGCTCCATGGAAAGGAGTTACAAGATTTAGAAAGAGAGGAAAGCTCAATCCTCGATTCATTGGCCCATTTTTAATCCTCGATCGAGTAGGAACTGTGGCCTATAGAATCGCCTTACCGCCAAGTATGTCTCGTGTTCATAACGTTTTTCACATATCTATGTTACGTAAATATGTGAAAGACCCGAACCATATTATTGAATTAGAACCAGATGAGATGGAGGAAGATTTAATGTATGAAGAGTTACCTGTTAAAATATTGGATAAGAAGGATCATATTCTACGCTCTAAAGTTATACCTCAAGTCAAAGTTTTGTGGAGAAACCACGATGTGGAGGAAATGACCTGGGAGTTAGAATCTGAGATGAAATCAAGGTATCCTCACCTCTTCGACATACCAGGTATGCACCCTAATTTCGAGGACAAAATTTCATAAGAAGGGGAGGTTGTAAGACCCCAACTTTTTTGAATAAAGAATAATTTTCTCGAAATATATTTTTGAATATTATGGTGTGGATTTGATATAATGTTATAGTTATGGGAAATATTTACAAATTTTGCAAAGTAAGCAAGTGGTTATATAATATTCGATTGGTCGGAGAATATTCGTTTTAACAGGGAATATTTGTACGACGGAACAATCATTAGTGGACCCCACAACGGAAGTATTGTCGTAGTTAGAAAATGACATAATTATCTTTTTAAAAATAACGGCGGAAGTTTTACCGTTAGACAGTTGAACTACCCGGTAGTAAAAGTACAGTAATACGCGTGGTTGCATAGTAGCACACTGTATTGATTATTGATGCTTATGTGAGAAGTCACGCAGTTATACTCAATTATTGCTACAAGATGAATTAACAGATCATATCTCTCATATTATTGACTCGATTATTGTCACAAGATCATCTGCATAATATTTTATATATTATTAAATCAATAATTGAGATGACAAAGTTATTCATATTATTATTTGCAATATTGACAATGTCTGTAAGTTACATCGAGGAGAGGTTTGGTCACCTAATTGCGCGCCAATAAGGAGAAATCCTTATCGAAAAGCCCCCTCTTTCTTGGGAACGACCTGGTTATTAAATATTGTGAATTATAATATTAATGATGAATAAGTTCATGTTGATTAAAGATGAAATTGATAGTTCCATTGTGTTGGAATTATTAGTGTTAGTGGAAATCGATATTTATTTCGATAATAATTGATGTCTGGAGGTTATATTGACCAATCAGGTAATTAACCGGATAAATGAGCAATTAATTGCTATTAATTCAGATGATTATAACTATTTGTTCACATGTGTGTACTATTGATTCACATTCATTTACTATTAGGGGAGTTGGTGCAAGATTGATAATACTTGCATGACTAAGTTAAAAATGGAGGTATAGATGGAGGTACTATACTGTAATTCGTATTTTCGCATGTCTAGAACTATTGATTCACATGATTTACTATTAGGGGAGATGGTGCAAGTTTGATAATACTTGCAGGACTAAATTAAAAATGAAGAAAAAGAGGAAGGTATTATACTATAGTATTTCGAGCCCCAAAATATGCAATTATTGAAACTATATTTTCCTATAAATAGAAGCTCATTCTTCCTTCATTTCTCACCAATTCACTAAACCTATAGAAGCAATTATTATAGAGAGAAATTATAGAGAAAGAAGAAGAGAAGTCTGCTACCTCACTATTCCAAATTATCCGCTTTTTTTCTAAGGTAAGGGGTATTATTTCTTTCAGATTCATGAAGAGAGATTCATTATTCCATTCTTTATTATTATGTTGGAATAACTCGCTCTATGCGAAGTACCGCATACATGGTAAAATTCTTCAGTTATTCCATTCTTTATTATTCTGTTGGAATATCTTGTCTGTGCGAATTACGCTTAGACTGGTTCCAATCTTTATTATTCTCATTGGAATAACTTGTCATGCGATTCTATCGCATGCATGGTGAATTCTTTATTATTACATTGGAATATCCATGCGCATTTGGATTACGCTGACTGGTTCCATTCTTTATTATTCATTGGAATAACTCATTCTGCATGCGGTCCATCGCATGCATGGTGAATTCTTCTGTTATTCCATTCTTTATTATTTTATTGGAATATCCTGTCTGTGCAGATTACGCATGACCTGGTCCCATTCTTTATTATTCTGTTGGAATAACCTGTCTATGTGGATTATCACATGCATGGTGAATGATCCTTCGTATTCATTCCTTATTGATGTCTGGAAGTTTTACTAACTAGTCGGGTAATTAATCGGATAAATGACCAATTAATTGCTATTAATTCACATGATTATAACTATTTATTTATATGTGTGTACTATTGATTCACATTCTTGTACTATTAGGGGAGTTGGTGCAAGATTGATAATACTTGCATGACTAAGTTAAAAATGGAGGTATAGATGGAGGTACTATACTGTAATTCGTATTTTCACATGATTATAACTATTGATTCACATGATTGAACTATTGATTCACATTATTTACTATTAGGGGAGGTGGTGCAAGTTTGATAATACTTGCGGGGACTAAATTAAAAATGAAAGAAAAGTTGAAGGTATTGTCTTTGTAATATTTTGAGCCCCAAAACGTGCGATTATCGAAACTATATTTTCCTATAAATAGAAGCTCATTCTTCCTTCATTTCTCACCAATTCACTAAATCTTTAGAATAATTATTATAGAGAGAAATTATAGAGAGAAGAAGAAGAAAGTACATTACTCTCTCTACTCCAAAGATCCAGCTTTTTCTAAGGTAAGGGGTATTATTTCTTTCAGATTCATGAAGAGAGCTTACATTATTCCATTCTTTATTATTCTGTTGGGATAACTTTATACATCGTACCACATACATGGTGAAATTCTTCTATTATTCCATTCTTTATTATTCTCATTTGGAATATCCCGCATGCGGATTACGCATTTGACACAGTTCCATTCTTTATTATTACATTGGAATAACTTTTATATGGATTATCACATGCATGGTGAATGGTCCTTCGTATTCATTCCTTATTAAATTGTGGAAATGATCTATCTACGTGGATTACCGCATGGCGGTGAAAATCCATTTGCGCTTTCATATATTCTATGATACTCATTTGGTTAAAATTTTGGCTTCTATACTCCATGAAATTAGTAGAATATCCTAGATATTTAAGCTTCATCCCAGATCTTTTCATGAAAATATTCTTACGAGCATTCTTGAATTTTACTCCACAAAGCGATGTCGTGTTGACAATTTGATCGTAATTGATTTCAAGATAAATTAACTTATAAATCTTTAAAATTTATTCTTGAACTTGTTTTATTGAATTATTATGTCATTTTCATCATCCTCATACTTATATTGTGATGAAAGTCATCTTTGGCTTACGTGCATAGATGGACTTGGTATGATTATGACCAGGGATTATTCGGTATAATCATGACCTGTAATGTTATAAATGATGTGGTAAAAATCCTCAGTAGCCTGTAGTGCATTGATGGATAGTTTTTGGTATGATTATGACCAGGGATTATTCGGTATAGTCATGACCATTGATGATTTAATGAATATACTTGGCCTGTAGTGCAGGGATGACTCGATGATGTGGTTTATTTATTAAGCTGAGTCTTAGCGATAAAAATTGATGAAAACATTTTAAATCACAGAAGATAGTAGATATCATGCTCTACTTGACTCTTCTAATGGATTGCTTATTTCGCTGCAGTTAAACTTTATAGAATAGTGAGGACTACTAAAACCACCATCTGGACCGTCAATCCGTTCCCCGACTCGTCCCAGCTATATTCTCATTTTCTGAAGAGAACAGTGAAAGAAAGGGTGGGCTCAACTAGCCCAGTAAGAAATATTATGACTAAGATAATACATAATAAATTATCCTTAGCCTTCAACAGTATAACAACTGATAGAATATAATGTACAACAAGTTCTAGATCAACAACCTGCAATGAATAAGCAATCCATTAGAAGAGTCAAGTAGAGCATAAAATCTACTATCTTCTATGATTTAAAAAGTTTTTCATCAACTTTATCGCTGAGACTCAACTTAATAAATAAATCACATCATCGATTCATCCCTGCACTACGGGCCAAGGATATACATGTAATTATCAATGGTCATGACTATACCGAATAATCCTTGGTCATAATCATACCCATAACTTTCCATTAATGCACTACGGGACAATGAGGACTTTTACCACATCATTCATTACATTACGGTCATGATTATACCGAATAATCCTTGATCATAATCATACCAAGTCCATCTATACACGTAAGCCAAAGATAACTTTCATCACAATATAAGCATGAGGATGATGACAATGACATAATAATTCAATAAAACAAGTTCAAGGATAAATTTTAAAGATTTATAATTTAATTTATCCAGAAATCAATAACGTCCAAATTGTCAACATGATACTGCTTTGTGGAGTAAAATTCAAGAATGCTCAGAAGAATATTTCCATGAAAAGATACTGGATGAAGTGCAAATATCCAAGATATTCTACTAATTTCATAGAGTATAGAAGCCAAAACTTTAACCAAATGAGTATAATGGAATATATGAAATTGCAAATAGATTTTCACCCGCCATGCGGTAATCCACGTAGACAGATCATTTCCACAATTTAATAAGGAATGAATACGAAGGGTCATTTATCATGCATGCGGTAGTCCGCGTAGATAGGTTATTCCAACAGAATAATAAAGAATGGAATAACAGAAGAATTCACCATGCATGCGGTAGTCCGCGTAGACAGGTTATTCCAACATAATAATAAAGAATGAAATAACAGAAGAATTCACCATGCATGCGCTGAGTCCGCGTGAGCAGAAAAGTTATTCCAATGAATAATAAAGAATGGAATAATGAAGAATTCACCATGCATGCGGTGAGTCCGCGTAGAGCAAAGTTATTTCAATGAATAATAAAGAATGGAATAATGTACTTCTTACGAGTATTGAAAGAAAATAACTCTCTTCATGAATACGAAAGAAATAATACCCCTTACCTTAGAAGAAAACTGGATACTGGAATAGTGAGGTAGCAGACTTCTCTTCTTCTTCTTCTCTATAATTTCTCTCTATAATTATTACTCTATAGCTTTAGTGAATTGGTGAGAAATAAAGGAAGAATGAGCTTCTATTTATAGGAAAATATAGTTTCGATAATTGCACGTTTTGGGGCTCAAAATATTACAGTATAATACCTTCCACTTTTTCTTCATTTTTAATTTAGTCCTGCAAATATTATCAAACTTGCACCACCTCCCCTAATAGTAAATCATGTGAACCAATATTAAATCATGTGACTCAATAGTTCTAAACATGTGAAAAAATTAATTATAGTATAGTACCTTCATCTATACCTCCATTTTTAATTTAGTCATGCAAGTATTATTAATCTTGCACCAACTCTTCTAATAGTAAATCATGTGAATCAATAGTAAATCATGTGACTCAATAGTATAATCATGTGAAAAAACTAATTACAGTATAGTACCTTCAACTATACCTCCATTTTTAATTTAGTCATGCAATTATTATCAATCTTGCACCAACTCCCCTAATAGTAAATCATGTGAATCAATAGTACACACATGTGAACACATAGTTATAAACATGTGAATTAATAGAAATTAATTGTTCATTTATTCGGTTAATTATTCGATTGGCTAATATAACCTCCAGACATTAATTATTATCAAAATAAATGTCGATTTCCACTAATACTAATAATTTCCACACAATGGAATTATCAATTTCATCTTTAATCAACACGAACTTATTCATCATTAATATGATAACTCACAATATTTAACAACCAGGTCGTTCCCATGAAAGAGGGCTTTTCGATAAGGATTTCTCCTTATTGAGTGCGCGATTAGGTGACCAAACCTCTCCTTGTGAACTTCTAGACATTGTCAATATTGCAAATAATAATATGAATAACTTTGTCATCTCAATTATTGATTTAATAATATAACATATTATACAGATGATGATCTTGTGATAATAATTGAATCAATAATATGAGAGAATATGATACAACAATTATTGTAACAATAATTGAGTATAATCGAAAGTGACTTCTTCACGTAAGCATCAATAATCAATCTGGTAATATTTCTTATGCGACCACGTATTCTTGTACTTTTACTACCGGGTAGTTCAATAAAGATTAATGGTAATACTTTCGCCGTTATTTTTATAAAATAATAATTATGTCGTTTTTTAACTACGACAATACTTCCATTGTGGGGTCCACCAATTATTGTGTCGTCATACGAATATTCTCCGACCAAATGAATATTTTATAACAACTTGCTTACTTTGCAAAAATTTTTACATATCACCCTTAACTTTAACCTTATATCAATTTAACCATTTATGAAATAAAATAATAATTATAAGAATATTGAATACTTTCATTTCATAAAATTCGGGGTCTTACAATCTCCCCTCCGTATGAAATTTCACCCTCGAAATTTACGTACGTTATGAGACCCCAAAATTTACGAATAAAGATTTAATTTTCTCGAATTATTTTTTTGAATATTATGGTGTGAATTTGAGATAATGTTATAGTTATGGGTAGTATTTATAAATTTTGCAAAGTATGCAAGTTGTTATAAAATATTCGTTTGGTCGGGGAATATACTTTTTGTCGGAGAATATCCGTACGACGACACAATCATTGGTGGACCCCACAACGGAATTATTATCGGATTGAGAAAATGACAAAAATATTTTGTGAAAATAACGGTGAAAGTTTTACCGTTAACTGGTAAAACACCCAAAGTTAAAGTATGCATAAAGAATACGCTGTGTCGCATAAGAGCAGCATACCTGTAGATTGATTATTAATGCTTACGTGAGAAGTCACTCAATTTTGTTCAATTGTTGCTACAATAATTGTTGCATAGTATCTCACGTTATTTGATTCAGTTATTGTCGATATTTTATATATTATTAAATCAATAATTGAGATAATAAAGTTATTAATATTATTATTTGCAATATTAACGATGTCTAGAAGTTCTGCCAAGGAGAGGTTTGGTCACCTAATTGCGCGCCAATAAGGAGAAATCCTTATTGGAAAGCCCCCTCTTTCCTGGGAACAACCTGGTCGATTAATATTGTGAATTATAATAAAGGTGATAAGTTTTATTTTATTATTATTATAAATGTAATAAAACAGAAAACTTTTTATATAAAACAGAATACTTTTATAAAGTTATTAATTTTATTAGATTATAAATAGAATATATTATATTTTATTTAAAGAATTTTGTTTTATTAGAATATTTTATTAATACTTTGCATAGTAAGTTAATATGGATAATCTGTTTAAAAAGTAAATCAATCTGACCGTTCATGAATTAGTTACTATTCAGGTCCATTCTCCTATAAATAGAAGCTTATTCCTTCATTATTTCTTACGAATTCACTTTGAAACTCTGTAGAGAGAAACTATAGAGAGAAAAGAAGAAAAGTATTCTGCTACTTCACTACTCCTATATCCAGCTTTCTTCTAAGGTAAGGGTATTATTTCTTTTCAGTATTCATGAAGAGAACTTCATTATTCCATTCTTTATTATTCTTGTTGAATAACTCAGATCACGCCGCTACCCTATACTTGGTGAAATTCTTCTCATTATTCCATTCTTTATCATTATGTTGGAATAACTTTGTCTACGCCAAGTACCACATACATGGTGAAATTCTTCTGTTATTCCATTCTTTATCATTATGTTAGAATAACCTGTCTATGCGAAGTACCACATACATGGTGAAATTCTTCTGTTATTCCATTCTTTATTATTCTGTTGGAACATCATGTCTGTGCGTTTATGCATGACCTGGTTCTGTTATTTATTATTCTTTTGGAATATCTTGTCTGTGCGTTTACGCATGACCTGGTTCCGTTATTTATTATTCTGTTGAATATCCATAAATGCGTGCTTACGCACGACCGTTCCGTTATTTATTATTACATTGGAATAACTCCGTCTGCATGATCCTATCGCATGCCTGGTGATTTCTTTTGTTATTCCATTTTTTATTATACTCAGTTGGTTAAAGTTTTGGCTTTTATACTCCATGAAATTAGTGGAATATCTTTGATATTTGTGCTTCATCCATTATCTTTTTATGAAAATATTCTTCTGAGCATTCTTGAATTTCACTCCACAAAGTAGTATCATGTTGACAATTTGGACGTTATTGGTTCCTGGATAAATTAATTCTTGAACTTGTTTTATTGAATTCTTATATCATTGTCATCATCCTCATGTTTATATTATGTTGAAAGTCATCTGTGGCATGTAGTGTATAGATGGACTTGGTATGATTATGACCAAGGATTATTCGGAATAATCATGACCGTAATATTACAAATGATGTGGAAAAAGTCCTCATTGGCCCGTAGTGCATTGATGGACAGTTTTTGGTATGATTATGACTATGGATTCTCTTCGGCCATGGGTGCAAAGATGAATTGTTTTATGGCATGATCATGACCATTGATGAATACACGAATATCCTTGGCCCGTAGTGCATGGATAATTTGTGGTTGTGATACTAATGAATATCCTTGACCGTAGTGCAGGGATGATGTGGTTTATTTATTAAGCTTAGTCTTAACAATAAAAGTGATGAAAAACCTTTTAAATCATAGAAGATAGTAGATTTTATTCTCTACTTGACTCTTTTAATGGATTGCTTATTCCGCTGCAGTTAAACTTGATGTTTGTTATATTATATCAGTTTAACACTGTTGAAGGCTAACGATAATTTATTCTGCATTATCTTAGTCATAATATTTCTTACTAGGCTAGTTGAGCTCACCCTTTACTTTTATTGTTCTCTTGAGAAATGAGAACGTAGTGGGACTAGTCGGGAACCGAGTGATGGTCCGAGATGGTGTATTAGTAGTCCTCACTATTCTATAAAATAGTGTGACAATAAATGTAATGAGGACTCTATTTGAGAGTGGATATTATGCTGAAGGCTATATTCTGCTTAAACTCTCACTATGTTTTTTTGTGATATTATTACGACGTTTGTATAATTAAGTTTGTATTTGTATTCTGTACCATGTATTTGGCATTTCGAATAGATGATGTATACCTATTTTGGGGGCGCCACAATTGGTATCAAAGCTTAGGATATTATCCTCGGTGAGATGTGAGACAAGAACTAGGAGGGAGAGACGGGAATTCCTTCGCTAGTATGACCTACCTAAATTTATTTGGCATTTAATTGGCTCACGAGTATATAGGATAATATGTGATATGTTAATTAACCCTTATTTTGTGGCGATTTGAAAATGACATCTAAGAATGTTGAGAATAGCAATGGAGCACAGGGAAACGTTGAGTCTCCACAGATCAATAATCAGGATAATGTGCAGTAGGAAGGCAATAATCCTCATGCAAACAACAACACCGACCAAATGATGAATGATGGAATGTTCGGAGGCTTTATGCATTAAATCATGCAACATCGTGCAAGAGCGACTTACATCCAAAATGCGGGTGGAAACACCGGCAACTCTCGGACGGTCACCGCTAAATGCTTCAAGGAGCCGACCACCGTAGTTTTTGGAGAGCCAAAAGTTATAGAGTTTATGCCTAGAGGCCAATTATTTGATATAATTGCTTAACGTTTTGATATTATATTTGATTGAATAAATGAATGATTTTATTATGGTTTTATTTATCGCGTTATATATATGTAAACATAATAAAATCCTTAGAATAGTGATACAAATTATATAGTTTCAAGTATGTGACTTGAACATGAGATTATATAATTATAATTAGTATCATTATTCTTAAATGTCCCTAGTCGAGTATCATTGTTGATGGGACAACAATGATGCATTGAGACTGGTATGTGGATTGACTGATGACCAAATCTCATTGGTCATAAATATATGAGATATTAAGTCAATGCATAGGTACATGTTAGAGAACGGTGTACTGGACAAACCCACCATGAGAATTATATGTGGAGCATTATGCGAAGTGTCATTAGCAATTCTCATAGTGACAATGATGTAATGGTCCTCTGACCTGAAATCACTATATTACTGTTAGGTTTGCAATATTCAAAAACACAATCAGATTGCATAAAAGTGCGGAAATGTGTAAAAATCAGAGTTTAAAAAAAAATTACAAACCATATACCCGGATCACCCTTTATGCACAATTATTAATTAAACGAAAAGATAAAGAATAAAATCATACCCTTGAAGATCGAGCTTCCTCAGGTACAAGTTCACCTCCAAATCCTTTCGCGTTCAACTTGAATCCACCGGGTTTGGTTCCTTCCTTTGATCAACGTTAGCCACCCATATGTTTGGCCTCTGAGGTGATCCACCAAGGAAAATAAAGATTCAAGAAGAAGGGTATTGGCTCAAACCCTAGTTTTTCTATCTCAGATAGAAAAGGGGCGTCTTCTCCAACAATTGAATAACGTATATCTTTTGATATCCGATATAAGACTCCTTTATAAAGATATCGTAACCTTATTTAATAAAATAAGGTATTATTTAATTAAACTCTCTTAATTAAATGGGCTCCTAAATCTTATTAGGGATAATTAATTAAACTCTTTTAACTAATTTTCCTCCTAATCCTATTAGGAATAAATGAGAGTACTTATATTAAATTAATTTCTAAACTCTTTTAGAAATTAAAATAATAATAATAATTGTAATAATATTAATAAGACTCCTCTTATTAATTTATATTTAATATTTCTAAAATATTAAATAATAAATATTAAGCTAATTAATTTATTCTATCACCATAGATTAAATTAAATATACTTAACATATTATTACGATTATGCCATTAACTTCTTAAATAATTATTCTTCCTTTTATGGTGTGACCCTTTAGGTTCTCCATATTAAACCTAGGTTGTGAATAAATCAATTAGAACAAATCTAATCTTATTTAAATAAATAAATTAAACAATTAATTTATTTAAATAAATAATATTTATTCTACAATAGGGATAAGTCTCTCCCTAATCAATCAACGACTTTCTAGATAATATAGATTTTAACATTAATCATAAAAGAACCTTTGAGTAAATAGTTACCGCATACAATTCAATCCTTCCACCATACAATGTCCCAATTAAATATAAGACATGGAATTATCGAAGTCTTATTTTATTTAATTATATATATTTCGATCCTTAAATGCACAACTCCAATAATGCAAATTAGAAACTCCTTTCTAATTTCATTCGCCTTAACCAAGGACTACTTTGGGTTGTCATTTATCGAATCACATAGACATTTCTCTTCTTTTATTAGAAGTGGTAGATTCTTTATCGATCATATATTATCTCCATGTATACTGACTTGTTATACCCAAGCATACCTTTTGATATACCCTAAGGGTCTTAAGGAATAAGTCAAAGTATAACTCATCATACACAAGATACTATGATGATCTCAAGTCCAAGGATTACTTGTACTACTATCACTACAGAATTCCTATTGACAGCAAGTAAATCTCCATTAGGTATTCCTTAGCGAGCCAATGCTCAAAGAACTTATTCTCTAATAAACACCTACATACTTGCTTTAGTGTCTCCACAATGAATGATCATGAGATCAATCATCCTCATCCAATGAAAGCAAGCAACGTATGTACCAATCTATCCTGATTTACTAATCCCCAATTTAGTAATCCAACGATTGGGAACTATTTTAGTTTTAAGCTTTCTAAGAATTTAGATCTCATTAGAATGATCATCATCATTATTCTAAAAGCATTGCTTAAAACTATGGGTTTATCACATATTATAAAACAAAGATCATGTAGATAATTAAAAGCCTTTAATAAATTAATGCTTTTTATTAATAAATGAATAAGATTGTTATAAAGTATATGCTTTATCATCAAACATGATTGGCTTGTGTGCATACTACTTTCAATCTCCCACTTGCACTAAAGCCAATCGCCATTGTATCTTATACTCTTCTTCTCTAAGTGACGATTATCCTGCTGTTGGATAAGCTTTAGTTAATGGATATGTAATGTTGTTCTTGAGAGTCCACCATCTCTATAGTGATTTCCCATCTTTCAATGATTCTTATAATCAAATGAAAGTGCCACAACACATGTTTAGATCCAAGATGAGACTTAAGAACTATTCCTAGTTCTCAGAATGAACTTTTAATCCAAACAATCAACTTGCGACTTCATTTATAGCTATTTACTTTGTCTTTATCACTAAACCAAAGAACTCTTTTTTTTTTTGGAACCTTTCCAATTCAACGCACCAATCGCTTCAAGGTAACCTTTTACCTTAAAGTGGATTTTTCTCGTCGTCTTGGTCTCATCTCGAAAACTTGAGTCTATTAAGCCCTCTAGTTTTAATTTAGACCCACCATTAATATGATCACATCCTTAGTGCCGATTAAGCACTTTAAGATGTTTTTCACTGACTCATAGTGAACTTCTCCATAATATGACTGATCAACATCAGGTCTCGTACATTTCATTGCATGCATGATTGTCACTCATGTGACCTCTCTTTTCAGGAGTCTGTGGGGACTATTAAGAGAGATACACTCCATAGCTCATCGACATGAGACATCTCTTGGAGTTTGCCATGCTAAACGACTTTAGCATCAAATGAATATACGTTCCTTGGGTTAAGTCGAGCATCCTCTTAAATCTATCTATATAGATTTATATCCCCTATTAAGATACTCTTCCAAATCATTCATGGAGGAATGTTTAGACAATTTTATCTTTACTGATTGTAGCATTGGTTTGTCATTCCTTATCCGTAGTATATCAACATATAGTACTAGGAATGTCACGATGCTCCCACTGACCCTTTTGTACACACTAGGTTCATTCTTATTTTTGATAAAATCAAACTCTTTTGATTGCCTCATCAAAGCGAATGTTCCATATTTGAGAAACTTGCTTCAATCCATTTCTCTGAGTGTCTACAACACTTTCCTCATCGTATGTAACTGGATCATCATCTTCTATGATGTGTACCTCATCATCATCATCTATGATGAATCCATACCTCCCGTATCTTGATTTTGACAATTCCGCATTTACGATTCTGGTTGTGGTATAATAGGTCTATCTACAGGTTCCTCTTATTTGACTTATAGTATTTTGTGGTTCTTGAACTCTTCAAGATCAATTATCCTCCCACTAGCCCCTTCAATGATAAACACCTTTATCTTAGAAGGAAGCATGTTTCGTGACAAACACCTTTTGCTAAGTAGAATTATAGAACATATACCCTAAACTTACTTTAGGATGTCCCACAATCTCAGTACATGTCAAATCTTGTCCCAAGCTTATCCTTCAAACCGCTTTCACATAAGTTGGACAACCTCTTATCTTAACATACTTAAGATTAGGAATCCTCCCCGTCCATAACTTTTATGGAGTCTTGAAATGGATTTTGAGGTTACCTTTTCATAGATATGCAACCATTTCTAGGACATGATCCTGAAGGATACTAGAATGTCGGTAAAATCATTATGGACCGTACCCATGTCCAACAAGGTACAATTTTCCTTTCGGATACATCAATCAATTATTACATATCGAGGCGTCCATTATGAGAAAACCATTTGAGATGATCTAGAAACTTATTGCTCAAGTATTTATTCCTTGATCTAATCAAAGAATCTTAATACTTTGTCAATTTGTTTCACTTTTGAATTGTTTGAACCTTTCAAATAATTCACACTTGTATTCAAAGAAATACACACATTCAACTCTTTGAATGATCATCTCCTTTTCTTATACTAATTTGTTCAATATGCAAAATTATTTTCATGTAAGTCAAGTATACAAAATTTATTAAGTAATATTCGATTCTATACAAAATATTATTATTATAAATAGAACAACAATTGTTCTTAATTATAATACCAAAGATTTCATTGTCCAACAATAAAATGGAAATAATATTTTTAACAAGAACTGGAATACAATAACAACTTATCGACTTAATAGATTTTCCCAGTAAGCGATCTAAAACTATAAGTTTCTATGGTTAATATGGCAACCTTTGCTACATTTCCCTTATAGGTTTACTTATATTTGTTTAGCTTTCTACTTATTGGGTCCCTTCATAAATCTATAATTATGATAACCAAAGTCGGTATCCAATACCCAATTAGAACCTCGACTTAAAGAAAAATTATTTTAAATCATGAACAAATTTGTATTTGTAATCAAAACTTCACTAAGCTTCTTTGGTTAGCCTCTGCAAGATGCTTCTCATGAGCTTTCTTTCCAAAGGTCCAGTGCTTATAGCAAGTGCAAGCAAACTCCTTTGCTATCCGTGACGCTTTTGTTCTTATTATCCTTTGTTTATGCCATTCTATTTACCTTCTTTGAATCGTTTTCTTTTTCGGAAGATCCTTTGGCCCCTACCAAAGAAGACTTGATCTTTCTTGGTTGAAAAGTGACTCTCAACATTTTTCAATATGTTAAGCAAATCAAAGAGGTGATATCTAGCTTGTTCATATGAAAAATTCAAACAATTGTGAAAGGAGTCCGGAGTGAGTGCAAGATCAAATCTTGGCTCAACTCTCCATCCATGACAAAACCAGTTGTCCTAATTGATCAATCAAATTGATTATGTTAAGGACTTTTATCCATATTGTAGTGTCATCTGGTCATTCTAGATCGGAAGAACTCCTTAGATATCGATATCTATCGGTCCTACTTTCCTCACCATCAACTACTTGACGTGCGAAGTATAAGTAGAAGTATCCATAGTTTCAGTGATCTTCAAGCTTGTTACTCATGGATACGAGCATGATGCATTGAGCTAATCAGTGCATCATCTTGCCACTTTCTAAAAGTAGCAATATCTTCCTCGGAGGTATTGTCTCGCAATCATTGCGTGGATAGGCGTATTAAGGACATAAGATAGCTTTTTCAAATGCATGAGAACTTTTCTCAATTTCCTTAACCAATCCGCTTAATTGATGGCCCCGATTAATTTAGCATCTAATATGCTTCGCAGTGATAGTAATTTTAGACATTGTAAAATTCTGTAAATGAATTTGTAATTATCAACATTTTAACATACATTCTTTTATTAATTACCAAAATAAATTAGGTCTTGTTTTAAATTGGTATCTCCCACTATTTTCTTCAAACTATATTACCCTAACTTATATAGTTCGGCAAAATCTAATTAAAGATTTGCTAGTGAGAATAAGGATCCCATTTCAAATGTATATAGCCTTGTGGTGACACAACAAACTATATATAAATAAATAGGTAGACAACTTTTGTCAATTACATCAACTATACAACTCCTTTTCTTTTGCCTCTTAGATTATTTTGATCAAGTGGTGGCACATGTGAATCAAAATTATCCAAGTTAAGTCCGACCTAGCACTCCATATATTCAAAAAAGAAAAATATCATCCTTGTGGTGACACAACAAAACAATATTGTTCAATTTTCTTTATAAGCATCAAATGTGATAAATTAACATCTTAAATACTTAATATTTGCCTTGTGGTGACACAACAAACTCATATTAAATATTTAATACTCTATTAATTTTATCATGCTAGAAGGCTGACGTTCGATATTCCAAATATCTTTGAACGCTTAGGACTTAATATAAAAATCGAGGGGGTTTGTTATTAATTTGTCTCATCTTGTTTAAGCGCATGCATTTATATATATATAAAAATACGCGTCATATTAATAAACATGCGAAGCATGTTTGCATAATATATAATATATATATATAGTATACGCATGCACATATAGAATACAATATTCTACCCGGATTGATTATGGACTTTTATTCTAGTTTGGTTCACTAGAGCCACCAAGTGAACCAAAAGGTCAAACCCCCAAGGGTGCAAGAAATAATATTTAAATATAACTATTACATTTAAACCCTGGGCTCCATTACAAACGGGTCTTCAAGCGCTCCTTGCTCCTTGATCTCCAATTTTTCAAAATTAATTCTAACTATTCCTATTACAAAATTATTTAAAATAAATAGAAACCTTGATCGTGATCGAGGGGGAAGTACATAGGAGGAGATAGAATTTATATTAAGAAAAATTAGAGAAGACGAGGTACTACAGAGACCCCATTTAATAAAACCCATACATTCATGCATCCAACTAAAATAAAATCCAATCGCATTGGGTCAATAGTCCATAATCAATCCCATTTATTATCATACACATCATCATATGCATCAATAAATAACATTCATCTTATGAATAATAAATATTTAATATATATATTGATATCATTTAATGGGCAAATTTAGTTAGTATAAAATCTATTTTTGAATCAAAATAAACTCCTTTATTTTAATCAAAATTTAAATCAAAATAAAACTATTTTATTTTAATTTATCCAATTTTGAATAAAATAAACTATTTTATTTTAATCAAAATCTTTAATCAAAATAAACTCCTTTATTTTAATTAATTATGGAATCTAATTCCATGTAAAAAAAATTATTAAAGGAAACACGGATTATCTTTCCTATTCACAAATAAACTCCTTTATTTTGAATAATATGAAATCTTATTTCATATCTAAATAAACTCCTTTATTTTAAGGAAATTAGGATTCTCTTTCCTATTCACAAATAAACTCTTTTATTTTGAATAATATAAAATCTTATTTCATATCTAAATAAACTACTTTATTTAAGGAAAGATGGATTTACTTCACTATTCACAAATAAACTCCTTTATTTTAGGAAAAATAAAATCTAATTTCAACTCCAATTAGTTATCATGGAATCCAATTCCAACTCTAATTAGTTAGCATGAAATTTAATTTTAAAATTAAAATAAACTCTTTTATTTTAATATTAAAATAAACCTTTTATTTTAAGATTAAAATAAACTTTTTTTATATTTTAATTATAAAATAATTAAAATAATATATATATATATATATATATATATTACCAATTTCGGTAATATTATAATACCAATATTACCGTATATAATATATATATATACCATATATAATCTCCTGACTTCATTCTTTAATTCCGTGAGTTAGCTTACAAAAAATTGACCGGTTCAAGGGAGGCCAGGATATCAAACCTTGAAGGGATAGTTACTTAATAAAAAAGATTCCTGTAACTTTTAAATTCATGAAGCTCCTTTTGAAACAACATGATATACGTGAATCAGTTTTGTTCCAAAACTTTGTATGCTTCCTTTTTAGAACCAAGCACATGTATCCCTTAAAAAACCTTGACCATGTGTATGCATGGCCACCTGATTCACGAAAAAGTAAAACAGGTTTCGCGAATATTTTTTTTTTATTTTTTATTATTAAATTTTATACAACAAAATAATGCCCTATTAAATTGTTCTAAACACATATCAATATACATATTAAATCTGAACAATTAATAATTCGCATAAAGGTTTGGCTCTGATGCCACTGTTAGGTTTGCAATATTCAAGAACGCAATCAAATTGCATTAAAGTGCGGAAACGTGTAAAAATCAGAGTTTAAAAAAAAATTACAAACCATATACCCGGATCACCCTTTATGCACAATTATTAATTAAACGAAAAGATAAAGAATAAAATCATACCCTTGAAGATCGAGCTTCCTCAGGTACAAGTTCACCTCCAAATTCTTTCGCGTTCAACTTGAATCCACCGGGTTTGGTTCCTTCCTTTGATCAACGTTAGCCACTCATATGTTTGGCCTCTAGAGGTGATCCACCAAGGAAAAATAAAGATTCAAGAAGAAGGGTATTGGCTCAAACCCTAGTTTTTCCTATCTCAGATAGAAAAAGGCGTCTTCTCAAACAATTGGAATAACGTATATCTTTTGATATACGGTATAAGACTCCTTATATAAAGATATCGGTAACCTTATTTAATAAAATAAGGTATTATTTAATTAAACTCTTTTAATTAAATGAGCTCCCTAATCTTATTAGGGATAATTAATTAAACTCTTTTAACTAATTTTCCTCCTAATCCTATTAGGAATAAATGAGAGTACTTTATATTAAATTAATTTCTAAACTCTTTAGAAATTAAAATAATAATAATAATTGTAATAATATTAATAAGACTCTCTTTATTAATTTATATTTAATATTTCTAAAATATTAAATAATAAATATTAAGCTATTTAATTTATTCTATCACCATAGATTAAATTAAATATACTTAACATATTATTACGATTATGCCATTAACTTCTTAAATAATTATTCTTCCTTTTATGGTGTGACCCTTTAGGTTCTCCATATTAAACCTATTGTGAATAAATCAATTAGAATAATTCTAATCTTATTTAAATAAATAAATTAAACAATTAATTTATTTAAATAAATAATATTTATTCTACAATAGGGATAAGCCTCCCTAGCGATCAACGACTTTCTAGATAATATAGATTTCAACATTAA
This sequence comes from Panax quinquefolius, assembly GCA_020205615.1. Lineage (NCBI taxonomy): Eukaryota > Viridiplantae > Streptophyta > Magnoliopsida > Apiales > Araliaceae > Panax > Panax quinquefolius. Next base: position 142,520,343 of record CM035154.1, read on the forward strand.
TCATAAAAGAACCTTTGAGTAAATAATTCTTGCGACACCCCCAAAATTAGGTATACGCCACCCATCTTGGGTCGCCACTTACACTACATAAAAATTCAAATACAAACTTAATTATACACGGTGCCGTGTAACATACGACAATACATAAACCGAGAGTTCTAATAGGAATATTGTCATTTAGACAATATCCATACTCAAGGAGTCCTCATTGCAATTATTATCACACTATTTCACGTAATAAATGAGACTACTAATGCTATCTTCAGGACCATCACTCGTTTCCCCAACTCGTCCCAACTATATTCTCATTTCTTTTCAAGAGAACAAAGAGACTGAAAGAAAGGGTGAGCTCAACTAGCCCAAGAAGAAATATTATGACTAAGATAATGCGTAATAAATTATCATTAGCCTTTCAACAAAGTTAAACCGATAAAGTACAATAGACAAACCAGCTTTAATCAGCGCTGAATATACAATCCATTAAAAGAGTCAAGTAAAGAATAAAATCTACTATCTTTTAGGTTTTAAAAGGTTTTCATCAATTTTTATCACTTGAGACTCAACTTTAATAAATAAACCACCACATCTAATCATCCCCGCATTACCCTGGCCAAGGATTTTCATCAAATTATCAATGGTCATGACTATACCGAATCACCCCCGGTCATAATCATACCAAAAACTATCCATCACCGCATTACAGTGCCAATCGAGAACTTTTGTCACATCATTTATAAGAAGTCATGATTATACCGAATGATCCTCGTCATAATCATACTAAGTTAATCTATGCACGTAAGACATAGATAACTTTCAACATAATATAACACGAGGATGATGACAATGACATAATAATTCAATAAAACAAGTTCAAGAATTAATTTATCCAAGAACCAATAACGCCCAAGTTGTCAACATGATACTTCTTTGTAGAGTAAAATTCAAGAATGCTCGGAAGAATATTTCCATGAAAAGATCTTTGGATGAAACGCAAATATCAAGGATATTCTACTAATTTCATGGAGTATAGAAGTCAAAGTTTTAACTAACCGGGTATAATAAAGAATGGAATAACAAAAGAAATCACCACGCATGCGGTGCTTGGCATGTATGAAAGTTATTCCAATGTAATAATAATAATTCGGACCAGTCGTGAAATTCACACCCATGCGGGATGTTCCAACGTAATAATAAAGATGGAACCAGATCCTGTAAAAACACACGAGATAGGATATTCCAACAGAATGATAAAGATTTTAACCGTGTCCTGTAAAACACATGCATGTGGATGTTCCAACAGAATAATAAAAAGACGGAACCCGAAGTCCTATGTAAAACACACATGAATGTGATGTTCCAACAGAATAATAAAGAATGTCACCAAGTATAGGGTAAACCGCATGATACACAAAAGTTATTCCAATGTAATAATAAGCAATGGAATAACATAAGGATTTCACCAAGTATAGGGTATCATGCCGTGTATACAAAGTTATGTATAGGGTATGCCACTTTTTACGAAGTTATTCCAATGAATAATAATGAATGGAATAACAGAGGTTTTCTTCATGAATACAAAGAATAATATCCTTTACGGGTACAAACAAATAATACCCCTTACCGTAAAAAGACAATGGATATCAAAGTAGTGAAGTACCGAATACTCTTCTTCTTTCTCTCTATAGATTTTTCTCTCTATAGCTTCTCTCTATAATTTCTCTCTCTAAAGTTTCAAATGAATTCGTAAGAAAATAATGAAGGAATGAGCTTCTATTTATAGGAAAATAGAATGCATAGTAATTAATCCATGAACTATCCAGATTGATTTACTTTAATCTGACTCATCCATATTTAAAGCAAAATCTTTTAAATAAAATATCATATATTCTATTTATATAAAAATATTTTACTATGCAAACACTATGCAACACTATGCAAAACACTATGCAAAAACACTATGCAACACTATGCATAATAAAATATAATATATTCTATTTATGTAACAACTTTAATAAAGTATTCATTTTTATATAAAGATGTTTCGCTTTTTATTACGTTAATAATACTGAATAAAACAAAACGTCATTATCGCTATAATAATTCATATTATTAATCGACAATAATGGAATCAAACCGAGTGACTTCTCACATAAGCATCAATAATCAATACCGTGCAGCTACTATGCAACCACAATGATTCTTGTACTTTTACTACCGAGTAGTTCAACAAAGATCAACCAGTAAAACTTCCGCCGTTATTTCAATAAAATATTTTTGTCGTTTTCTCGAATCCGGCTAATAATTACATTATAGGTCCATCGATGATTGAGTACATTGCATTTAATATTCCCTCGCTAAACCGAATATTCCCAGACCAATCGAATATAATATAATCACTTGCATACTTTTGCAAAATTTATAAATACTACCCACAACTATAATATTATCTTAAATTCACACCATAATATTAAAAATTATTTCGACAAAATTTAAATCTTTATTGATAAAATCGGGGTCTCACAATCTCCCTCCTTATGGAATTTCCCCTCGAAATTAGGGTACGATACTGGTATGATAAGAGTTGAGGATACCTTGAATACCTTTATCGTTGAAAACATTAAATTCATTTTTGCAATCCTACCAAAGATATTCATTAACAATTCATCTTTGCACTACAAAAGCCAAAGATATACAAATCAGAAAACCAATAATACTCGAGACTCGACAATAAGATCACGACCACGAATTATCCATGCACCACTCTTGGGTCGGGGATATTCGTGTTTTTAATTACTACCATGATTATACCGAATAATCCTTGGTCATAATCATACCAAGTCTATCAATGCACTACTACCCAAAGATGACTTTTACCACATCCATGAATTAATATTTCATTCTTTGAGACTCACTTCAATAATTAATTCATATCATCGAATCATCCCCGCACTACTGAAGCAAGGATATTCATTAAGATATCATGACCACGAATTATCCATGCACTACTGACCAAAGATAATCGTGTATTCATTAAGATCACGACCACAAATTATCCATGCACTACTACCAAAGATAATTGTGTATTCATTAAGATCACGACCACAAATTATCCATGCACTACTTTTAAAAAGATAATTGTGTATTCATTAAGATCACGACCACAAATTATCCATGCACTACTACCAAAGATAATCGTAGTATTCATTAGTATCACGACCACAAATTATCCATGCACTACTACCAAAGATAATTGTATTCATTAAGATCACGACCACAAATTATCCATGCACTACTACCAAAGATAATTGTGTATTCATTAAGATCACGACCACAAATTATCCATGCACTACTACCAAAGATAACTGTATTCATTAGTATCACGAACACAAATTATCCATGCACTACTACCAAAGATAATCGTGTATTCATTAGTATCACGACCACAAATTATCCATGACTACTACCAAAGATAATCGTGTATTCATTAGTATCACGACCACAAATTATCCATGCACTACTACTAAAGATAATCGTAGTATTCAATTACTAAGTTATGATTATACCAACAATCCCTCGGTCATAATCATACCAAGTCCATCTATGCACTACAGTGTCACGTATTTACTTTCAACATAATATAAACATGAAGATAATGATATAAAGAATCAATCAAATGAGATAAAGGATAAATATTAAACATTTATAATATAATTTATCCAGATTCAAGAATATCCCCATGTTATCAATCACTTAATAATCTCATAATCTAATATCATTAATATTATAACAATATTTTAATCACTTCTTAAATTTATAAACAATTTATCTCAATTGTTTACGCTTTACCATATAATGCATTTAATCATTCAAAAATGCCATACTCATAAGATATCATCACCAATTATCAAATCCTCAAAAATATGCATATACTCTATATAGGATTCTCTAAATTATAAAATCCTATTTTCAACTTTGTTACTTCACATAACATATTTAACTCATATGTTCAGTAATTAAACTATTTTCATGAAAAATACCAAATTAGTCCCAAAAATATTTCTTTTCTGGGATTTAGCATAATATAGTCCCATAATGAAAATATATTTTTCTCGGAATTTTAAAATTCATTTACTATTTTTCAAAAATCAATTTCTAATTAATTCCTTAAGAAATTAGCTACCTCAAGTTTAACTCCAAAATTCCCAAATCTTGGCAGGACCTTACACATGTTAACGTGAGCTTCTAGTTTAAATTTCATGGTCATCGGAGTTATAAAACCCCATTATAGCGTTTTTTGTCGGAAAAACCTAAATATTGAAATAGTCATAACTTGCTCATTTTAAGTCAGAATGGGCTCATTTTTGGACAGGAGGTACTTTATACCATATACTTTCATGTCCCAAAAGGCCAGAAGTTTTCTCATAATTTAAGTGGCCGAAACAGCCCCTCTAAAATCATGGCAGCAGCTTTTTCGGTTTTTGCAGCTTTGCACTCCTTTGCTAAAATCAGCCCACACAAAAATCTACAACACCTTTTCCAGTAATTCCACTTCGATTAGTTAGGTAACTCATAGATCTAACTCTAGGATTTGACCACACTCAAAAATTCAAAATATAATAAGAGATATGGTCAATTGAATTTCATGTTACGTTTTTCACCAAAATCTGATTTTCAACTCTTTGTGATTTCTAAGAAACTTTCATATTTTTACATACTAACCAACATAACTCATCATAAAACTTACTAATACCACGAATACCCATGATTTTCATTAGTCCAATGCTTTTATTATGACTTTCATCATAAACCACGTAAACTGTTCATTTCAGTTGAAGAAATATTTGAGGGTTTAAGAAATGGGTTTTTATCTTTGATCGGGTCAATACAAAATTCGATTTCACGCTCTAAGGTATGCTAGGAAATCTTCAAGAATACGTCAAGAAATTTATTAATGATAGAAATATCATTCAAAATCATATTACTCATCCAAGACTTGAATAATACGTCACATTAATACCAACTGTGACTTCTATCCCTTAACCCGGATAAAGACCTCACAATGATACCTATCAACTTGCCATCTTCATCCACGACGTCGCCTACAGAAAGTCCGGCTTTGCATTCCACACAAGGAAGTTAACAACGAAAGGATCGGGGCTCTTTACTTATGGCTTGATATAACAAAATGATTAACTTTAGGATTTGGTTACTTTGAATTAGATAACAAAGTTGGTTAGGAATATGAAAGCTAACAACCTTACAAAAAGAATAATGAGTAGTTAATCAATCGTTTTCAAAAATTATCTCAAAGGCAAGTATTTTCAAAGAGATAAGATCGACAGTAACGCGAAAGTGTTTATTTGAAACAACAAGATTAATAAATGATGGAGAGGTAACGAAGGTTTCTCCCAACGAAGTTTCAATAGATAAATCAAAGTCTAATTTCTCCTGAGTCAAATTTAAACGTTGAACGCAAGCAAGAGAGATAAAAAGAATGGGTAGAACCCAGATCTCAATAAGGTATAGACTTCAAAGAATTTATAATTAACTAACCCGTGCTAACTTCGTTCGGTTTACCCACTTTTTGAGAAGTCACGAAAAACGCTCTTCCTGAAACTACCGACTTTGTTTTGTCTGTATCCGCCTTTGGTGCCACTATCCCAGCTGGACTTGACTTCACTATACGATAAAATCGAGCTAAATAACCTTCTCTTCTTGAAATTTCCACTTCTATTATCTTTGCCATGATTACCACCGAAGTGGTTACCATTCTTAGCATGATAATTTCCCCCACGATGGTTATCATTGTTCGATAGCCACCACCACCGATATGATTATTATCGTGTTGTTGGTCGTTACCTTTTGTTTGAGCTGAATCAACACTCTCATGTGCTTCATTGCTTATCTCAGCATTTTCAGATGCCATTCTCAAACACTGTCACAAAACAAGGGTTAATTAACATGTAACAAATTATCCCTATATTCTGACCGACCAATAAAATAGCACATAAACTTAGGTAGGTCATTCTAGCGAAGGTATTCCCCGTCTCACCCTTCCTAGTTTTTATCTCGCATCTTAGCCAGGGATCATATCCCTAAGCTCTGATACCAACTGTGACGCCCCCAAAATTAGGTATACGTCACCCATCTTGGGTCGCCACTTACATGTGACATAAATTCAAATATAAACTTAATTATACAGCTGTCGTGTAACATACGACAATACATAAACTGAGAGTTCTAATAGGAATATTGTCATTTAGACAATATCTATACTCAAGGAGTCCTCATTGCAATTATTATCACACTATTTCACACGTAATGAGAGGACTACTAATGCTATCTTCAGACCATCACTGCTTCCCCAACTCGTCCCCAAATATATTCTCATTTCCTCAAGAGAACGGTGAAAGAAAGGGTGAGCTCAACTAGCCCAAGAAGAAATATTATGACTAAGATAATGCGAATAAATTATCATTAGCCTTCAACAAAGTTAAAACCGATAAAGTACAATAGACAAACAGTTTAACTGCAGCGGAATATACAATCCATTAAAAGAGTCAAGTAAAGAATAAAATCTACTATCTTTTAGGTTTTAAAAGGTTTTCATCAATTTTTATCGCTGAGACTCAGCTTAATAAATAAACCACCACATCTAATCATCCCTGTACTACGGTCAAGGATTTTCATCAAATTATCAATGGTCATGACTATACCGAATCACCCCGGTCATAATCATACCAAAAACTATCCATCATCGCATTACAAAATACCGAGAACTTTTGTCACATCATTTATAAGAAGTCATGATTATACCGAATGATCCCCGTCATAATCATACCAAGTTAATCTATGACGTAAGACATAGATAACTTTCAACATAATATAACATGAGGATGATGACAATGACATAATAATTCAATAAAACAAGTTCAAGAATTAATTTATCCAAGAACCAATAACGCCCAAGTTGTCAACATGATACTTCTTTGTAGAGTAAAATTCAAGAATGCTCGTAAGAATATTTCCATGAAAAGATATCGGATGAAACGCAAATATCAAGGATATTCTACTAATTTCATGGAGTATAGAAGTCAAAGTTTTAACCAACCGGGTATAATAAAGAATGGAATAACAAAAGAAATCACCATGCATGCGGTATTTGTGATGTATGTTATTCCAATGTAATAATAATAACTTAACCAGTCGTGAAATTCACACCGGCTGTGATGTTCCAACAGTAATAATAAAGATGGAACCAGATCCGTGTAAAAACACACGATAGGATATTCCAATGAATGATAAAGATTTTAACCAGGTCCTGTAAAACACATGCATGTGATGTTCCAACAGAATAATAAAGATTTTAACCAGTCCTGTAAAACACATGCATGTGATGTTCCAACGAATAATAGAAGAATGTCACCAAGTATAGGTAAACCGCACATCACAAAAGTTATTCCAATGTAATAATAAGCAATGGAATAACATAAGGATTTCACCAAGTATAGGGTATCGCCGTGTATACAAAGTTATGTATAGGGTATGCCACTTTTTACAAAAGTTATTCCAATGTAATAATAATGAATGGAATAACAGAGGTTTTCTTCATGAATACAAACGAATAATATCCTTTACGTACAACAAATAATACCCTTCTACCGTAAAAAGACACCGGATATCAAAGTAGTGAAGTACCGTATACTCTTCTTCTTTCTCTCTATAGATTTTCTCTCTATAGCTTCTCTCTATAATTTCTCTCTAAAGTTTCAATGAATTCGTAAGAAAATAATGAAGGAATGAGCTTCTATTTATAGGAAAATAGAATGCGATAGTAATTAATCCATGAACGGTCCAGATTGATTTACTTTAATCGACGGTCCATATTTAAAGCAAAATCTTTTAAATAAAATATCATATATTCTATTTATATAAAAATATTTTACTATGCAAACACTATGCAACACTATGCAAAACACTATGCAAAACACTACGCAACACTATGCATAATAAAATATAATATATTCTATTTATGTAACAACTTTAATAAAGTATTCGCTTTATATAAAAGATGTTTCGCTTTTTATTACGTTAATAATACTGAATAAAACAAAACGTCATTATCGCTATAATAATTCATATTATTAATCGACAATAATGGAATCAAACCGAGTGACTTCTCACATAAGCATCAATAATCAATACCGTAATGCTACTATGCAACCACACGACATCGTTGTTTTTACTACCGAGTAGTTCAACAATGATCAACGGTAAAACTTCCGCCGTTATTTCAATAAAATATTTTTGTCGCTTTCTCAATCGACAATAATTACATTGTGGGTTCCACCGATGATTGAGCCGTTGTACGAATATTCCTCGCTAAACCGAATATTCCCCACCAATCGAATATAATATAATCACTTGCATACTTTGCAAAATTTATAAATACTACCCACAACTATAATATTATCTTAAATTCACACCATAATATTAAAAATTATTTCGACAAAATTTAAATCTTTATTGATAAAATCTGGGTCTCACGATTATCAGCATAATTCAATCCTTCCACCATACAATGTCCCAATTAAATATAAGACATGGAATTACATCGTCAAGTCTTATTTTATTTAATTATATGTATTTCGATCCTTAAATGCACAACTCAAATAATGCAAATTAGAAACTCCTTTCTAATTTCATTCTCGCTTAACCAAGGACCTCTTGGGTTGTCATTTATCGAATCACATAGACATTTCTCTTTATTAGAAGTGGTAGATTCTTTATTGATCATATATTATCTCCATGTACAACTTGTTATACCCAAGCATACCTTTGATATACCCTAAGGGTCTTAAGGAATAAGTCAAAGTATAACTCATCATACACAAGATACTATGATGATCTCAAGTCCAAGGATTACTTGTACTACTATCACTACAGAATTCCTATCGACAGCAAGTAAAACTCCATTAGGTATTCCTTAGCGAGCCACGTTCTCAAAGGAACTTATTCTCTAATAAGCACCTACATATTTGCTTTAGTGTCTCCACACAAATGATCATGAGATCAATCATCCTCATCCAATGAGCAAGCAAAGTATGTACCAATCTATCCGAATTTACTAATCCCCAATTTAGTAATCCAATGATTGGGAACTATTTTAGTTTTAAGCTTTTTAAGAATTTAGATATCATTAGAATGATCATCATCATTATTCTAAAAGCATTGCTTAAAACTATGGGTTTATCACATATTATAAAAAAAAGATCATGTAGATAATTAAAAGCCTTTAATAAATTAATGCTTTTTATTAATAAATGAATAAGATTGTTACAAAGTATATGCTTTATCATCAAACATGATTGGCTTGTGTGCATACTACTTTCAATTACTACACGGGAATTTATGTACTTTGATATCATCAAATGTCACCTTTAATAGGGTGGACTATAAAGGTGATTATTGGGTACATCATGAATCGTGTAAGGAATATGAGTGTTCTAGATGGAATTTAACCCTCCTATTTATTAGGGGTGATATCCATAGGTATCTTGATTGAGTATGACTATGAAATGCATGGCCATGCTCAAATAGTGATTTGTTTCATATACCACTCATTGATCAAGAAAACTCGAGATTAAATTATGAAGAGTATGACACATTCCATGACTCGAGTTTAATTTAGGATATTAAGGTTAAAAGGATTAAATTACATCAAAACATCGGTCACTAAAAGGTTGCATCGAATCATCGATCTTATTATTACTTGGGTAGCAAAGATGATGCATTACTGATGCCGCTCACTTGCTTATAATTTTATAATATGATTTTAAAATTATTGCCAACGTGATAATAACCTATAGGGTCACACACATAGTAACGTAATTTAAAAGGGAATAAATTTAAATTTTAAGGATTTAAATATATTAATATAATTAATAGTATTTAAATCACGAATTTAAATTAAAAGGAAAGTTTTTATATATGTATATTAATTAAGTAAGATTTAATTAAGTTATATATATATATATATATATAAATTCGGATTTTATGAAATTAGGTTTTGATTAATTCCATTTAACTACTATATATAGGATATATAGCAGCTACTTAGGGTTAGATCATAACTTGAAAACCCTAGCCGCTCTTAGAGAGAGACTAAAGAGAAAACGTACAGTTTCATAAAGGTTCCTTTGGTGGTTAGTACCGCAAGTCCCTCTTATTGCAGAATCATTCGACAGTTCGTGCGGCGTTCGTGTGGATACCATAGAGACGTAGTTTCGTGAGGAATTGCATTAAGGATTCGAGCGCATCAATTTCAGATTCTCGTTTTTCATATTCGGTATAATCTCTAAACAACTGAGTTAATTGTTTTTCGCATGGATCCTGTTTTTGGGTTTCGAAAATTGCTATGAATTTTTATATTTCCGCTGCGTTTTTGTGCCGAAATCCCTACAGTGGTATCAGAGCTACTTGCGAAACGATTAATTCAGATTACGTGTTTTATTGCTTTCGATATATTTGATATATGATGTTACAATTTTACCGATCTGAAATTGATTATATTATTTTCGATATATATGATATATGATGATACAATTTTATCGAACTGAAATTGAGTATATGATATTCTGTAATTGATATATTTTGGTATTATGAATATCAGTAATTGATATGCATGTATATGATGTTCTATTAATTGAGTATATGATATTCTATAATCGATATAATCCTGTATTATGAATATCAATTAGTAGATATGCATGTATACTAAGTTCTCGTTAATCAGATGACGTAATAACAGTATACAAATTCTGTTCTAATTGGATTAGAGGCATGAAAATTTGATTTAATATGATTAATTGAAATTGGACATATATGATATGAACTGGGTGTATTGTTATGATGAGTATACCGGGTGGATTAAAATACGTGATTCTGAAACTATTTCAGAGAATCATTTGGAAACATTCTGCAATACATATTGTAGTTTGAAATTTTTTCAAAATGACCACCGCCAGGGAGACCCCTCGACCCTCCCGCAGAGCGCCATTATGGTCGTGTCCCTATATGTTATATATAGTTTTCTTTAATTATATATGAATTGTTATGTGTTTATTGTGATATGCATGGTGCACAGTTATGGCCTTTTGACCCATAGGTTAGTGGTTTTTTGGTTTTGAAATACGGTTTACATGTCGTGCCTTTCTATAAATTCTAATGTAATATTCTCTTCTCATCTATATCCGCTCGAATGTAACTCAAGGTTTCTTTATGTCATGTAATAATCTGTAATCGATGAAGATGAAAAAAAAATGAAGGACACGATGGAAAGATGATGATGGAGAGGAGGCACATGCTTGAGGAAGATCCAAGGAAGCTATTTATTTTAAGATCTTTTATCACCTTAGATTGACCTTCAATCTTTTATTAGCTTGAAAAGATTGATAGTGGATTGGGCCATAACTGTGACACATTTAATTTTGCACTTTATTTATGCTTGTATGCGATATGATATGATAAATAATGTGCATGCTTAATAAGATTAAAATTGGTGAGATCTAAATTTATTAATAAAATCCCTCATTAAATTATTAAGTCTAAATCAGATGCTTTCCAATGAATAACACTCATCAAGACCTTGATCAATAGATGTAGGTTTGCCAAAGTAAAGTACCCTATTTATCTAGATAAGACGCGATAGGATAATTGTGATATCTAAACTGTTAAAATCATTGGGCCCGACTTAACTAAGTTATCTCAATAGGATTGTGGACTTAGAGGCATAGAGTTTGGTAGGTACCATTAGATGGACTAGAAACAATTCTTGTTTACCAAACTATCCAGGAGTTATATATGATATAATTGACAAAAGGGTTGTCTACCTAAATAATTGTGTTTTAAGAGATTAGCCAAAGCTAACTTAGGGCATAATGAAATATGGATCTTGGCTCACTAGAAAGATTTAATTGAAAAATGCTTTCCTAATTAATGGTGAGGGCTATTAATTTGAATAAAATAGTGGGAGGTATATTTTGAATGTACTATTATCAATTACATAATATCAACTCGCAATTTGACTTATTATTTTTTTGCACTTATAAATTGTAGATATCAATGGCAAACAACAACAATACAAGTAGTCTTTCACTCACGATCACCCTCGAGAAGGACAAGTCGAGTGGAATTAATTTCCTCGACCGGCATAGAACTCGAGGATTGTCCTCAAACAAGAGCGCAAGCTATATGTCATTGAAAAGCCCATTCTTGCAAAGACCAAATGACATCGCACCACGTATGGAGCATAATGCTTACAAGAAGCATCAAGATGATGCTCGACGCGCGAGTTATCTCATGCTAGCAACCATGAACGCCGAGCTTCAAAAAGCAACACGAGTTGATGGATGCTTATGAGATGATCGAGCATCTCAAGAAATTGTTCAAGGGCATGCTCGACAGAGAGGTATGATACAAGCAAGGCATCAGATCACCAAGCAAGATGGGTGAACGTGATCCAAATTGGTCCACATGTGCTCAAAATGATTGGGTATATTGAGTACCTTGATAGGTTGGGTTTTCCAATCACTCCGAGGCCCAAACAGATCTTGTTTTGCAATCCCCAATAAAGCAGTTATTCTCAATTTGTCATGAATTATCTTATGAATGAAATTGCGAAACCCCTTACTAAGTTATTGAGCATGTTAAGAACTGCCGAGAACAACATGAAAAAGGCAGGACCCGCTCCCAAAATGATGGTGTAAAAGGGAAATGCTAAGGGAAAATGGAAAGCCAAGAAGAAGATAGATCTAAATCGGTGCTAAACCTAATCCCAAAACCAAACAGCTTTAAAACCTAAAGGTGGGTGGCTAAAGAAGGTGATTGTCACTTCGTGGAAAAACCCTCGGACACTCGAAAAGGAATTGTCTTGCTTATTTGGAAGAAGTGAAGAAAAGGAAAGGAAGTATGACTTCCGATTCGTGTATATATATGTTATAGAAGTCAACTTATCTACTTCTACATCATGGGTATTAGATAATCGGATGTGGTTCTCACATTTGTGTTAATGTGCGTGAACTCCAAGGAGTAGGACTTTGGCAAAAGGAGAGGTCGACCCACGTGTTGGGAATGGAGCAAAAGTCATGCACCGGCCGTAGGAACTTATTATTTATCTTTGCCCTCTGGGCTAGTTTTAGAATTAGAAGATTGTTATTTTGTACCTCGCTATAAGCAAAAATATTATTTCGCTTTCTTGTTTGACAAGAAAGGTTTTTCATTTATAATAAAGAACAACCGCTGTTCGCTTTTACTTAAATGATATATGTTATGGTGTCGCACAATTGTTTAATGGTCTTTATATTCTCGATTTAGATATGCCTATCTATAACATAATACAAAACGATTTAAATCAAATGATTCAAATCCAACATATCTCCGCAATCGCTGCTTGGGGCTATATAAATGAGAAACGATATCAAAACTCCATAAAGACGGGTTTTTGGATCCATTTGATTTTGAATCATATGAAAATGCGTAGTCTTGTTTATTAGGCAAGATGACTAAAGCCCTTTCACCGACACAAATGAACGGGCAAGCAGATGTATCGGGACTTATACATAGTGATGTATGTGGACCCACGAGTTCGTTAGCAAGAGGTAGGTTTTATTACTTCATTACATTTATCGACGACTTTAGTAGATATGGATATGTGTATCTAATGAGACACAAATCCAATCCTTTGAAAAGTTCAAGGAATTCAAGAATGAAGTTCAAAACCAATTTGGCAAAAGCATAAAAGCCCTTCGATCCGATCGAGGAGGTGAATACTTAAGCCAAGACTTTGATGACCTTCTAAAGGAGTGTGGTATTATATCACAAACTCACTCCACCGGAACACCACAATGGAATGGTGTGTCTCGAGAGAGGAATCGAACCTTGCTGGACATGGTACGATCAATGATGAGTCATGCAGATCTTCCAATAAGCTTCGGGGTCATGCCCTAGAGATAACAGATTCACACTTAACCGTGTTCCTACAAAGACGGTTCGTAAGACACCATATGAGATGTGGACCGGGAAACGCCCTAAGATGTCGTTCATGAAGATTTGGGGTTTGCGAGGCGCTTGTAAAACGTCCGGATTCTCGACAAGCTCTGACCCAAATCGACAAATGTAATTTTGTGGGATACCCAAAAGAAACAAAAGGGTATTATTTCTACAAACCTTCCGAGAACAAAGTGTTTGTTGCTCGAATCCGTATTTTTCTAGAAAGAGAATTTGTCTCTAAAGGAAACAATGGGAGGAAAGTAGAACTCAAGAAATTCGAGAACCACGTAATATCATCAACCCGAAGTTAGAACGTGAGCAGAACCACAAGATGTTGTGGAAAGTGAACCTACTCAAATTACACAAGGAATTCGTAAATCTGGTAGGACACACCAAGAGCCCAAGAGATATTATGGATATCTTGTTACTCAAAACGGCGATGTGATGCTCATAAATCAGGATGAGCCTGCTTCCTACCAAGAAGCTATGAATGGACCAGATTCTAAGAGATGGCTTGAAGCCATGAGATCTGAAATGGACTCCATGTATACTAACCAAGTATGGACTTTGGTCGATCCACCAAAGGGGTAAAACCAATAGGCAAAAGTGGGTTTTCAAGAAGAAAACCGATACGGATGGTAATGTACAAACCTATAAAGGTCCGATCGGTAGCAAAAGGTTTCAAACAAGTTCAAGGTGTTTACTATGATGAAACCTTCTCTCCAAAGGGCAATGTTAAATCCATCAGATCTTACTTGCTATCGCAGCCTTTTTATGATTATGAAATCCGCGATGGATGTCAAAACCGCTTTCCTTAATGGAAATCTCCTCGAGGATGTGTACATGACACAACCCGAGGGTTTTGTCACCCAAAGGATGCCGGAAAGGTATGTAAGCTGCAACGTTCCATTTATGGATTGAAGCAAGCCTCTCGGAGTTGGAATCTTCAATTTGATGAAGAAGTCAAAGAGTTTGGCTTTATTAAAAATGAAGATGAACCTTGTGTATATAAGAAGGTTAGTGGGAGTCATATTATATTCCTAATATTATATTTTGATGACATATTAATTATTGGGAATGACATTCCTTCATTACAGTCAGAAAAACATGGTTAGGAAAATGTTTCTCCATGAAAGATTTAAAGCGATGCAAATTACATTTTAGGTATCAAGATCTATCGAGATAGATCGAGGAAAATGCTCTACTTAAGTCGTAGTACATATATATCGATAAAGTGTCAAAACAGTTTAGCATGCAAGAGGCAAAAAGAGGACACTTACCCATGACTCATGGTGTAAAGATCTCTAAGGCCCAATGTCCTCAATCACAAGATGATGAGGAGCGTATGAGAAAGATCCCTTATGCTTCTACGGCAATTGGATCTATCATGTATGCAATGATATTTACTCGTCCGGATGTCTCAGATGCTTTGAGCACGATGACGAAGATATACCAATCGATCCAGTGAAGGTCATCGATGTTGAGCCAAGAATATCCTCAAGTACCTAAAAAGGATTAAGGATTCATTCTTGGTATATGGAGGTGAAGACGAACTGGCAGTAAAGGGTTACACAGATGCTAGTTTCTAGACTGACAATGATGACTATAAGTCTCAGTCTGGTTTTATGTTTTGCCTTAATGGTGGTGCTGTTAGTTGGAAGAGTTCGAAGCAAGAGACAGTAGCGGATTCTACAACAGAGGCTGAGTATATTGCAGCTTCTAGTGCGGCCAAGGAGGCTGTATGGATTAAAAAGTTCATCACTGAACTTGGTGTTATTCCAACCATTGTTGATCCGGTTGCTCTATACTGTGATAATAATGGAGCCATCAGACAAAGCTAAGGAACCCAGATCTCACCAACGATCCAAGCATATACTTAAAGCGGTACCATCTCATCCGTGAAATCATTGATGAGGAGATGTACATATAGGAAGAGTGCCAACAGATGATAATGTCATAGATCCACCGACCAAGGCTTTGGCATATGCAAAATTTACTACGGTCACACTAGTTCCATGGGTATTAGATACATGAGTGATCGGCTCTAGTGCAAGTGGGAGATCATTAGAGTTTATGCCCTAGAGGCCAATTATTTGATATAATTGCTTAACGCTTTGATATTATATTTGATTGAATAAATGAATGATTTTATTATGGTTTTATTTATCATTATATAAATGTTAACATAATAAAAATCCTTAGAATAGTGATACAAATTATATAGTTTCAAGTATGTGACTTGAACATGAGATTATATAATTATAATTAGTATCATTATTCTTAAAAGTCCTTAATCGAGTATCATTGTTGATGGAACAAAAATGATGCATCGAGACTAGTATGTGGATCGATCGATGACCAAATCTCATCGGTCATAAATATATGAGATATTAAGTCAATGCATAGTACATGTTAGAGAACGATGTAATCGGATGCACCCACCATGAGAATTCTATGTGGAGCATTATGCGAAGTGTCATTAGCAATTCTCATAAATGACAATGATGTAATGGTCCTCCTCGACCAAAATCACTATATTACTACACCGAATTTATGTACTTTGATATTATCAAATGTCACCTTTAATAGGTGGACTATAAAGGTGATTATTGGGTACATCATGAATCGTGGTGAGGAATATGAGTGATCTAGATGGAATTTAACCTCCCTATTTATTAGGGTGATATCCATAGTTCTCTTGATTGAGTAGTATGACTATGAAATGCATGGCCATGCTCAAATAGTGATTTGTTTCATATAGTCTACTCATCGATCAAGAAAACTCAGATTAAATTATGAAGAGTATGACACATTCCATGACTCGAGTTTAATCTAGGATATTAAGGTTAAAAGGATTAAATTACATCAAACATTAGTCACTAAAAGGTTGATCGAATCATCGATCTTATTATTACTTAGGTAGCAGTTGATGCATTACTAGATGTCGCCACCACGCTTATAATTTTATAATATGATTTTAAAATTATTGCCAACGTGATAATAACCTATAGGGTCACACACATGTAACGTAATTTAAAAGGGAATAAATTTAAATTTTAAGGATTTAAATATATTAATATGATTAATAGTATTTAAATCACTTAATTTAAATTAAAAGGAAAATTTTTATATATGTATATTAATTAAGTAAGACTTAATTAAGTTATATATATATAAATTCGGATTTTATGAAATTAGGTTTTGATTGATTCCATTTAACTACTATATATAGGATATATAGCAGCCTACTTAGGGTTAGATCATAACTTGAAAACCCTAGCCGCTTCTTAGAGAGAGACTAGAGAAAAACGTACAGTTTCATAAAGGTTCCTTTGGTGGCTAGTACCGCAAGTCCCTCTTATTGCAGAATCGTTCGACGGTTCATGCGGCGTTCGTGTGGATACCATAGAGACATAGTTTCGTGAGGAATTGCGTTAAGGATTCGAGCGCATCAATTTCAGATTCTCGTTTTTCATATTCGGTATAATCTCTAAACAACTGAGTTAATTGTTTTTCGCATGGATCCTATTTTTGGGTTTCGGAAATTGCTATGAATTTTTATATTTCCGCTGCGTTTTTGTGCCGAAATCCCTACAAAAACCACTTAAGGCTGAGACGTGGATAAAGCAGATCAACAAGATATTAGATGTCTTGGGATGCTCCGAGGAGCAAAAGGTTCCCTTTGCCACCTTCATGTTATGCGGCAGGCGATTCTTGGTGGGAATCTGTAAAGCGTACTCAACCTGCCGCACTGAAGATGTCTTGGGAGAAGTTTCAAGAATTGTTCAACGACAAGTACTTTCCCGAAAGTATTCGTCACATGAAAGAGGTAGAGTTCATCAAGTTGGAGCAAAACAATATGATCATGTCGTGTCTGAGGCTAAATTTATGAGTTATCCGGTTTAAGTCCCCATTTGGTTGATAATGAGGAGAGAATGACGCAAATATTTCTAAGAGGTTTGAAACCCGAGATACGTCAATATCTTATCTCTCATAAATTGTGTTTGTATTCAGATATTGTGAATAGGGCTCAGTTATTGGAGCGCGATAATGAGTCAGCACAACCAAAAGGTAATGACCAACAACACGATAATAATCATACCGGTTGCAACGGCCATCTGAACAATGATAACCATCGTTGGGGAAATTATCATGCCAAGAATGGTAACCACTTCAGTGGTAATCATGGCCAAGATAATAGAAGTGGAAATTTCAATAAGAGAAGGTTCAATAATGATGGAAAGACAGCAACACCAGCACCTATTTCCAAGGAAGAAGAACGAACACCGGTCGTATGTTTCAAATGCGGACAGGAGGGACACATCCGTCCAAACTGCGCAGCAACCTAAAGCGTGTTTCAATTACGGAAGAGAAGGTCACCTAGCTCGATTTTTTCGTGTAGTGAAGTCAAGTCCAGCTGGGATAGTGACGCCAAAGGATGTCTCAGACAAGTCAAAGCCGGTAGTATAAGTGAGAGCGTTTGTCGAGAAACTCGAACGAAGTTATCACGGGTAAGTTAATCATAAATTCTTGCGAAGTCTATACCTTATTAGATACCGGTTCTACCCACTCTTTTATTTCTCCTACTTGCACTCAATGTTTAAATTTGACTCCAGAGAAATTAGACTTTGATTTATCTGTTGAAACTCCGTTGGGAGAAACTTTCGTTACCTCCACTGTTTATTAATCTTGTTTGATTTAAATCAACACTTTTACATTACCTATCGATCTTATCTCTTTGAAAATACTTGTCTTTGATGTGATTTTAGGAATTGATTGTTTAACTACTCATCATGTTTTTCGTAAGGTTATTAGCTTTTATATTCCTAAGCAACCTGTTATGCGAATTCAAGCAACCAAACCACTAAATCAATCACTGTCATATCAACCCATAAGTAAAGAGCCCCGAGACTTTTGCTGGTGACTTCCTCGTGTGGAAGGCACCGAAGCCAGACTATCCGTAGGGGACGTTGTAAATGACGATGGAAAGTTGATAGGTATCAATGTGACGTACTATCCAAGTCTTGGATGAGAGTCACAGTTTTGAATGATATTTCTATTGTTAATAAATTTCCTGACGTATTCTTGAAGACTTCTTAGCCTACCCCTAGAGCGTGAAATCTAATTTTGTATTGACTCCAGTACAAAACCCATTTCTTCAACCTTTAAATATTTCTTCATCCAAAACGAACGTATAATGCGCCAAAGAAGTTGGCTCGAGCTGTTGAAGATTACGATTATACCATTCAATATCATCGTGGAAGAGCGAACATGGTAGCTGACGCGTTGAGTAGAAGATCGTATGCGTTTACGAGTACGATGTTATTAACACACTATTTCATAACGTTAAAGACTTTAGAGACCCACGTGAAGATAGCGAATATACGAGTAGAATCGACTTTAATCGATAAAGTTAAAGCCGCTTAAGCTACACATCCAGGGCTGATGAATGTGAAGAAGAAGGTTCAAGAGGGCGTTATTCTAGAAGCAAGAGTCGATGGAGAGAGGAAATCTCAACCCTCGATTTAATTGGCCCATTTAAAATCCTCGATCGAGTAGGAACCGTAGGCGATGAGACCGCGCCATCCGCCAAGTATGTCGGCGTGTTCATAACGTTTTTTCACGTATCGATGTTACGTAAATATGTGGATGACCAACCAAGTTATTAAATTAGAACTAGACGAGATAACAGAAGATTTAACGTATGAGGAGATACATGTTAAAATCTTGGATAAGAAGGATCATATTCAACACTCAAATGTTATACCTCAAGAGTTAGAATCGAAATGAAGTCAAGGTATCCTCATCTCTTCTAAGATACCGAATGCGTCGTAAATTTTGAGGCGGAATTTCATAAGGAGGGAGATTGTGAGACCCCAAAATTTACGAATAAAGATTTAATTTTCTCGAAATATTTTTTTGAATATTATGGTGTGAATTTGAGATAATGTTATAGTTGTGGGTAGTATTTATAAATTTTGCAAAGTATGCAAGTTATTATAAAATATTTGTTTGGTCGGGGAATATTCGTTTTGTCGGGGAATATTTGTACGACGGCACAATCATTGGTGGACCCCACAACGGAATTATTGTCGGATTGAGAAAACGACAAAAATATTTTCTAAAAATAACGGCGGAAGTTTTACCGTTAACTGTTGAAACACTAGGTGTTAAAAGTATAGTAATACACGTGGTTGCATAGTAGCACACGGTACTGATTATTGATGCTTACGTGAGAAGTCACTCAGTTTTGTTCAATTATTGTTATAGTAATTGTCGTTGTATCAGATTCATATTTATTCGATTCAATTATTATATATTTTTATATATTATTAAATCAATAATTGAGATAACAAAGTTATTAATATTATTATTTGCAATATTAACGATGTCTGTAAGTTACATCGAGGAGAGGTTTGGTCACCTAATTGCGTGCGATAGGAGAAATCCTTATTGAAATCCCCTTTCCAGGAACAACTCGGACAATTAATATTGTGAATTATAATAAAGGTGATAAGTTTTGTTTTATTATTATTATAAATGTAATAAAAGCTGAAACTTTTTTATATAAAATGTAATACTTTTATAAAGTTATTCGTTTTATTAGATTATAAATAGAATATATTATATTTTATTTAAAGGATTTTGTTTTATTAGAATATTTTATTAATAATCTGCATAGTAAATTAATATGGACCGTCTGCTTAAAAGTAAATCAATCTGGATCGTTCATAAATTAGTTATTATTCACCAATTCTCCTATAAATAGAAGCTCATTCCTTCATTATTTCTTACGAATTCACTGAAACTCTAGAGAGAGAAAGAAGAAAAGTATTTTGCTACTTCACTACTCCTATATCCAGTTTCTTCTAAGGTAAGGGGTATTATTTCTTTCGTATTCATGAAGAGAACTTTTGTTATTCCATTCTTTATTATTCATTGGAATAACTCAGATATACCTGCTACCCTACACTTGGTGAAATTCTTCTGTTATTCCATTCTTTATCATTATGTTGAAATAACTTGTCTATGCGAAGTACCGCATACATGGTGAAATTCTTCTATTATTCCATTCTTTATCATTATGTTAGAATAACCTGTCTATGCGAAGTACCGCATACATGGTGAAATTCTTCTGTTATTCCATTCTTTGTTATTCTCATTGGAACATCCATGTCATGCGATTTACGCATGACTGGTTCCGTTATTTATTATTCTGTTGGAATATCGTATACGTGCGTTTTATGACTGAATTCCGTTATTTATTATTCTATTGGAATATCCTGTCTGTGCGTTTACGCATGACCTGATTCGATTATTTATTATTATGTTGGAATAACTTGTCTGTGCAGTCTATCGCATGCCTGGTGATTTCTTTTGTTATTCCATTCTTTATTATACTCAGTTAGTTAAAGTTTTGGCTTTTATACTCCACGAAATTAGTGGAATATCTTTGATATTTGCGCTTCATCCAGTATCTTTTCATGGAAATATTCTTTTGAGCATTCTTGAATTTTACTCTATAAAGCAGTATCATGTTGACAATTTGGACGTTATTGGTTCTTGGATAAATTAATTCTTGAACTTGTTTTATTGAATTCTTATATCATTGTCATCATCCTCATGTTTTTATTATGTTGAAAGTCATCTGTGGCCTGTAGTGCATAGATGGACTTGGTATGATTATGACCAAGGATTATTCGGAATAATCATGACCGTAATGTTACAAATGATGTGAAAAAAGTCTTCATTGGCCCGTAGTGCATTGATGGACAGTTTTGGTATAATTATGGCTATGGATTCTCTTCAGCCATGGGTGCAAAGATGAATTATTTTATGGCATGATCATGACCATTGATGAATACACGAATATCCTTGGCCCGTAGTGCATGGATAATTTGTGGTTGTGATACTAATGAATATCCTTGGTCGTAGTGCAGGGATGATGTGGTTTATTTATTAAGTTGAGTCTCAGCAATAAAAGTGATGAAAAACCTTTTAAATCATAGAAGAAGTAGATTTTATTCTTTACTTGACTCTTTTAATGGATTGCTTATTCCGCTGCAGTTAAACTTGATGTTTGTTATATTGTATCAGTTTAAGACTGTTGAAGGCTAACGATAATTTATTCTGCAATTATCTTAGTCATAATATTTTTTATTGGGATAGTTGAGCTCACCCTTTTACTTTCATTGTTCTCTTCAGAAATGAGAACGTAGCCGGGACTAGTCGGGGAACGGAGTGATGGTCCGAGATGGTGTATTAGTAGTCCTCACTATTCTATAAAATAGTGTGACAATAAATGTAATGAGGACTCTATTTGAGAGTGGATATTGTCTAGAAGGCAATATTCTTGTTTAAACTCTCAGCTATGTTTTGTCATATATTACACGACGTTTGTATAATTAAGTTTGTATTTGTATTCTGTACCATGTATTTGGCGACTCGGAATAGGTGATGTATACCTATTTTGGGGGCGTCACATACGTACCTGGTATGCCGAAGAGGTGAGGATACCTTGACTTAATTTCATATTTTAACTCTTGAGGTATAACCTTTGAGTGTTGAATATGATCCTTCTTATCTAAGATTTTAACACATATCTCATCATACGTTAAATCTTCTGATATCTCGTCTAGTTCTAATTCAATAATGTGGTTCGGGTCGTCCACATAATTACGTAACATCGATACATGAAAAATGTTATGAACACGTGACATAATTTGCGGTAAAACGAGTCTATAGGCCACAGTTCCTACTCGATCGAGGATTTCAAATGGGCAAATTAGATCGAGGGTTGAGATTTCCTCTATTTATCGATTCTTGCTTCTAGAATAAAGCCCTATTGAACCTTCTTCTTCACATTCATCAGCTCTGAGTATGTAGCTTGAGCGGCATTAACTTTATCTATTAAAGTCGATTCTACTCGTATATTCGCTATCTTTACGTAATAGAATTAATGATATTATTAGAATGATTAATAAATCGAGGTTTAAGCCACTTTATTGTTCACCGTTTTTTACTTGTAAAAAATGTGGGTTTAAAGGTCATTTTGATTGTAATAAAATAAAAATAAAACAAATTTGGGTAAAGAAATGTGATTTATATGCTACTAACCCAAAAGGACCCAAGAAGATTTGGGTACCAAAAAGATAGAGACTATTTGTTTGTTTTGTAGGAGTCTAAAGATCAAAAAGGAGATTGATAATACTTTACACTGAGAGAGTAAGTTACCTATAAATTATTTGGCGGAATCTGTAAGTATCTCATGTTGTTTAAATAGAGTTTTAATTGGATATATTATTATGAAAACTCTATGGATTTCTCATTACAAGGGTTCATAACATCAATTATTATAAAGTTTTTATTATGTTGAATGCTCTATATTTAATACACATGATAATCTTGATAAAAGGTTGAGGAATATGTTCATATTTTATTTGATAATTTTGACCTTGATCTGTCAAAAGAAGAGGATGGAGACTTTGCAGGAAAACAATTAAAGGATCTAGAATTCGGAAAGAAAACAGCTCAATCCAGACAGCATGAGCCGTCCACATCAGAAGGAAAAACACATGAAACAAGAAAACAGATAGACAAAATTAGACAGCCTGAGCCGTCTACTTTAGTAGAAAACTTAGATAAGCAGACTCCTAAAATCAAATAACTCAGCCCGTCTGTATTAGAAGAAAAATTTGATGTAAGACCCCAACTTTTATGAATAAAGATGAATTTTCTATAAATATCATTTTTGAATATTATGGAGTGAATTTAATATAATGTTATAGTTGTAGGTAATATTTATAAATTTTGCAAAGTACGCAAGTTGTTATATTATATTCGATTACGCAGGGAATATTCGTTTTAACAGGGAATATTCGTATGACGACACAATCATTGGTTGACCCCACAACGAAATTATTGTCGGATTGAGAAAATGACAAAAATATCTTTTTATAAAAATAACGGCGAAAGTTTTTACCGTTAACACTGTTGGAATACTTGGTTATTAAAATATAGTAACACGCGTTGTTGCACAGTAGCACACGGTATTGCACAGTATTTTTGAATTATTGATTCTTACGTAAGAAGGCACTACTCAATAATTGTTACGGTAATTACTTTTCAATATTTTATATTATTATTGTTTCAATAATTGTCACAGCACAGTATTTCTCATTATCAGATTAATAATTCATATTATTTGAATAATATTATTAGATAGCATTATTGGCAATGTCTAGAAAGTTCTATCAATGAGAGGTTTGGCCACCTAATTACGCGCCAGTAAGGAGAAATCCTTATCGGAAAGCCCCCTCTTTCCTGGGAACGGCCTGGTTGTCATAATTATGATTCTGTAATATTATTTGTGAATAATTAATTATTGATTTATATGATAAGGAAATATAAATTTTTATGTGGATATAAATGAAGGAATTTAATGTTGAGGTGTTTTGTCAGAATGGAGGTATTAAAAAATTAAATCAGTGTTCTTAAAGCTCTATTGCGTGAGTTATAATTTTGATTCGGCCGTTGGATCGTTGTGATTTTTGGATATTTATACATATATAATGTGACGCCCCCAAAATTGGTATACATCACCCATCTTGTGTCGCTAAATACATGGTACAAAATCCAAATACAACTTAATAATACAATTGTCGTGTAAAATACGACAAAACATAAACTGAGAGTTTTAATACGAATATTGTCTTCTAGACAGTATTCAAACTCAAATGGAGTCCTCAATACATTTATTATCACACTATTTAACAGAATAGTGAGGACTACTAATGATATCATCTGGTCCGTCACTCCGTTCCCCGACTAGTCCCAGCTATATTCTCATTTCCTGAAGAGAACAATGAAAGCAAAGGATGAGCTCAACTAGACCAATAAGAAATATTATGACTAAGATAATGCAGAATAAATTATTGTTAGCCTTCAACATTGTTAAATTGATAAAATATAACAAACATCAAGTTTAACTGCAGCGGAACAAGCAATCCATTAGAAGAGTCAAGTAGAGCATAAAATCTACTATCTTCTACGATTTAAAAAGATTTTTCATCAACTTTATCGCTGAGACTCAGCTTAATAAATAATCCACATCATCCTTGCACTACGGCCAAGGATATTCATTAGTATCACGATCACAAATTATCCATGCACTACGGGCCAAGGATATTCGTGTTTTCATCAATGGTCATGATCATGCCAACAACTGTCCATCAATGCACTACGGGCCAATGAGGACTTTTACCACATCATTTGTAACATTACGGTCATGATTATACCAAATAATCCCTCAGTCATAATCATACCAAGTCCATCTACGCACTACACAGCCACTGATGACTTTCAACATAATATAAACATGAGGATGATGACAATGATATAAGAATTCAATAAAACAAGTTCAAGGATAAATTTTTAAAGATTTATAATTTAATTTATCCAGAAATCAATAACGTCCAAATTGTCAACATGATACTGCTTTGTGGAGTGAAATTCAAGAATAATATTGTGCCAAAAATAATTTAGACTGAAAACGAATCAATTTTTATCATGAATATTACCCCGGGTTAATAGTACTCGAGTAAATAGTACCCCGTGAATAGTACTCCGGCATGAAAAAGTTAAAACTTATCAAGAATGCTCAGAATAATATTTCTATGAAAAGCTACTAATTTCATGGAGTTTAGAAGCCAAAACTTTAACAAAACGATTATAGAATTCAAAATCTGAAACGAAATAATATTACTTACATACTACAGAGTATGGAAGAAAATATTATTTCAAGCGAATATTGAACAAAAATAACATCCTTTACCTTGAAAAGAAGAGTATTTCAACTGGTATAGCGGGGATATTCTTGAAGAAAACTTTTACTATTTTCTAAACTCAAAGCTTTCTAAAACTCGAAAGAAATACGCTCAATATTATAGAAGAAGAATTCTCTGATTCTGGTGTGATTTTCAATTCTAACTAAGCATCCTATTTATAGGGGAATGGAATGATACTATTTAGAAAAATTTATCACGGATGCACAGTAATTTCAGACGAAATAATTTGCAGAGTCACGGGCAAAAGGAAATTTTTTTCAGACCCAACTTAATCATATCACATGTGAATTCCCTCAATTCAACGGCAACTTATATATATATATATATATATATATATATATATATATAACAACATGTTGGCCACTTCTATATATATTATATATATACCCCATTTTAGTTTTCCACCCTCCCGTGACTAACATCATTCCCCCCACCATTATCAATTCATGTCATATATATATATATATATATATATATATATATATATATATATATACTTTAATAAAATATACTATATATAAATAAAAAAAACATATATAACTTGTGACTAAATAAAATAACCCGTGACATTCTCCCAGATTCCTCCACCATTTCATTTCCTCCAGTGGGCCCCACATGTGGCCCCCACATGTGGCCCCACCTTTATTATATTAAATAATTTTCTACCGATTTTAAAAAAATGGGTAAATGGGTTTCCAAATAATACGACAATATTTACAACAAATACTTCATAAAAATCACTTCAATATTTTTAACAATATTTATCATAATTATTATAATTCGCAATATTTAAGAACCAGATCGTTCCCAGGAGAGAGGGGGCTTTCCAATAAGGATTTCTCCCTATTGGCGCGCAATTAGGTGACCAAACCTCTCCTTGACATAACTTTTAGACATTGTCAATATTGTAAATAATAATATTAATAACTTTGTCATCTCTATTATTGATTTAATAATATATAAAATATCGACAATAATTGAATCAAATAACGTGAGATACTATACAACAATTACTATAGCAATAATTGAACAAAACAGAGTGACTTCTCACGTAAGTATCAATAATCAATACAGTATACTACTATGCAACTACGCGTATTACTGTACTTTTAACACCGGGTGTTTCAACAGTTAACGGTAAAACTTCCGCTGTTATTTTCATAAATAGATATTTTTGTCGTTTTCTCAATCCGACAATAATTCTGTTGTGGGGTCCACCAATAATTGTGCCATCGTACGAATATTTCCTGTTAAAACAAATATTTCCCGACCAATCGAATATTATATAACAACTTGTGTACTTTGCAAAATTTATAAATATTACCCACAACTATAACATTATATCAAATTCACTCCATAATATTCAAAAATGATAATTATAGAAAATCCATCTTTATTCATAAAAGTTGGGGTCTTATAGTCTTCCTTCATCTTAGGATGAACTTTCAGTTTGCATGAAGGCTTGGATAGTTTATGCTAGTAGGAGTGTCGGGTAAGTGACTTTATAATAAAAAAATCCTTGTAGCTTAGTTGGTTTGAGCATTTATTTAAGGTGTGTGGGAGGTCTAGAGTTCAATTCTCAAGAAGAGTATTACTTTTTTTAAAAAAATAGCCCACGGGCTGGGACAAGCCACCCGCGGGTGGGCCACAACGGGTCGGGTCAAATTTGGGCCGAGCCAAAATGGCCCAAGTTTTCACGGGCTAAAAAAATTAAGCCCAAAGCCTAATTTTTACAGGCCAGCTCAGCCCGCGGGCCCGGGCCAATTTTGCCAGGTCTAGTTATTATCATGATTTGCCTCTATGGATACAAGTCTATATAATATAAATTATAATATTGCATGAGTCCATAAACTTTAAAATTCATTACGGTTGGAAATCATTTCCTTAATATACTATGTCAAAATAGTTTTTGTATTGTGTCAGGAATAAGCATGTGAATGATATTCCTATTTACATATGATTTGATTATGATATATATATATATATATATATATATATATAAAATAAATATGCAAGTATGCTTGCATTAAGAAAAGTTGTAAAGTCCCTTGATTGATAATAGAAACATATGTACAAGGACTTAGAATGAATTGATCAAATTGTTAGGTTGATCCTACATAAGTAAAACAGCTTTGTAAAGTCCTTAAAAAGAAATGATATACAAGGACTATAAATGTAGAAAGATCAAGCATGTTAGGTTGATCTTATGATGTAACAGATAGGCTTGTCTGATCGTCGAGTACTGCACCAGAGTTCGTAGACTACCAGGAGAGACGAGGAAGGATCGTAGTGTGTCGAATAAAGACTTCCTGAGCCGTAGTCTCACCGAGGAAGTCATGTTCGTAATCGTGAGACAAATTTCGCCTACGAGCCGACCGAGTATCTGCCAAAGCAAAGTCAAGAATTGTAGACTACACTCAGAGTTTTAGAGTCTACTAATCTTACCAAAGGCAGAGATCGTAGTCGAGCAAGATCAGATAAAGACAACAAGCACAACGACAGAAATCGTAGTGTCAAGATCTGATCTCAGAGTCGCAGTGTCTGCACAGCCAAAGTTGAATCGTAAAATACAGAACTAAGACCTCAACAGATGTGCTCACAATGCCAAGGCAAAATCGTAGAGCAAATACGAGTCTCAATGAATGATCACTCCCAGAATATCCAAAGGAATGAAGCCTCTGGTTGACACTGCATAGATACGTCCCACCTGAAGGAAGCACTCAACGAATGGCATGCAAGCTAACAGAAGACCTAAGCACCAACCAAATCAGGATCAAGATTGATTTATGAAGCCATTCGAGATAAAGTCTTCCACAAGATGATCATAAGAAGACTTCAGTAGCTGACTAAGGAAAGTAAGCATATGCAGTAGCTGTCAAGTAGAAAGATGACAACGATCTTGGAAGCAACCAAGATCGTAGTGTTTGCTAAACGTAGAAGGAACTGATGGAGTACACACTGAGATACTGGTCATCCTCTGAAGAACAAGGCTAAAGTGATTAAGCATTGGGTCACCCATCATGATAAGTGAACGGAGATCACAAGGAGAAAGCGAAATGGACATGCCACAAATCAAGTGTCTTGTTATTCGGAAGAGGCGGAGCAAGGAATCGAGCCATCGATTCGAGAACAATGAGGCAAATGTAAGTGATGAAGCACTGCACAAAAAGAGGAAGAGGTGTTCTACCCTAAAGAACAAGTGAACACTCCTCAAGATCGTAGTGTTGTCTCTACAAGTCAACAAGACACTACGATCAAGTCCATGAAGACATACATCAGAATCGTAGAGTTCGAATAACTAAAGACTGAAGCATTGGCAACGGTTCAATCTGAAGGGTAATGTTCGGACAAGAGCTTATTGAGAGCATCGATGCAAGGACAACCTCTGATCAAGAAATCAGAAGGGTGAAATAAAGTCGTCGACCTGCCCAAGATATCAAAGTGACATATCTGACAGGGTTGGTGAAACAGCAGACTGCAGTGTCAGGAAGTCAGATAAAGATGTCATGTCACATCTGCAGTCTGCACCAAATAACTCGAGATTTGCGAAGCAATTTGAATAACTTTCAACGGCTACTTTCCAACGGGAAGATTGGGAAGCAGTATAAATCAATAGAGCTTCAAAGATCAAGAGTTGCTGATAATTGTAAAATTGCAGAATCGTTGAGTTGGTGAATGCTATTGTTGACTCTACGAGTTCCACCAAAGATCAATAGAACAAGTCTCAAAGGATGATAAAGACTACCAAAGGTGGAAGTGAAGCGACTTTGAAGAAGGACTCATACAGATCAAAGCTTCACTCAACAAAGATGAGAATGCCACTAAAGATGGCGACCAAGTTTGAGAGCCGAGAAGGCCAAAATATAGCATTCGAAAAAGTGGTGAGTACAAAGAAGATCAAGAGAGCCACTCTACGATCACCATGAACCGAAAAGTCGAATCAACAAGTGCGTAACTATGTCCGCAAAGTATTCAAGAAGGGTTCAGGATTGCTAAGTGCCGCATTTAAGACTACTAAAAGCACAAAGACTTAGCAAACCCAGATGGTGATAGTGCACAGCTGATACCATATGAAGGTGAGCAGAAAAGAGAAAAGATCAGCTGCACCAAAGAAGATGTGGTCCGGACTCGAAGTTGAAAGCAAAGAGGATCACACCAAGCTGCTAAGTACAAGAGATTTTCAGAGCTTAATGACATCTTAGTAGCTCAGCACCAACAACAACAACAACTACAACAACAAGAAGCCAGGGCCTGAGGGGTCCTTATCCGAGGGAGTAAATGAAGTTCCAAGCTCATTGCTTGAAGAGTTCTGAGGAACTAGAGAAGTTCCAAGGTCACCGCCTTGAAGAGTTCTTAGTGAATCAAGTCCCAAGGTCATTGGCCTCAAGGAATCTTAGTGATTCAGGTCTTCCGCTTCTTCCTTGGTGGAAATCCTCGCTAGTTGAAAGCGTAAGAGTGGATTAGAGCTTGAGTCTCGAACCACTTAAAACCCTCGTGTCTTTTACTTTATGTCTTTTCCATTATGTACATTAACTGCTATAACTGCTATGTATGTTATAACTGCTTACCACTGAACTAACTCTACGAACAATGAATATATGATTATGAATATATCAATGAAGGGGATCTTTTACTTATTCCGCTGTGCTTGAAAAGATTCTTATGTTTGTCACATGCTAAATTATTAGCAATACAAAATAAATCAGAAAAGTATTGAAATTAAAAAGGATCTATTAAACCCCCCCCCCCCCTTCTAGATCTATTGTGCCTACTGGGAACTAACATATTTAATTTTATTAAGGAATTTGGTTAACTATATATGGAATCAGTTTTTGAAATGCAGTATATAGGTTGTTCTAATTTGAATAGGAGACTATTAAGGTAATTGGTTTGTTATTGTTGTTTCTTAGAGAAAGGACTCTAACAACCTTATCTTGAATATTCTTTAGCTCCTTTATTTTAGCATGAGTTATTAATATTTATTTGAGTTGCTGGTTTTAAAAAATATTATAGCCTTTAAAGATATTGATAACTAACTGATATAACCGTTGTTTACTTCTCTATATATATTCATCATGCTTGACAAAAGAAAGCAACACGCTTAAAGCTTATATCAGTGCAGCAGACTTAGAGTTTACCAAGTCATATTACACAGATTAATCAAGAGCCTTCAAAAGCTATTTTCAGCTACTCATTGTATTGCTAATTTATTTCAGCTATAAATTAAGAGCCTATTGTAATCAAATATTAATTGTATTAAATTATGTTCAAGCTTGTTTGGCATGATCGATTCAGTAGTGGATATGGTCTGTTCAAAGGAAGCTTCAAAGGTCTCAGAGGTGAGAATAGGTGCAGAGGTGTACAAGTTGCAGATGTGCAAAGGGGGCATTGGTGCCAAACCTCAGAATTGAAGCTTTTTTGTAACATGGAGTTATTTTTGTATTTAATTGAGGTTTTAATCGTAATAAAAAGAGTCTCCAATCCCAATTGGGACTGGATGTGGATTAGGCCACTGGATAGAGGTTAGGGGCTGAACCCCGTAAAAATTTTGGTGTCTTTACTATTATGCACTTCTCTTTTCTGTTTGTTTAATTTCTGGATATTTTGCTTTATTCGTTTGAAGATATACTAATCCAGACACTAAAGCAGACATGTCTAGCTGTCTGATAATAATTAACGAAGAACATAAGCTAAAGCAGACAGGCGTAACTGTCTGATTTAAACCTAAAATTTCAAAAAGATTTCACCGCTTATCACTTTTAACTTGAACACCTATTCACCCCTTTTAGTTGTGCAGTAATTAGTTGTTTCGTGAAGCTATGCATTATGAATACATAATCAATCTTTGAATTAAATTCTCCCATACAAATCGGTCATTATTCTCACAACACCCCTATCAAATCCAACTTAGATTTGAGCATATAATGCTGCGTTATATGAGCCCATAAAAACACCAAAATGATAAGGAAAACTTTTGTTGTCAGCCCATCATGGCGAGGATCATATAAAAATTGCTAATATTCATTGTTGTAAAAATCAGGGGAAAGGGAAATTGTTTGTGTTCTGCTATAAGAAAGATATTGGGAAAGGGTTAGACTTAGGGTCAGGGTTTGTGAGGGAGGATGATGGAGAAAGAGGACGATGGGCATGGTGTTTTTTTAAACATTTTGTGTTCTGTGACGAAAAGGGTCTGCTAGATAAAGGTTTGATACTATCAAAGAATATGATGAGTAATTAATTAATTTGTTATCTCCGCGTTCACGTACGTGTACATAGTCTGAACGAAAATTGATGTGTGGTGTTTTTTTCTTGAAATAATTCATTAACAATTATAAGTATGGCTGATATTAATGACAACACTCTCTTCCTATTTTATCTGTAACTTGTGTCCTTTCATTTAAATTTTGACACTTAATCTCTTATTTAATTTTAGAGTTAATTGGTATTAAGTAAGAGGTCATGTGTCAAAATTTAAATAGCGGGACACAAGGAGACAGAAGATTTGCTCTCGATAATAATATATACTCCCTCAATCCTATTATATCTGACGTTTTAGAGTATTTTTTTCTTTCCAAAATATTTGATGTTCTACAATACCAAAAATATTTTGCCTATTTGTTTTCCTTTTTTACCTTTCCTTTTCCACCACCGTTAATGGCTATTTTCTGTGACAGTTCAAATTCTATTCTCTCTCCCTCAGCAGATGCTTGCTATCTCTACATGTCATCTCTGTCCAAGACCACTTCCTTCTCATCTCCGGCCTCCGAAGGCGACGCTGCGGATTTGCGCCTGCGGGAGGCTGAGGATCGGATTTGCGCCTCCGACCGATGAAGAGATGAAGACGGCATATTAAGAGTACCCTTAATTACTGGCGGCCAGAATATTAAGAGATGAAGTACTTACTACTTCTAATATTATGACGGCATATTAAGAGATGAAGTACTTCTACTTCTAATATTAAGAGATGAAGACGGCCAGAATATTAGAGATGAAGAAGACGACGGAGCAGGCTGACAGATCTGGTCGACAGAGCACATGATGAGATGAAAGTATTAATTAAGGGTAAAATAATAAAATTACATATATTTTTAATCTGTGTGAAAATCTATAGAACGTCAGATATAATGAGATGGAGGGAGTAGGAGTGATTTGGACAAATCCATTGACAATTATAAGTCTAGTCAAAATTTCAGAGAGAGTGCATACAAATTTTTAGATAGGATAAAAATGTATAAAACATTAGAGATAGATAGAAGGTGAATAAATTTAAAAATTAAATATTATAAATAATTTATTTAATTGAACCATAATAATAGTAAGTTTGAAATTTGAAATATGAGTTGATATATATTTGACCCATAATTATATAGTTGCAACCCACACAACTCGTATAATTAAAAATAAATAATATAGTTTTAATTCTTAAATAGAACCGTAATCAAATTTTGTTAAGCCTAATTACTTCCACCCATGATAATAGAAAAAATTAGACCAAGTAGAAAATCTTTTTTCTTGGTCGGTCTCTTTCCCTTTTAAGTGAGAGTTTCATGTTGTCTTGAAAGATTATAATATTCAATAAATATATTATGGAAATTCTTATGAAGAGAGAAAACCTACAAAAGAACTAGACATGATTCAATCATTTGCCTCTATATTCACGATCAACTTTGCTATTTCATTACTATAACTTTTTGAATTACAATTTCTTTAAACAAAATATAAAAGTTCTCTCATATTAACCAAGCATATTTTATTTTTCCACTCATAAACTTTTTGTTTGATATTGATATTTGACTATCTCAACTATTTTATAGAAGTCAAATATTATATTAGAACATCTTCAACGATATATTCAATTATTTTGAGATATTCAAATAGGTGAGTCACATCAGAAAAATTATCTCCAACAATCCCTTCAACCTTAGTCATCAAATCCGCAACCTAATTCTCTCTTCAAAACATTTATGAAAGTTTAAAAATATTTATTTTGCTTGATGAGTTTGATGTACAACTTATTGAATTGAAGAGGCTGATGAGACATAAAATATGAAAATAACAAATAATACTCTTCAAATTGCCACGTAGGTCAACAAATTTCAATTTGAAGAGTTTTTTTTACTGCTACTGTTGGTGATGCTCTTAGTGTACTACATTTGTGTTGATTAATATTCTAATAACGCTGAGTTTTAGCCCAAAAGTCTTTAGTAAAAGAAAACTGATATTTTTATATATTAAAATAATATTTTTACGTAAGTCTTTTTTTTCTATTCATATAACATAAATTATGTAAAAATATCAATTTTTTATATAAAATATCAATTCCCTTAACAAAAGTTTACGCTCGTCTCAATGTTTTGAATTTGTGTAATTAATGAATAATTAATAAAATGAATAATAATTAACCGACACTTTTTATTCATTGGTAGTCACAATAATACTTTAATTCAAAATGTGCAGCACCTACCACGCACATGCAGTAAGGACAAAATCTTATCTTTACTACTTCTTGACCCTTCATTTGTGTTATTTAATATTGGGCCAGCTTGTTCTTAATAGTCATTCATTCTTAATTATTTGACGTTTTAGATGTGGCACAAGAATTAAGATAATTATTAAAAAATATTAAATATAGTACTTAATTGTCTATAATACCCTTAAATCTTTTATTGGGATAAGGAGAGTTTTGTTGGGATAGAGAGAGAGTTTAATGAGGGGTATTTTGGAAAAATTATCATTAATTCTTTTTTAATTTGAATAAACGTTAAATAATTATAGACAAATAAAAATTCTAAAACGTCAAATAATTAAAAACCGAGAGACTAATATATTCCCACTTGTTTTAAGGGAAAAATTGTGGAAATGTTAACCCTAGATCTCCAATTGATATAAGAGAGAGAGACTCCGAAGCTTACACATAATAATCAAACACCATGGTTTCTTCTTCCTCTGTCAAAAGGCTTGGCAACTTGCTAACAAAAGAAGGAATGTTTTTGTGGGACGTGAGTGATCAAGTGCTCAGTTTTCAGACTGAGCTAAATAGTAATCACTCTCTCGAAGATTCAGATCCAGAACTCTACTTTTGGTATGAGAGGTATAGGAAATGAAAGCTGCAGTTCAGAATTGTACACTCCAAGTGCTTACAGGTATGCATGCTATGTTTTATGAAATTTTGAATTAGAAATTCTGCATCGTAGAGATGTTAAAATTTTGAAAATTTTAAACCCATTTTAATTTTGGTCACCCTGATTAATTAATCAATGTAGTCAACTAATCTAATGGCGGTGACTTGCCCAGAAGCCTTTAGCGGCCTAACTCACCTATACTAATCACACCCACAGGAACACCGGACTCAAGGGGCAAATTATGGGGACAAATGACAATGAAATGTTCATTGCAAACCATTCTATCCAAGTAACCTCTGTAAGGGTACATTGGACATTATAATGGTATTTTATATCTCAAAATAGAAGTGTATCCCTAATTTTAAAACAAACATATATATCTAATTTTGTAACGAAGGGAGTTACTTATTTTATCGCACAAAAATTGATCAAACACCATATATTAACAGCCCACTACTATTATTAGCTTGTTGCTTACCAAACATAAAACTTAAAACACAATCTTGCTCAAACAACATATCTAAACCGTTGAGTAATTCATCCATCACATCAAGTGCAAATCTACTTTGTGCAGGAGATAACAGGGAAAATAAGTCCCATGTTCCATTTGTAGCTATTGACAAATTCCCTGTGAACCTCTTCTTCACATGAATATGAGTCGATGAACAGATAGTTGGAACGCCATTTTTCTTTAAAAGCTAAGTTGGATTCTTTTGCTTAAAGTTGTCCACTTGGCCCAAAGGCTGCAATGGCAGGAAGGGGTGTATTAGGATATTCAAACAGGAACACCTTTTCGAGCACAGAAGCAGAAGAATTCAGGACAAAAGAGTGGAGACCAACCATGACATTTCATGGATGCAATTGGGGAAGGAAGATAGGGGATTATCGCAATCCCAGGAGATGTAAATAATCTCAAAGCATTTATCTGCCTCTAGCAGTGCAG
This sequence comes from Panax quinquefolius, assembly GCA_020205615.1. Classification (NCBI taxonomy): domain Eukaryota; kingdom Viridiplantae; phylum Streptophyta; class Magnoliopsida; order Apiales; family Araliaceae; genus Panax; species Panax quinquefolius. The sequence goes on from CM035154.1 coordinate 142,556,303, forward strand.
AATAAATTTTCTTAATTTCTCGCAAAAAATTCTAGATGCATAGGAAGAATGTGTTGCAAACAATAAAAGAACATACTTCCCTAAAATATCTAAGACCACAATATCACCATGGGAGAGGGATTGAAAATTTCAGAAACACATTTACAGGTCCTTTACTTGTTTTGCTTACAAAGCAAGGCAAAATTAAACACAGAAAAACCCAAAATTAACCATAGAATGACACAAAATAATAGCATACACGCTAACTAGGGCTCATCATGAGAACAAGCATACCTTCCCGCTGGCAGGTAGAACATCTTATGCAACTAGAATATTCTGCAGGTATTACATCCTCTGCGCAAAGGAGCATAAGGTCATAGAAGTTTATCCAACACCAGGGTTCTCTCTAGATTGTTCGTCATGAATTTCACATAATTTTCCAAGTTAAAAGGATATGCATCAAGTCCCAAAACATTGTAGATGTCAAAAGCAAAGTAATTTAGAGATCGATCAGGCTCAAGAATAATCAAATAACCTGCCCCATGGGAACATCAGTTCGGCTAAGCGCTAAAATTTTGAGAACTACCACTTCCTAACAAATTCCCGAACTCTTGCTTGAATTCAGCCTTTGTATAGGATTGATTCAAAGTGAGACTCTGTTTAGCACAATCTCAAAATCTATATCTGGCCTACATTCCAACAATTCCTAGATCCTCTTTAAGTTTTCTGTTTCGTTCAATGCCATAGTATGATTCTTCTTAAAAATACAGGCCCACAATCCTGCCTTCAAGCTTTGAAATACTTGCAAATGATAGAGAACCACAATATAGATATTTGTACTAGCCACGACCTGATATTTGGACTACCCACAACCAATCGTATTGTACAAGATAAATTATTAGTCACCCTAGCAAGCAAATAAATTGAATTATTTTCCTTCACAGGTAGTTACAGAGTCGCTAAAGAGTTTAGTCAATAACAATGGACGGAAAGGGCGTCCAACCAAAAAATTGAGGGAGCACAAGGTGGCATTCATAAATGAACATATGTTTGGAAACGCGGTGGTGGTGAATTCAAATATATGGTCATTGGCGACGGCCTCATTAGCATCGGGAATCCTGTAGTCGAGAATAATGTCATTATCGACGGCCTAGCTGTCGTCAATATGTCCCGCAAAACATAATATTTTTTTGACTATACCAGCTGCTGAGGCCTATAGTATTCGAGTTGAATTTCGCTAAGTTCTCCAAACTATTACTTTTATACACCAAATTTAAACAAAGGTTTTATAATGATCCCGTAGATATAACGGAAATTGTAAACCACAAGAAAGTTCTGTCTAAAGAGAGGTTTGGTCACCTAGTTGTGCGCTAGTAAGGAGAAATCCTTATTGGAAAGTCCCCTCTTTTCTGGGAATGGTCTGGTTGTCAATATTGTGATTCTGTAATATTATTTGTGAATAATTAATTATTGATTTATATGATAAGGAAAATATTCATTTTATGTAGATATAGAGAGAAAATTTTAAAGTGACAATTGTTAAAAAAATGATATTTTATCTTTTCTGATAAAATAATTCATTTAAATATATTATTATATTTTAATAATATAATAATGGTGATATTTTTACAATGAATGTGGGATATATGAATAAATGAGGAGGAAGAGTATTTTTGTTACTAAAATATTTAAAACATGTTTTTCATGTTTGTGGGACTCATTTCTTGGTTTGAAATTTGATTATAGCCGTAAAATCGTCTGTAGTATGTGAATTTCTTCAATTTAATTTCTCATTTGGAATTTAGAAAAATTTAAACTTACAAAGTTGTAGAGAATTGAATTTCCTATGGAATGGACATAAGATTCGAATTTTTCTGATAAAAGGGCTATTTGTTATGAATTATTGAAGCTCCAAAGTTTCGGAATAATTGATTTTTGAAAGTTTTAATTGTTTTATTTAAGAAAAATATTTTTTACACTTGGGTGGGCCCCACTTGCACATGTTAATGGCTGAAATCAGATGTCTTTGGTGTGCGTAGGAATTTATAATAAATATATTAATATTTTATTAAATTTTCTACTTTGGTGTTATTCTAACCATTTTCTATAAATAGGATCTTGGGTTAGAATTGAAAATCACACCGTAAAACAAGTTTTCTCTCTTTCTCTCTATATAATCAAGCGTATTCTTGTGAGTATTTTGATACTTTGAGTGTTCTTTATACTGCATGAGTTTCCTTCAAGAATATATTCAATATTCCAAATCGGAAGATCTGTCTTTTCGAGTAAGGATGTTATTTTTTTTAAATGATATTATTTCTTCTAATATCATTATCTTTGAAATATTAGTAAGATTTTTCTTGTGAATTTTTGTCTTCTTTTAGTGTCGGGAGTTACTATTCACGTATCGACACTATTCACATATATCTGCACTATTCACGAATCGACATACATTATTCGCAAAAAAATTAAATTTTCGTTTTTTGTCCAAAATATCTATTATGGATACTAAATTTTGATTGTATCTATGTTTTGATCATTCTTGAATTTTGCTCCACGATGATTATTTATGAAGTATTTTTGAACTTCCTGGATTGTTTAAAAAACTGAATCCTTAATATTTGTTCTTTTGTTTCACTAGATTCGCTTTCTTTAAAATATTTTTCATCATCCTCATCCTAAATGATGATATTATGAATATATTTGGCACAGTAGTGCAAAGATGGTTGATTTTCTTATGAATATCTTTGGTAGTAGTGCAAAGATGTCACAGTGTTGAGATGAACATGAATTAATGATGAATATCTTTGGCAGAAAGTGCAAAGATGAATATTTGATCTATGATGTATATTGATTAATGTTGCGGGGATAAAATATTGATGATGGACTTTTAAATTCATAGATAATAGTAGATTTCATTCTCATGTAACTCTTACATGAATTATTATTTCATTGCGAATATTGATCTGAAACTTGTTGTCTATTATATTCTATCGATTTTTTTACATTGAAGACTAACAATAATTTGTTTCTATATTATCTTAGTCATAATATTCTTTCTTTGAAATTTGGTTAAAATTCACCCTTTTTTTTTGTTCCATTTTCTTCCTCGTGAGGCGAGAATGTAGCGAAATCTTAGTCGGGGTATGGAATGATGGTTCTAGAAGTTGTTTTATTAGTCCTCACCATTTTGTAAAATAGTGAATCAATAATTGTAATGAGGACTTATTTGAGTGTGGATATTGTATAGATGACAATATTTGTATTTAAACTTACAGTTTATGTGTTGTCGTATTTTGCACTTACAATCAGATTAATAAAATTATAGTTGTTTACATGCATTGTATTTGGCGACTCAGAATGGGTGTTGTATACCTATTTTAGGGGCGTCACACTAGTCCACCATCATCTTCAAAAGTGCCTAGAGGAGAAAGAATTGGACAGATTGTTGATTTCTTATTTAAACCGATTATCCCTGCCTACATGTGTGTTTTTGTTTGATTCCAAATGAGTTTTTATTGTTTCTCCTTTTTAAAGACTGTGTGGGTAAGAACCATTGTTTACAATAAAAAATTGATAATAAGTGTGAGTTATCCCCACCCCTTGTGGGTAGAAGTTCAAACCTTTGCAGTGGCAAAGTAGTAAGTGTGAGTTTAAATTACATACTACTTTGCCTAGAATTAGCAACAAAAAAAAGAAAAATAATTACTTAATTGTTTTGGCTAAACTGATTACTTTGTTTTGATCCTCCTATATATATATTGTTAAAAGTTTATTGTTCCTCACTAGCATAATTAAAGAGGTTCAAAACTTAAAAGTAAACCATGAGCTTGGGTCAGTGAATTACCTTTACGGGAAAGGTAAGTTCTCAAATCTTACATAGATTTTCAATCAAGTTTGTGGAATGCTCAAGCACCAAAGCATGCCCTTTGTATGGTTTTGGCTAAACTGATTACTTTGTTTTGAACCTCATATTAGTTTGTTGTGGATAGATTTGATTTGAGTTTAATTGATTTATATGTAACATGTAATATATAGATGGTCCATTATGCAAGCATATTCAAAAACAATATTTATTTGTTTTTTTTCCTATTTGAGGGTGGGTTAAGAAATTTACCAGCTCATTATACTTTCATATGTGCATATTTTCATATAGTTTAGGAAGCTTAGAAACCCGTTTGAGATTCACTTAGTAGGAATGAATCTCAAATAATCCCCGTTTTAGGACTGTTCTTGTATGTTTTGATCTCACTTAGATCGGTGTTAACGACTTGAGCACATCTTTATATTTTTTGAATTTTCGGTCAATATATATATCTTGATGTTCTTTGGGTGCATATTTAGACTACGATGTGTTAGTCTATTTCGTGTACTTGAAGACCATGGGGAGGTGCTGTCGAAATTTTTTAAAAATTTAAAGACGTGTTCAAGTTGTTGGTATCAGTGAGGTGACACATCCGGGAATGGGATAGAAGCTTGACCCGTTACAGTGGGAGATGAAGTTGGGAAACTCATAAACTTGCATATACATTAACTTGGAGACTTTATTGTGTTTTTCTAACTTTCCATATATATAGCAGACAGTTGTCCGAGATGTCTGTTGATCAAAGTTGGATGGAACGTAGGGTAGCCACTGATAAGAGTGGGCTTATCTCTGAGTATCGTAATGGGGTTGAACAGTTTCTCAACTTCGCGTTTGAGCAAGTCAGCGGTGATGAGATCAGATGTCCTTGTAAGAGGTGTGTGAATGAAGTGTGGAAGGAAATGAGTGATGTCATGTGCGACTTATTTGCGTATGGGTTCAAAATTTGGGTTATCTGACATGGATCTATCATGGGAAACCCGGTTGGATGAACATGAATCGAACCCGAATCCAGGAGGTGACGAAACCTTTGACTATACTAACATGATAGTCGAAGTCTGTTTGTTCATACTTCCGATTGGAATACTGATAAGAGGATGGCGATGGCGTCGAAAGCAAGAGCCGAATGATGGGGCTAAGGGTTTCTATGAGTTATTGCATGAAGCGGTGGCGCCACTATACGACGGACGAAAAAAAGCACCGTCTTATCTGTCGTGACTAAGTTTTTATACTTGAAGAACGAGCATACGACAGATGGCGAGAGAGGTTTTAATGAACTGTTAAGCATTGTGAAGGAGTGCTTACCTGCAGGCAATAAGTTACCGGAGTCGTACTATGATGTGAAGAAAATGGTCAAAAGGCTCAATCTAGGGTATGAGAAGATTGATGCTTGTGAGAATGATTGTATGTTGTATTACGGTGATGTCAATAAAGATAAGAGGTCATGTCATATTTGTGGTACAAGTAGATACTGTGAACAGCACAAGAAAAAGGGAAAAGACGTGCCGAGAAAGATCTTACGTTACTTTCCCATTGCCTCGAGGCTTTAGCGGTTGTTCATGTCAACACATACCGCCGAGGATATGAGGTAGCACTCTACACAGGACATAGTCGAAGGTCAACTGACGCATCCGGCAGATGGGCTTGAGTGGAAAAATTTTGATAACAAGCACCCCTCTTTTGCTGAAGAGGTTCGCAATGTTACGCTTGGACTTGCTACGGATGGGTTTAATCCGTTTAACGGGCCTTACATAAAGCCCTACTCAACTTGGCCGATGATTATTGTGGTGTATAACCTCCTGCCTTCGATGTGCATGAAAGATCCCTACATGTTCATGCCTTTACTGATTCCAAGTGATAAGAGTCCGAGTAAAGACATCAATGTATACCTCAGGCCGTTAGTTGATGAGTTGAAGATAATGTGGGAAAAAGGGGTTCAAACTTATGATGTATCTCTTAAGCAGAACTTTGACATCAGGGCAACTTTACTGTAGACAATAAATGACTTCCGGCGTTAGGAATGATCGGTGGATGGTCGACTCACGGGGCTTGTCGTCCGTCCGTGTATGGGTCGATTAAAGCTACGCTGGCTCAAACATGGGGAAAATGAGTTTCTTTTGCAACATCCAGACGGTTTTCTTGATTGAACATCGTTATCGGCGGATGAGTAGACAATTCAATCGAAAAAACAGAGAACGTCAAGTACCGACCGCCTTTTCCGGGTCGGCGATGTTGAGAGTTGGATTAGTTATTTGAAGTTTCCACCTCAGGGGAGAATCACATTGGAGCGAGCTTATGGTTACTTAAGGTTCACAACCGGACACACAGATCCATGTTCTTCGACCGCCTTATTGGGCTACAATCGTAGTAAGACCCCAACTTATTATTAATGAAATTTAATTTTCTATTTATTATTTTGAAATAGTAAGGGTTGATTTGATTAATGTGGATAGTTATGGGTAAAATACGCAAATATTTCAAAATAAGCAAGTGGTTATAAAATATTCATTGTTGTCGGGGAATATTCGTTTGGTCGTGGAATATTCTTGCTATCGGGGAATATTCGTATGCGACTCAGCCTTGATCTTTTATGGGCCCCATAACTGGAAAGCGATTGGATGAAGAAAATGATAAATATAAGTTGTTTAAAAATAACTACGTAGTTATTCACAATTAATCTTTGTTAAAATACTTTTGGTTTAAAACACAAGAAGACACTTGCAGTATTGCACCAATTATTGATTCTTACGTGAAAGCACTACTCAATAATGGTTATAGTAATTATTATTCAATATTTTATTTTATTGATTTAATAATTGTTGCGTTGATATTTTATATTATTGTTGTTTCAATAATTGTCATTACACAAAGATATTTTTCATTATCGAAGCAATAATTCATATTATCTTAATAATATTATTAGATAACATTATTGAGAATGTCTAGAAAGTTACATGCAAGGAGAGAGTTTGGTCACCTAATTGTATGCGCCAAAGAAGGAAAAAATTCTTATTGAATGCCCCTCTTTCCAAGGCTGCACGCCGTTGTCGATATTGTGATTACATAATATTATTTATGAATAATTAATTATTGATTCATATGATGAGGAAAATATTGATTTTATGTGGATATAGATGGAGAAATTTTTAATGTGACAATTGTTGAAAATTGAAATTTTATCTTTTTCCGATAAAATAATTCATTTAAATATATTATTATATTTTAATAATATAATAATGGTGATATTTTTACAACGAATGTGGGATATATGAGTATACGAGGAGGAAGAGTATTTTGTTGCAATAAATGTTTAAAACATGTTAAACATGTCGGTGGACCCCATTTATTGATCAAATTTGATTATAACAATAAAATCGCCTGGTTGTGGATTTCATCAATTTACATTTTGAATTTGGAAAAATTTTCTTCCGAAGTTGTAGAAATTGAATTTTCTATAAAAAATGGCGAGTTTCAAATTTTCTGACAAAAGGGCTATTTATTATGAATTATTGAAGTTCCGAAGCTCCGAAATAATTGATTTTTGGAAGTTTAAAATAATTTAAATTAGAAAAACGTTTTGATATGTTTGGTGGGCTTGGTTGGTTGTTGAAATGAGTGATTTCAGGTTTATAAGAGTGTGCGTGAAAAAAAATTATATATATTAATATTATATTAAATTTTCTACTTTGGTGTTCTAAGCCTTTTCCTATAAATAGTGTGTTTAGGTTAGAATTGAAAATCACACCGTAAATCAAGTTTTCTCTCTATATTATCGAGCGTATTCTTGTGAGTATTTTGAGTATTATGCTTATACTGGTCAAAGTTCAAGTCATAGCCTTTATATCCTGTTTCAACTAGAAGTCTTGTCTTTTGTGAGGTAAAGGATATTATTTTTTTCAGAATGATATTATTTCTTCAATATCATTATCTTTGAAATATTGATCTGAAGTTTTTATCAAATTTGGAACTTTTGGTGTCTGAGTTACTTATTCACGATACTGGACTATTCACGATATCGACACTATTCACGAATCACTAAGACTATTCATCAAAAAATAAAAATTTTCCTTTTCGTCTAAAAAATATCTATTGTGGATACTAGTTTTGATTGTGTCCATGTTTTGATCATTCTTAAATTTTACAATCGCTTATGATTATTTTTTGAGGTATTTTTTTGGACATGGATAAAACAAAGTCTGAATCCTTAATCCTTAATCCTTGTCATTTTGTTTCACCGGATTCGTTTCTTTAAAATATTTTTCATCATCCTCGCCTTAAATGATGATATTATTGAATATCTTTGGCCAGTAGTGCAAAGATGAATGATTTCATAGAATATCTTTGGCCCGTAGTCAGAAGATGAGCAGTGTTTAGATGACACACTAACTCGATGAATATCTTTGGCACATAGTGCAAAGATGAATATTTGATTCCGGATATATATTGATTGATGTTACGGGGATAAAAGATAGACGATGAACTTTTAAATTCATACATAGAAGATAGTAGTTTGCATTCTCTACTTAACTCTTCTAATGAATTATTATTTCATTGCGAATATTGATCGGAAACTTGTTGTCTATTGTATTCTATTAGATTTTTCCTGTTGAAGACTAACGATAATTTGTTGTATATTATCTTAGTTATAATATTCTTTCTTGGGCTAGTTGAGCTCACCCTTTTCCTTTTGTTCCATTTTTCTTCTCGTGATGCGAGAATATAAGCGAGTATGAGTCGTGGGTATGGAATGAAGGTTCTAGAGAGAGTTGTTTAGTAGTCCTCACCATTTTGTAAAATAATGTATCAATAAATGTGATGAGGATTTATTTGAGTATAGATATTGTCTGAAGATAATATTTGTGTTCAAACTCACGCTTTCTTGTTGTAATAATAAAGTTGTAGTTGTTTACATGCACCATGTATTGACAACTCGAATGGGTGATGTATACCTATTTTGGGGCGTCATGCGGTTGGTATCGAGCTTAGGATATGGTCTCCAAGCGGAGATCGGGGAATAGAACTAGGAGGGAGATACGAGTAAATCCTTCGCTAGTGTGTCCTACCTAAGCTTATTTGTTAGTTGGTCGATATATAGGGATATTATGTGATATATTGATTTCCTTAATTAACCCTTGTTTTATGGCGATGTTTGAGAATGTCGATTGAGAATATTAACAATGGAAATGAGACCAGTGAGAGACGCCAGTACTCACCAACGAGGAGAACGTGCAACAGTGACAATGTTCCTCCCGTGAACAACACCACCGAAAGCGATGATGAACGAGGGGATGTTTAGAAGCTTTTTGCGATTCATGCAAAATCGAGACGAGGAGACTCGTGTTCAAAATACTGAGGAGGAAATGATAGCAATTCACGGCCATCACAACTAAGCGATTCAAAGAGTTGGGACTACCAGAATTTAAGGAAAGCGAGATCGATCATGGCGGAAACATGGGTCAAGCAAATTACCAAGATATTCGATGTCTTGGGATGCGCGGAGAACGAAGGTTCCATTCGCCACCTTTATATTCCGTGGTGAGGCGGACTCTTGATGGGAGTCATAAAGCGTACTCCATCCAATGCACTCGGCATGTCTTGGGAGAGGTTTCAGAAACTATTTAATGACAAATACTTTCACGAAAGTGTTAAATCGTATACGAAGGAAGTGGAGTTCATCGATTAGAACAAAACAACACGACGGTGTCTTAGTACGAGGCAAAGTTTGCGAGTTATCCGTGTTCAGACCTCATTTGGTAGAGAATGAGGAACGTATGACGCCGATGTTTCTTAGAGGTTTGAAACCCGGCGATACGTCGATATCTCATTTCTCATAAATTTTCTCTCTGATCGGATGTTGTAAAGGGCTCAATTATTAGAGCGAAATAATGAAATACGGTCAACCGAGGGACCGCAATCGAGGATCATACTAGGAGATAGTAGTCAACAAAACAACGATAACCGGTAGGAGAAAGAAAAAGACGGACAAAAATAACCACTCTGGTGGTAATCATGGCCGTGAAAATAGAAGAAGCGAGTCGGAGGAGATTTTAAAAGAGGAGATTTAACAACGACCGTGAAGAAGGCAGCGTCTTACGCAAGAATCGGTTCTAAGGGAGGAGAACGACCACCGGTCATATGCTATAAATGCGAAAAGAGGGACATATCGGTCAAACGCCTAACAGTTCAAGGTATGCTATAATTGTGGAAAGGAAGGACATATTGCTCGAGATTATGCAGATGGCGAAACCTAGTTTAATGGGGCGGTGACTCAAAAGATCATCCCGAAAAAAGTCAAAGTCAACGGTTTTACGGAAGAAGCGTTTGTTGTGATTTGGTCAAAATGCGAGAACCCAAACGAGGTGATCACGGGTAAGATATTTATAAATTCTTGCGAAGTTTATACCTTACTTGATCTGGGGTATACCCATTCATTTATCTCTCCGCTTGTGCTCAACGTTTAAACTTGACTCGGAGAAAATTAGACTTTGACCTATCTCGTGGAAACTCAGTTTAGGAAAACTTTCATCACATCCACATTTTATAAATCTTGTTTGATTCAAGTTAAGCACCATCACCTTACCCGTTGACCTTATCTCTTTAAAGATACTTGCTTTTGATGTGATTTTAGGGATTGATTGGTTAACTACTCATCATGCCAAAATTGATTATTTTCGTAAGGTTGTTAGTTTTCATATTCCTAACCAACTTCATTGCATTTAATTCAAGCAACTAAACCATTAAAATCAATCAACATCATATCTAATCATAAAGCTATTCGTTTATTAAAAAACGGATGTCGAAGCTTTCTTAGCCCATGTTATGGATTTGAATAAAGACATGTCAAATTTGAATAATATTGCCTGTTGTTATTGACTTTCCGACGTATTTCTGAAGAACTTCCCTGGTACCCCCTAGAACGTGAAGTTGAATTCTTTATTGATCTTGAACTTTGATACAAAGCCCATTTCTAAAACCTCATATCGAATGGCTCTATTGAACTTCGTGGAGTTAAAGGTCCAACTACGAGAATTGTTGGACATCGGTTTCATTCGTCTAGTACATCTCCTCGGGGTGCTCCTGCTTTATTCGTAAAGAAGAAAGACGGGAGTATGCGACTTTCAGATTGACTATCTCAGGAATTGAACCATGTCACCATCAAGAATAGGTATCCTCTACCTCGTATTGATGAGTTGTTTGACCATTCTGAGGAGCACAATTTTTTCAAAGATCGATCTTCGCTTACGGATATCATCAAATTGAAGATTAGAATCGAGGATATTCCAAAGACGCCTTTAGAACTTCGATGCGGGCATTATGAATTCTTAGTCATGTCTTTCGGATTGACTAATGCTCCTGCAGCTTTTCATGGATATGATGAATCGAGTATTCAAGGAATATTTGGATCAATTCGTTGTTGTCTTTATTGATGACATCCTCATATATTCCAAAAGTCATGAAGATCATGAGCACCATTTGAAGTTTGGTACTCCAAAGGCTTCGTGAAAACAAACTATATGCCAAATTGAAGAAATGCGAGTTCGGCTTGAGGAAGTAGCATTTCTTGGGCACGCGTCAGTGTCAAAACATGGAGTATCCGTGGACCCGACGAAGATTGAAGCAATACAAAGTTGGGAGCAACCAAGTCAATGATCAAGTCGTAGTTTTGGGCTTAAATTGGTTATTATCGGAGATTCGTGGAAGGTTTTCTCGAATCGCTACTCCATTAACCCAAATAACTCAAAAGGATACAAAATTCGTTTGGAGCGAAGAATGCGAGAAGAGTTTCCAAGAGCTTAAGAGGAGACTCATTTCGGACTGTTTAACAATACCATCCGATACGGATGGATTTGTTATCTCATGATGATGCTTGATGCAAAGGGTTAGGATGTGTTCTCATGCAACGTGGGAAAGTCATAGCCTATGCCTCATGACAACTTAAAGAGTATGAGAGGAATTATCCTACTCATGATTTAGAGTTAGCGTTAGCCATCGTTTTCGCTTAAAGATATGGAGGCACTATCTATATGGGGAGAAAGTGGAGATATATTCAGACCATAAAAGCCTCAAATATTTCTTCACGCAAAAGGAACTCAACATGCGGCAACGATGTTGGCTTGAGTTGTTGAAAGATTACGACCACACTATTCAATACCATCCCGAAAAAGCGAACGTGGTAGGCGACGCGTTGAGTAGAAGATCATATCAGGAATGAGTGCGATGATGTCAAGTATCGCGTGAGAGCCAACTTTAATAGAAAAAGTTAAGGTTACTCAAGCCACCGACCCAGGGCTGATGCGTATGAAGAAGAAAGTATAAGAAGGTGCTATTCCAGAAGCGAGAATTGATGAAGAAGGAATACTTGAGTCCACTCCGGACTTTTGTCCCTAACGACTTCGATTTGAAGTACAAGATTATGATGGAGGCACACAATACACCATTTGCAATCCATCTTGGAAGTACCAAATGTATCGTGATCTTGACATACATTTTGGTGGAACAATATGAAGAGAGAGATTGCAAAGTTTATCTCAATGTGTTTAACTTGTCAACGTGTAAAGGCGGAAAGATCTAGTACCTAAGGGTCCGTTGCAACCACTTGAGATTCTGAAATGGAAGTGGGAACACATTACCATGGATTTCATTCACGGGTCTTCCTACGGTTTCTCAAGGCATCAATGCTATTTGGGTTATTGTTGATAGATTAACCAAAGTCCGCTTCATTTCTTGCCGTCACGGAGACTTATTCCTCGAACGTCTTGCTAGTATGTGACGTGAATGAGATTGTGAGGTTGCATATGGCATACCAGTATCCATAGTTTCGGATCGTGACCCAAGATTCACTTCAAGATTTTGGGTTAGCTTGCAAAAAGCTATGGGCACAGTTTGCGATTTAGTTCGCATACCCATCCTCAAACCAGACGGACAATCGAGAGAGGACTATTCAAACTCTTGAAGATCTATTAAGACTCGTGTCCTAGACTTCAAGGGTAGTTGGGATAAGTATTTACCATTGGTGGAATTCTCCTACAACAACGCTTATCGAGCAAGTATAGGTGTGGCTCCATTCAAGCATTATATGGATGAAAATGTCACTCTCCAAATGTTGGGGACGAGGTGGGTGAAGCAACATTGTTGGGACCCGAAGTTGAATACGTATGTTTACTGAAAAAGATCCAAATGATTCGACAACGTATACAAACCAAGCACAAGATCGACAAAAGAGTTATGCGGATCTTCATCGAAAGGACGTGGAATTTAGTATAGGGGATCATATATTGTTGCGAGTTGCTCCAAGGAAGGGAGTTAACAAGATTTGGGAAGAGAGGAAAGCTCAATCAACGATTTATTGGTCCATTTCAAATTCTTGACCGAGTAGGAAATGTAGCCTATAGACTCGCGTTACCTCCGAGTATGTCTCGTGTTCATAATGTGTTTCACATATCTGTACTTCATAAATATGTGAAAGACCCGAACCACGTTATAGAGTTAGAACCGGACGAGATAATCGAAGGCTTAACGTATGAGGAGGTACCACAAGATCTTGGATAGGAAGGAGCATGTCCCACGCTTGAAAGGTCATACCACAAGTTAAAGTTTTGTGGAGGAATCATGCTATAGAGGAAATGACCCGAAATTGGAAACGGAAAATGAAAGCAAGGTATCCTCACCTTTTGAAACACAGGTATGTGACGTCCATTTTCGAGGACGAAATTTCATAAGGAGGGGAGGTTGTAAGACCCCAACTTATTATTAATGAAATTTAATTTTCTCTATTTATTATTTTGAAATAGTAAGGGTTGATTTGATTAATGTGGATAGTTATGGGTAAAATACGCAAATATTTCAAAATAAGCAAGTGGTTATAAAATATTCATTGTTGTCGGGGAATATTCGTTTGGTCGTGGAATATTCTTGCTGTCGGGGAATATTCGTACGACGGCGCAGTCTTTTGTGGGCCCCATAACGGAAAGCGATTGGATGAAGAAAATGATAAATATAAGTTGTTTAAAAATAACGGCGTAGTTATTACTGATTAATCTTTGTTAAAATACTCTTGGTTAAAAACACAAGAAGACACGGTATTGCACCAATTATTGATTCTTACGTAAGAAGGCACTACTCAATAATGGTTACAGTAATTACTGATCAGTATTTTATTTTATTGATTTAATAATTGTTGCGTTGATATTTTATATTGCTGTTGTTTCAATAATTGTCATTACACAGTATTTTTCATTATCGAAGCAATAATTCATATTATCTGAATAATATTATTAGATAAAATTATTGGCAATGTCTAGAAAGTTACATCTAAGGAGAGGTTTGGTCACCTAATCATGCTACCAAGAAGGAGAAATTCTTATTGAATGCCCCTCTTTCCTGAACCTACCGGTTGTCACATATTGTGATTCTGTAATATTATTTGTGAATAATTAATTATTGATTCATATGATGAGGAAAATATTGATTTTATGTGGATATAGATGGAGAAAATTTTTAATGTGACAATTGTTGAAAATTGAAATTTTATCTTTTTTTGATAAAATAATTCATTTAAATATATTATTATATTTTAATAATATAATAATGGTGATATTTTTACAACGAATGTGGGATATATGAGTATACGAGGAGGAAGAGTATTTTTGTTGCAATAAATGTTTAAAACATGTTAAACATGTCGGTGGACCCCATTTATTGACTGAAATTTGATTATAGCCTGTAAAATCGCTCGTTTGTGGATTTCGGTCAATTTTTGTTTTGAATTTGGAAAAACTTTCTTCTGCAAAGTTGTAGAGAATTGAATTTCCTATAAAAAGTCGCGAGTTTCGAATTTTCTGACAAAAGGGCTATTTATTATGAATTATTGAAGTTCCGAAGCTCCGAAATAATTGATTTTTGGAAGTTTAAAATAATTTAAATTAGAAAAACATTTTTGATATGTTTGGTGGGCTTGGTTGGTTGTTGAAATGAGCTGATTTCAGTTTATAAAAGTGTGCGTAGGAAAAATTATATATATATTAATATTATATTAAATTTTCTACTTTGGTGTTCTAAGCATTTTCCTATAAATAGGGTGCTTAGGTTAGAATTGAAAATCACACCGAAACTCAAGTTTTCTCTCTATATTATTGAAATATTCTTGTGAGTATTTTGAGTATATTTTGAGTATTGCTATACTGCAAAAGTTCAAGTTATAGCTTTATATCCTGTTTTTCAACTAAAGTATTGTCTTTGTGAGGTAAGGATATTATTTTTTTTCAGAATGATATTATTTCTTCAATATCATTATCTTTGAAATATTGATCTGAAGTTTTTATCAAATTTGAAACTTTTGGTGTCTGAGTTACTATTCACGATATCTGACTACTACTCACGTATACAACACTATTCACGAATACGGCACTATTCATCGAAAAATAAAAATTTTCCCTTTTCGTCTAAAATATCTATTGTGGATACTAGTTTTGATTGTATCCATGTTTTGATCATTCTTGAATTTTACACCGCTATGATTATTTTTGAGGTATTTTTGGACATGGATAAAATAAAGTACGAATCCTTAATCCTTAATCCTTATCATTTTGTTTCACCGGATTCGCTTTTTTAAAAATATTTTTCATCATCCTCGCCTTAAATGATGATATTATTGAATATCTTTGGCCCAGTAGTCTGCAAGAGGAATGATTTCGATGAATATCTTTGGCCCAGTAGTGCAAAGATGATGAAAGTGTTTAGATGAACATGACCAATCGATGAATATCTTTGGCACAGAGTGCAAAGATGAATATTTGATTCCGAGATATATATTGATTGATGTTACGGGGATAAAAGATAGACGATGAACTTTTAAATTCATACATAAGATAGTAGTTTGCATTCTCTACTTAACTCTTCTAATGAATTATTATTTCATTGCGAATATTGATCGGAAACTTGTTGTCTATCAGATTCTATTAGATTTTTCCTGCTGAAAACTAACGATAATTTGTTGTATATTATCTTAGTCATAATATTCTTTCTTGGGCTAGTTGAGCTCACCCTTTTTCGTTTTGTTCCATTTTTCTTCTCGGGATGCGAGAATATATAAGCGAGTACGAGTGGGGGTATGGAATGAAGGTTCTAGAGAGAGTTGTTTAGTAGTCCTCACCATTTTGTAAAATAATGTATCAATAAATGTGATGAGGATTTATTTGAGTATAGATATTGTCTGTGAAGATAATATTTGTATTCAAACTCACGCTTTATTGTTGTAATAATAAAGTTATAGTTGTTTCGTATCATGTATTGACAACTCAGAATGGGTGATGTATACCTATTTTGGGGGCATCACATACACTCTGCATCCGTCATTATTTAGATCCGATGCATACTAAGAAGAATGTAGTTGATAACATTTTTTATACAGTCCTAGATGCTAGTGGTAGAACAAAGGACAACAACAAGTCGAGACTTAATTTGGTAGAAATGAACATTAGGGAAGATCTGTAAATGTATCGAGGAGGTAGTAAGACAGTAGCGCGCCTAAAGCTGAATATACTTTGACCAGGGAACAGTTGATATTGATATATAATTGGATCAGTGGACTGAAGCTTCCAGATGGAAATTCTTCAAATATAACAAGGTGTTGTAAAGTCGAAGAGCTGAAGTTTTGGGGTCTCAAAAGTCATGATTGTCACGTATTCATGCAGAAGTTGATCCCTGTGGCATTTATCGACTTGTTACCAAAAAAACGTGGTTGAAGCACTGATAGAGCTTTCTAATTTCTTCAGAGATCTATGCTTGACGGAGCTCCAGCTCAAAGACATAGATAAAATGGAGAGGCAGATAGTGGAAATAATGTGTATGTTAGAAATGATCTTATCTCCATCGTTTTTTGATTAAAAGGAGCATTTGCCTATTCACTTGCCATACGAAGCTAAGCTTGGCGATCCCGTGCAATATAGATGGATGTATCCATTCGAGAGGTAATGACATTAATGTTTTTAATACGGTAAACTTAGAATTCTTGTTTGCTAATCTATATATCACATAGGTTTGCTGATCTTGTGCCGTTTGTATACGTTGTCGAATCATTTGGATCTTTTCCGTAGTCATACGTACTAACTCTGGTCCCAACAATGTTGCTTCACCAACCTCATCCCAACATACTGGAGAGTAACACTTTCGTCTATACAATGCTTCAAATGGGGCCACACCAATACTTGCCTGATAACTGTTGTTGTAGGAGAATTCCACCAATGGTAAATACTTATCCCAACTCCCTTTGAAGTCTAGGACACAGAGCCTTAATAGATCTTCAAGAGTTTGAATAGTCCTCTCAGATTGTCCGTCCGTTTGAGGATGGTATGCCGAACTGAATCGTAAATCCGTGCCCATAGCTTTTTACAAACTAACCTAATATCGTGAAGTGAATCTTGGGTCACGATCCGAAACTATGGATACTGGCATGCCATGCAATCTCACAATCTTATTTACATACATATGAGCAAGGCGTTCAAGGAATAAGTCTCCGTGACGTTAAGAAAATGAGCGACTTGGTTAATCTATCAACAATAACCCAAATAGCATTTATACCTTGAGAAACCGTGGGAAGACCCAGAATCGAAATCCATTGTAATGTGTTCTCACTTCCATTTCTAATCTCAAGTGGTTGCAGACGGACCCTTAGGTACTTGATGCTCCGCTTTACACGCCGACAAGTTAAACACCTCGAGATAAACTTTGCAATCTCTCTCTTCTTCATATTGTTCCACCAAAATGTATGTCAAGATCACGATACATTTTAGTACTTCCAGGATGGATTGCAAATCGGTGTATTATGTGCCTTCGCCATGATCTTGTATTTCAAATCAAAGTCTTTAGGAACACAAAGTCCGAGTGGATTCAAGTATTCCTCTTCATCGATTCTCGCTCCTAATAAAGACCTTCTTGACTTTCTTCTTCATACGCATCATTTCCGGTTTATTAAGGGCTTAAGCAACTTTAACTTCATCGATTAAAGTTGGTTCTATACGTATACTTGACATCATCGCACTCGCCTCGCATATGATCTTCTACTCAATGTGTCACCTACCACGCTTGCTTTTCCGGATGGTATCAATAGTGTGGTCGTAATCTTTTAACAAATCGAGCCAACGTCGCTGCTGCGCATGTCGAGTTCCTTTTGGGTGAATAAATATTTGAGGCTTTTATGGTCCGGATATATCTCCACTTTCTCTCCATACGATAGTGCCTCCAGATCTTTAAGCGAAAAACGATCACCGCTAACTCTAGATCATGAGTAGGATAATTCCTCTCATACTCTTTAAGTTGTCGTGAGGCATAAACTATGACTTTTCCACGTTGTATGAGAACATATCCTAACCCTTTACCTGAAGCATCGCTGTAGATAACAAATCCATCCGAACCAGATGGTATTGTCAGAACAGGTGCTGAAATGAGTCTCCTCTTAAGCTCTTGGAAACTCTTCTCGCATTCCTCGCTCCATACGAGTTTTATATCTTTCCGAGTCAGCTGAGTTAATGGAGTAGCGATTCGAGAAAATCCTTCCACGAATCTCCGATAATAACCAACCTAAGCCTCGTAAAGCTACGTGATTGATCCATGGCCACCGACTTCTGCTTGTTCTAACTTCAGATTGCTTCAATCTTCGCCAGTCAACAGACACTCCATGTTTTGACACCACGCGCCCAAGGAATGCTACTTCCTCGCCGTAACTCGCATTTCTTCAACTTAGCATATAGCTTGTTTTCACGGCCTTTTCGAGTACCAAATTTCAAATGGTGCTCATGATCTTCACGACTTTTGGAATATATAAGGATGTCATCAATAAAGACAACAACGAATCGATCCAAATAGTCCTTGAATACTCTGGCTCATCATATCCATGAAAGTCAGCAGGAGCATTAGTCAATCCAAAAGACACGACTAAAAATTCATAATGCCCGTGATCGAGTTCTCAAGGTAGTCTTTGAATATCCTCGCCTAATCTTGAGTGATGATATCCGCATCAAGATCGATCTTTGAAAAGAATTGTGCTCCTCAGAATCGGTCAAAAACAGTCATCAATACGAGGTAAATAATACCTATTCTCGATGGTGACATGGTTCAATTCCCGATAGTCATACAAAGTCGCATACTCCCGCTTTTTCTTTCTTTACAAATAAAACAGAGCGCCCCTTCAAAGAGATGTACTAGATCTTAATGAAACCGATATCCAACAACTCCTGAAGTTGACCTTTAACTCCTGAAGTTCAATAGAGCCATTCGATATGGGGTTTTAAAAATGGGCTTTATATCAGTGTTCAAGATCAATAAAGAATTCAACTTCACGCTCGGGGTTGTACCGGATGTTCTTCAGAAATACATCGTGAAATTTACTAACAACAGAATATTATCCAAATCGACGTGTCTTTATTCAAATCCATAACATGGGCTAAGAAATCTTGACATCCGCTTTTTCAATAAACGAATAGCTTTATGACTTGATATGACAAATGATTGATTTTAGTGGTTTAGTTGCTTGAATTCAGCACAAAGAAAGTTGGTTAGGAATATGAAAACTAACAACCTTACGAAAATAATCAATTTTGGCATGATGAGTAGTTAACCAATCAATCCCTAAAATCGCATCAAAAGCAAGTATCTTTAAAGAGATAAGATCAACAGTAATGTGATGGTGCCAACTTGATCAAACAAGATTTATAAACAAATGGATGTGATGAAAGTTTCTCCTAATCTGAGTCTCCACAGATAAATCAAAGTCTAATTTATCCAGAGTCAAGTTTAAACGTTGAGCACAAGCAAGAGAGATAAATGAATGGGTAGCACTGGTATCAAGTAAGGTATAAACTTCGTAAGAATTTATGATTAGCTTACCCGTGATCACCTCGTTTGGGTTCCTCACATTTTGACCAGTCACGACAAACGCTTCTTCCGTGAACCGCTGACTTTGACTTTTCTAGATGTATTTTTGAGTCACCATCCCCGCTGGACTTGGTTTCGCTACTGTACAATCTCGAGCGATATGTCCTTCCTTTCCATAATTATAACATACCTTGAACTATCAGGGTAGTTTGGGTCGATATGTCCCTCTTTTCCACATTTATAAGATACGACCGGTGGTCGCTTCCTCCCTTAGAACCGCTTGTTGCTTTGGTGTCGACGCTTCATATGGTCATTGTTGAATCTCCTCTTTTAAAATCTCCTCCCTCGACTCGCTTCTTCTATTCTCACGGGCTATGATTACCACTAGAGTGGTTACCGCTTTGTCCATATTCTTCTTTCTCCGCCGGTTATCGTTGTTCGATGATCGCTTTGTCACCAAGATGATCCTCGGTTATGGTCCCTCATTGAATGTACTCATTATCTCGCCTAACAATCGAGCCCTCGCTGACAACATCCGAATAGAGAGAAAATTTATGAGAAATGAGATATCGACGTACGTCGGGTTTCAAACCTCTCGTAAACATCCGCACATATACGCTCCTCATTCTCCACCAAATGAGGTGCAAACCTCGATAACTCTACAAACTTTGTCTCATACACGGGACACCGCCATGTTATTTTGTTCCAAATCTAATGAACTCCACTTCCTTCATATACGATTAATACTTTCGTGAAGGTACTTGTCATTGAAAAGTTTCAAACGCCTCCCAAGACTTCTTGAAAAGCAGCCGGATGGGTACGCTTCACGATTCTCACCAAGAATCTGCCTCATTACTTACTTAACATAAAGATGGCGAATGGAACCTTTTGTTCCTCCGTGCATCCCAAGACATCGAATATCTTGGTGATTTGTTTGACCCACGCTTCGCTTTAATCGGATCCGCTTTTCCCTGCAATTCGTGGTCCTAACTTTTCGAATCGCTTGGTGTGACAAACCGCAAGTTGTTATCATTTCCACCAGTATTTTGTGCACGAAGTCTCCTCGTCTGATTTTGCATGAACTGCAAAAAGCTTCTAAACATCCCGCTGCTCATCATCTCGCCAATGGGTGTTGTTCACAGAGAAACATTGCCACTTGTCAGACGCTTCTCCTCGCTGATGAAAGAAAGGTGTTCCACAGGCCTCATTTATTCCATCATTAACATTCTCACGACATTCTCAAATATTGCCATAAAACAAGAGTTAATTAAAGAAATCAACATATCACATAATATCCCTATATATCGACTAACTAACAAATAAGCTTAGTGGGACACACTAAATAATGATTTACTCATCTCTCCTCCTAGTTCTATTCCCCGATCTCCGCCAGAGATCATATCCCTAAGCTCGATACTAATCAGTGATGCCCCCAAAATAGGTATACATCACCCATTTTGAGTCACAATAACACTGGTACGTAAACAACTACAACTTTATTAATACAACTTAAAAATTGTGAGTTTAAATACAAATATTGTCATCTGACAATATTCACACCCAAATAAGTCCTCATTACAATTATTGGTACATTATTTTACAAAATGGTGAGGACTTCTAAAACAACTCTCTAGAACCATCATTCCACACCTTCCGACTAGAACTCGCTACATTCTCACCTCCCGAGAAGAAAAAAATGGAACAAAAAGGAAAAGGGTGAGCTCAACTAGCCCAAGAAGAATATTACGACTAAGATAATATGTAACAAATTATCGTTAGTCTTCAACAGGAAAAAAATCGATAAAATACAATAGATAACAAGTTTCGCATCAATATTCGCAATAAAATAATAATTCATATATGAAAGTTATGTAGAGAATGAAATCTACTATAATCTATGAATTTAAAAGTCCATCATCAATATTTTATCCTCGTAACATCAATCAATATTCATCTTGAATCAAATATTCATCTTTGCACTACAAAGCCAAAGAAATTCATCACTTACCGTTATATACATCTCAACACTGTCATCATCTTCACTACTACGCCAAAGATATTCATAAGAAAATCAACCATCTTTGCACTACGTGCCAAAGATATTCAAGAATATCATCATTTAGGACCGAGGATGATGAAAAATATTTTAAAGAAAACGAATCCAAAGAAACAAAAGAACAAATATTAAGGATTCAGTACTTTTAAACAATCCGGTTCAAAAATACTTCATAAATAATCATAGTGGAGCAAAATTCAAGAATGATCAAAACATGGATATAATCAAAGCTAGTATCCATAATAGATATTTTGGACAAAAAATAAAAATTTAATTTTTCCGTGAATAAGGTCAGTATTCGTGAATAAGATCAGATATACGTGAATAAATGTCGATACGTGAATAAGAACCCCGACACTAAAAGACAAGAATTTCACAAGAAAAATCTTACCAATAATCCCAAGATAATGATATTAGAAGAAATAATATCATTTTAAAAAAATAATATCCTTTACCTCAAAAGACTAAGATTTTCTACCGAATATCGATATAATCGTCAAGGAACTTCATACCAGATAAAGAACACTCAAAGTATCAAAATACTCACAAGAATACGCCGATAATATAGAGAGAGAAAAAACTTCAGCTTCGATGTGATTTTCAATTCTAACCTAAGCATCCTATTTATAGAAAATGCTAGAATACTAAAAGTAGAAAATTTAATAAAATATTAATATATATTTATTAAATTCTTACGAACACATAATCTGATTCAAAAAATCAGCCACCAAGAGTGACCCACCTCACCTAAATAAAAAAAAAACGTTTTTCTTATTAAAAATATTTAAAACTTCAAAAATTAATTATTCTAGAATTTTGAAACTTCAATAATTCATAATAAATAGTCATTTTATCACAAAAATTCGAACTTTATGTCTTTTTCATAGGAATTTTCATTCTCTACAACTTTGCAGAAGAAAGTTTTTCCAAATTCCAAACAGAAATTGACCAAAATCCATAAACGGGCGATTTTACAGGCTATAATCAAATTTCAGTCAAGAAATGGGGTCCACAAACATGAAAAACATGTTTTAAATTTTTTTAGTAACAAAAATACTTTTCCTCCTCATATATTCATATATCCCACGTTCATTGTAAAAATATCACCATTATTATATTATTAAAATATAATAATATATTTAAATGAATTATTTATCAGAAAAGATAAAATAACAATTTTTCAACAATTGTCACATTATAAATTTTCTCCATCTATATCCACATAAAATGAATATTTTCCTTATCATATAAATTAATAATTAATTATTCACAAATAATATTACGTAATCACAATATCGACAACCAGTGCAGCTTCCTGTGAAAGAGGGGCTTTCCAATAAGGATTTCTCTTTCTTGGCGCAAGCAATTAGGTGACCAAACCTCTCCTGTATGTAATTTTTTAGACATCGCCAATAATGTTATCTAATAATATTATTCAAATAATATGAATTATTGATCCGATAATGAAAATATCGTAGTAATGACAATTATCAAAACAACAATAATATAAAATATCAACGTAGTAATTATTGAATCAATAAAATAAAATATTAAATAAGAATCATCAGAAATAATTATCGAGTAATGTCTTCCCACGTAAGAATCAATAATTGGTGCAATATACCACGTGTTATCGTATTTTTTAACCACCGGTATTCCAACAAAGATAATCTGTGAATAACTACGCCGCTTATTTATAAACTACTTATACTTGCTGCTTTCTTCATCAATCGCTTTTCAGCTATGGGGCCCACATTAAGGTCAAGGCGTCAAATTGCATTTAATATTCTCCGACAAAGTAAGGATATTCCACGACCAAACGAATATTCCCCGATAAAAATGAATATTTTATAATCACTTGCTTATTTGGAATATTTGCGCATTTTACCCATAACTAACCACATTAATCAAATCAACCCCTACTATTTTAAAATAATAAATAGAGGAAATTTAATTTCATTTATAATAAGTTGGGATCTTACAATTTACCTCTATATTCACGATCAACTTTGCTATTTCATTATTATAATATTTTGAATTACAATTTCTTTAAACGAAATATAAAAGTTCTCTCATATTAACCAAAATAAAGTTCTCTAGTGTTGCATATTTTATTTTTGCACTCATAAACTTTTTGTTTGATATTGATGTTTGACTATCTCAACTTTTTTATAGAAGTCAAATATTATATTAGAACATCTTCAACAGAATTTTCAACCACTTTGGAATACTCAAATAGGTGAGCCATATCAAAAAAATTATTTTCAACAATCTCTTCAACCTTAGTCATCAAATTTGTAACCTAATTCTCTCTTCAAAATATTTATGAAATGCTAAAAATATTTATTTTGCTTGATGAGTTTGATATACAACTCATTGAATTGAAGAGACTGATCAGACATAAAATATGAAAATAACAAATAATACTCTTCAAATTGCCACTTAGGTCAATAAATTTCAATTTGAAGAATTTTTTTTACTGCTACTGTTGGTGATGCTCTTAGTGTACTACATCTGTATTGATTAATATATTAATAACGCTGAGTTTTAGCCCAAAAGTCTTTAGCAAAAGAAAACTGATATTTCTACATGTTAAAATAATATTTTTACGTAATTTTTTTTTCTATTCATATAACATAAATCATGTAAAATATCTAATTTTTATATAAAAATACCAGTTCCCTTAACAAAAGTTTACGCTCGTCTCAATGTTTTGAATTTGTGTAATTAATGAATAATTAATAAAATGAATACTAGTACTCCCTCCGTACCTAATTAATTATTTGACATTTTAGAGTTTTTATTTGTTCCTAATTATTTGACGTTTGTTCAAATCTAAGAGAATTAATGACAATTTTTCTTAAATTAACCCTCATTTCTCTATCTATTTTTTTTATATTTTAAACTTTTTTTCTCTCTTTATCCCAATAAAATTGTTTATCCCAATAAAAAATTTAAGAGTATTATAAATAATTGAGTACTATATTTAATTCTTTTTAATTATTAAATTTTATGTCCACTTTTAAAAAATTAAATAATTAAGAACGGAGGAGTAGCATACAATTGACCAGTTGAGTAAATAAATGAGGAAAAGTTTATAAAAAGAATAAACACCACGTGGTATACCTACCGACACTTTTCATTCATTGGTAGTCATAATAATACTTTAATTCAAAATGCGCAGCACCTACAACGCACATGCAGTAAAGACAATCTTATCTTTACTACTTCTTGACCATTAATTTGTTAAATTTAATATTGGGCCAGCTTGTTCTTAATAATATATTCCCACTTGTTTTAAGGGAAAAATTGTGGAAATGTTAGCCCTAGATCCCCAATTGATATAAGAGAGAGAGACTCCGAAGCTTACACATAATAATCAAACACCATGGTTTCTTCTTCCTCTGTCAAAAGGCTTGGCAACTTGCTAACAAAAGAAGGAATGTTTTTGTGGGATGTGAGTGATCAAGTGCTCAGTTTTCAGACCGAGCTAAATAGTAATCACCCTCTCGAAGATTCAGATCCAGAAGTACTCTACTTTTGGTATGAGAGGTATAGGAAATGAAAGCTGCAGTTCAGAATTGTACACTACAAGTGCTTACAGGTATGCATGCTATGTTTTATGAAATTTTGAATTAGAAATTCCACATTGTAGAGATGTTAAAATTTTGAAAATTTTAAACCCATTTTAATTTTGGTCACCCTGATTAATTAATGTAGCCAACTAATCTAATGACGGTGACTTGCCCAGAAGCCTTTAGCTAAATAGACTGATACATGGCCTAACTCACTTATACCAACCACACCGACATCCAACCCCAGCTTATCAAGCTCACATCCAAACCCAGCTTATCAAGCCCAAAATACTTGAGGGCTGTCACTTGTGATCCCAACACATAGGAGGAACACCGGACTCAAGGGGCAAATTGTGGGGACAAATGACAATGAATTGTTCATTGCAAACCATTCTATCCCAGTAACCTCTGTAAGGGTACATTGGGCAATTATAATGGTATTTTATATCTCAAAATAGAAGTGTATCCCTAATTTTGAAACAAACATATATATCTAATTTTGGGATCAAACACCATATATTAACTGCCCACTACTATTATTAGCTTTGTTGCTTACCAAACATAAAACTTAAAACACAATCTTGCTCAAACAACATATCTAAACCATTGAGTAATTCATCCATCACATCAAGTGCAAAATCCCATATAAATTCAAGAAAAACAAATCTACAAGCTGAGTTTGTTGAGAAAATATATAAGTTCAACAAATCTAAGTATTACCCACAAGAAAAACCAATCTACTTTGTGGAGGAGATAACAGGGAAAATAAGTCCCATGTCCCATTTGTAGCCATTGACAAATTCCCTGTGAACCTCTTCTTCACATGAATATGAGTCGATGAACAGATAGTTGGAACGCCATTTTTCTTTGATAGCTAAGTTGGATTCTTTTACTTAAAGTTGTCCACTTGGCCCAAAGGCTGCAATGGCAGGAAGGGGTGTATTAGGATATTCAAACAGGAACACCTTTTCGAGCACAGAAGCAGAAAAATCCAGGACAAAAGATTGGAGACCAACCATGACATTTCATGGATGCAATTGGGGAAGGAAGATAGGGATTATCGCAATCCAAAGAGATGTAAATAATCTCAAAGCAGTTATCTGCCTCTAGCAGTGCAGAATAAATTTTCTTAATTTCTTGCAAAAAAATTCTAGATGCATAGGAAGAATGTGTTGCAAACAATAAAAGAACATACTTCCCTAAAATATCTAAGACCACAATATCACCATGGGAGAGGGATTGAAGATTTCAGAAACACAAATTAAGATTTACAGGTCCTTTACTTGTTTTGCTTACAAAGCAAGGCAAAATTAAACACAGAAAAACCCAAAATTAAGCATAGAATGACACAAAATAATAGCATACACGCTAGCTAGGGCTCATCATGAGAACAAGCATACCTTCCCGCTGGCAGGTAGAACATCGTATGCAACTAGAATATTCTGCAGGTATTACATCCTCTGCGCAAAGGAGCATAAGGTCATAGAAGTTTATCCAACACCAGTGTTCTCTCTAGATTGTTCGTCATGAATTTCACATAATTTTCCAAGTTAAAAGGATATGCATCAAGTCCCAAAACGTTGTAGATGTCAAAAGCAAAATAATTCAGAGATCGATCAGGCTCAAGAATAATCAAATAACCTGCCTCATGGGAACCTCAGTTCGGCTAAGCACGGCAATTTTGATAACTACCAACTTCCTAACAAATTCCCGAACTCTTGCTTGAATTCAGCCTTTGTATAGGATTGATTCAAAGTGAGACTCTGTTTAGCACAATCTTAAAATCTATATCTGGCCTACATTCCAACAATTCCTAGATCCTCTTTAAGTTTTCTGTTTCGTTCAATGCCATAGTATGATTCTTCTTAAAATTACAGGCCCACAGTCCTGCCTTCAAGCTTTGAAATACTTACAAATGATAGAGAACCACAATATAGATATTTGTACTAGCCACAACTAGATATTTGGACTAGCCACAACCAATTGTATTGTACAAGTTAAATTATTAGTCACCCTAGCAAGCAAATAAATTGAATTCTTTTCCTTCACAAGTAGTTACAGAGTCGCTAAAGAGTTTAGTCAATAACAATGGACGGAAAGGGTGTCCAACCAAAAAATTTAGGGAGCACAAGGTGGCATTCATAAATGAACATATGTTTGGAAATGCGGTGGTGGTGAATTCAAATATATATCTTGTGTCACATTCGCGATAGTGATATATGTTAGACCACAATGCATTCCAGTCCTTAGGGCCTAGATCATGGGTTTTCGAGCATGTCATGGACACGCGTATATTGTAATGACTCAGAAAATCCTATGTAATATTCAATTATTATAATGTCAAATTTTGAGTATAAATTTTTATTTTATTATGTTATTTCTCATTGTGACAAAACTATTATTTATTAATTTATTAAGCATCTTGAATTATGAAGGGGAAAGAAAGAGATGAGGATATACATTAATGTAGTGTTAAATAAATATCAATGATGAAAAGGAAAGCCAACATGATTTAATTATGAAATATTCTTGCCTTGAAATTACTTATGTGATTAATGAAATAATTATACTATAATATAATTAAATTCATTCAAAAGCATTGTTTAGTGGTAAAGAAGGATATATGATTGATAAAGAGTTCCATGTGTTTTAAATAAGAGTCCATATTGAAATATTGGGCCTTATTAAATTTTGCCATGTATGCTTGCAAGTCTCCTTCAATTAAATTAGGAATATGGGTTATGGTATTGGGCCTAAAATAAAACCAATCCTAGCCTATTTTCTAGCCCAATTCGGCAGCCCCAATTATTAACAAGAGTGGAATGGTTCAAGCCCCAAATCAAGAATTGTCAAAACCCAATCATGTAAACCCATTGGGGTATAGCAAGATAACTGCTTCAAACTAATTAAGAGAGATCAGTGGCATGTCTTGAATACACAGTCAGGTAGTAAGTTAAACAGATTCTAAGTTAGTTCTTAGCAGGTAGTTAGTTTAGTTAGCAGACAAAAGCAGGTCAGCAAACTTGCAGAGGATAAGGTGTAGCAGACAAGCTAGGGTGGCTTGGTAGGAGCCAAACAAACTAGACTAGTACTGATTACACAGTGTTAGACTAGGGGCCAAGCTCAGTATGACCAAGAGAAAGAAAGTTCGGCTATATAACTTCATGTTCTACTCCTTAACTGACTTCCCAAGTCTCTAGCATAGTAAGAAAGAAAAAGAAAGGGCCGACTGATAGTGAGAGTGGAAGAGTTACGGCTGAGAGGGAAAAGGAAACTAAGCAGCTCAACCCACTTGTAACCTTCAAATCAACAAGGTAAGCCAATTCTGGCCCCCAATCCTTTTTCCAGTCGTTCCTGTTCCTTTAAGTGTTAGCAATTAGACTGTTAGTGGCTAAGTAGCATAAATGACTGTTTTAATTGCTATGTGAACTGCTGTGATTAGGACTGCTAAGATTGGTTATTTGCTTCTTGTTGTTTAAGCCATACGGCTGGGGGACAATAAGCTAAGAGATTATGTAATATATGCATATATAAGGACTGCACTATGTGTTTGATAATTTGCCAAGCTAAGGACTGATTTAGTTTTGTGTATGCTAACTGTGATTTAGAGAAAAGGATATTGAATAAACCATATATTATTAAGGTATCAAGCATGCTAAAAAGTTGCATCTACATATTGTGATTAGTTGGTTAGTATTCAAGATTATGTTTTGATAAAATAAACTTAAAAGTAACAAAAAGAGCTGCTATACTGTTAGTAGTAGTAGTATTCTAAAGTAGCCATGAATTACTAATCAGTAGGAGCAACATCATTGAAATGTTGTTTAAGTATGTGAAATCAAAAGCCTTACAAATTATGTAATAGTGGTATCTAAGGTTAATGGTTATGTGGGATTTCTGTTAGCATGATCTGTGTTACCATATGAACTGCTGTGGTGTTAAATGGACTGCTAGGCTATATTAATATGGACTGTTTTGACTGAAAATTAACTGTTACAACAAAGTAAAGCATGGACTTGATTCATTGAGCATATGTGGTAATAATTAGAGTGTTTGAAGTATGTCAAATTAGATAGAAACTTAATTTCTTGTTAAAAATGAAAAGTTAGAATTAGTGTGTTAAGTCATGTGAAAACTCTGTTTTTGAGAAACTGGGCAGTTTTACTCCTCTTTTTCCATTTCTCTAAGACTTCAGTTTGGAGTGTTAATAATCTGTGAAAAATAGTTGCTATACCAGCTATAATATATCAACAACTGACTTTGATAGGATCCTTGGTTTGTATGAGATATAATGACCAAAAAGGGACTGTTGGGATAGATAACTGCTGGCAGCAGCAGTTGCAGTGGCGCACCAGCATGCTGCTGGGCACACTGTGCTGCTGCAGTCACTACATGGCTGAAATGTTGAACTATTTTGTGTTAAAACTATTTGGAATAAAGTCTGTATCCAGTGATTTTTTTTAAGCCAAGTATATTGAATATATAACATGTATAGGAAGTAAAAATCCTTGCAAATTGAGCTTTTGAATACCTGGGGCTGTTATAGAAAAATGTAATTAAACCATGTCTATAATGCTCTATATAGACTGTTTTGATGATGTAGTACTGAACCTTGCGTACTTAGTTCTGATATAAACTCAAAGACTGTTATATGATTTTTGAGCTGCTATGTAAACTGCTGTAGGATCTAACTGAATGACATGCTATGTTGCTATCATGACTGACTGTTAACATGATAGGTGTTGATATATTAAGTAGTTGTATTAAATTGACTGCTATACTATGGCTATGATAATATGGACTGAACTTAGGCACAAGGAGCTAAGTTGGGCTGAGGAGTAATAAGGAGGATAAAGTTGGCTTTCTAACACAAGCAAATGGCTATGGCACTAGTAAATTGAAACTGTGCACATCACATGCTCGACGAAAGTCCCAAGTGGACTGCCTTAATTAAAAGTCAAGTATTAGACACAAACAAGGCTAGAAATTTACTCATGTATTACATGTATTGTTAATTAGCAAGTTAAGCCTCTTAAAATGAAATAAAATTCAGTCTTAAGTTAAAATGAAGAATTAGTAAAATTAGAATGTCAAGCACTGTTTTGGGGCAGTCTATTAAGACAGTCATGATGGTGTTATAAATTCTAAACATACTTGTATGTGCTAATATATCTGAATTCGTATAAAAACCAAGCTTTTGTTCAAAAGTTTTATAACTTTTAGGACTACTCTCTTTTAGAAAATAGGATAGGGGAGGCAGGGCTGCTGCCTAATGGCACCAGCAGGAACCAATTTTTTTATTTGGGCTTGCTTCCTTTTGGTTTTCTATTAGCTTCAGTTATTAAGATAATAGATTTTTGGAAGAGGTAGCAAAGTGGGGATCAAGAGAGCCAGCTACTGTCCAAGGACAGTAGCTGTTACCAACCACAATAGGCAACTGGCCCTTTTCAGTTTCCAAGTTCAGATTTCAAGCTTAACTATAGGAAAGGGTTGGAAATTTGTTAAGACCAACAAGCTACAAGCTAACTGCTGTGCTAACAGCTTGAGTTCAGCCATCTGTGGGTCTTGACACTATATAAAAAAAAGTTAACCAAAAAGCTTACTAAAGAAGTATATGCACAGAACTCATAAGAATTTAATACTTCATATGTCAAAGCCATGCTTTAGTGGCTGTTAACATGATGGGAGATAAGGAACTGTTAAGAGTATTAAAGACAACTGCTATGGCAGTCTTAGAAAAGCCATTTTTTTTTTGCTTTGTGGTGCAAATCAAAAACTTACCCATCATGTACGAATTCTAAATAAACAAGTGTGTGGGACATATAACCCAGCTATAGTTCATCTAGGCAGGTAAAGGAGAAGAAGATGGAGCTACTGCCTAAAGGCAGTAGTAAGTCACTACCAAGAAACTGCTATTGCAGTTTAGATATCCAGTTTATATATATATATATATATATATATATATATATATATAGGATATTCATTCATAGCAAACGTTTGCTATGGGCACTGTTCAGCAACCAAGTTAATTACCGTTGATCTGGACAATGGAAGGCTGGGATTGGTCAAATATTCTCCTTGCCGCTACAGCTTGTAGCGGCAGTCCCTTTTCCTTTTTGTCCTTAGGCTTATTACATTATTGCCCCTACCATTTAATACATGCCTGCCGCTACAGGCTGTAGCAGCAGTGTGGGTCTCAGCCATATGGCTATAATGTAAAGATGAATTTATTTTTATGTATACATAATGTAAAAATAAAAGATAATGTAAAGATACATAATGTAAAAATAAGATAAGTTTGAATAAAAGATAAATTTATCTTTTATAATAAAATAAATATATATATATATATATATATATATAGCTTGAAGAGATAGAACTAGCATGAATGGGTGCCTTAGCTTGAATCTATTATACCAAAATGAGTCTAATAAAGGACTGTTTTAATATAACCTAGAAAGACAAAGATAGCTAATGCTTTAGTAGGGAAATGAAAGCTTTAAATCATGGGATAAACAACAGTTGACCATGTAAATTGGAAATACCTTTAAAAATATGAAATAAGTTACAAAAGCATCTTGTATGCTAGAATTTCTATAAGCAAGGCATAAAACACTTGTGTGTTAAAATCATAAGCAATATATAGGTTCGGTGAACACTATTAAAGAGAAAATGGTGATAATAAAAATATAGATGAGATATTTGAAAAATGTATCAAATATAGAAAGTCTAACCATGACCACTGAAACTACATGATATATGACTTAGCTATGTGGCTAACATGCTTGGTTAATATAAATAATAACTGTAATATGATTCCTATTAATTGTTGTAAGCATGTCGAATCCTATTAAAGAGAAAATTGAGTAATGTGAAAACATGGATGAGATATTTGAAAAATGTATAAAATGTAGGAATCTAACTACAAACTTGACCACTGAATTATGTGATGTGTGAACC
Source organism: Panax quinquefolius (assembly GCA_020205615.1). Taxonomy (NCBI): domain Eukaryota; kingdom Viridiplantae; phylum Streptophyta; class Magnoliopsida; order Apiales; family Araliaceae; genus Panax; species Panax quinquefolius. The sequence goes on from CM035154.1 coordinate 142,588,605, forward strand.
TACACAAACTATATGACTTGGCTATTTGGCTAATAGGCTTGCAAATGCAAATAAATTGTGTAGGCTCTGTGAGAACATATTAAAGCTGAATCTTATCAATAGTCTACAAACAAGGCAAGTTTCTAACTCTTACTCTTTATTGAGCAACTATTCTGCAATGGACAGGTTCTCTAATTTTTGAACTGTCTCTCCTTATTTATGAATAATATAAGGTTAAATAGCCTTTTTATTCCAATCAGCTTCAAAAGAATATAAGGTTAAATAGCCTTTTTATTCCAATCAGCTTCAAAAGAATAGTATATCGAACTTTTTCTCTTAAATGAGTTACATTGAAAGTACGTCAATACCATTACTTCGGTTAGACAATTGTTGAGATATATCGATATTATACATGAAATTATCAGTTAATGTTTTCCAAACCATTTTGTTGTGGTACGGATTCTTATATAAATGTTGTGAACGAACAACCCTTTTATAGAGGCATATTGTATCGGACATGATTTTGAAGGACATGTAAAATGTCATTAGATTGTTATGTTGTGCACAATATAGGGTACTTAGGTTGATCCCCTAAAGTACGAGTCTAGGATATAGACTTGGCAAACGGGCCGGGCCGGGCTAAAATGGCCCGAATTTTGATGGGTTGATATTCTGAAGCCCGTGGTCCGGGCCGGCCCGCGGGCTTTTTCTTTTTTCTTTTTTTTTTTTTGCAAAATCGTGAAATATTATTAAAATTTGACTTGAAGAAGCATTAACAAGTAGAAAAGGCAATAACAAGAAGCATTAACAGAAGAAGCATTAACAAATATTTGACTATTCTCAATTTGTAAAACTTATATATATATATATATATATATATATATATATATATATATATACTTGCAGATAAAGTGTCATTTTAAGTAGGCAGCTAAGGCAATAATTTTACACTTTTGAAAAGGATACAGCTAGTTGAAAAGGAACTTGATCATCTTTTTGAACTGGTTTAGAGAAACTACTCGATTCTCATGAATGAAAAGCAAATAAACTCGGTGAGTTCATAAAGTGGGTAAAGACACCACTATACTCTTTAGTCTGGAATTTTTTTAAAAAAACACTATTATCGTTACTTGACTTGAATTTATTATTATTATTATTAATATTTATAAGTTTAATTGTATTTTAAATATAAACAAAACACTATTATCGTTAAAATAATATAATTTTAGAATAAAAATATTTTCATCATTTCACCCAATAAAATAATTTATCTAAAAAAATACAATAAAAAAACCACCAATATCGTAATAATTTAATAAACTTAAAACTGTACATCATTAATATTGAAAATGACATTATTTTTGTGGAACAAAGAGAATAAAGGAGCACAAAGTTTGAACAAAAGTAAAGAAACAATATATTGAAGATTGAAGGTTGCATTAAAAACAAACAGTTGTTGTAGCTTAGTTGATTTGAACTCTTATTTATTTACTTACAAGTCTTGTATTCAAGTCTCATAAACTACATGTAGCAATATTTTGTTTAAAAAAAAATTAAGTCATGGGCCCTTTGGTTCGAGCCACCATGGTAGAAGACCTACAGGCGGCCAAAATGACCCGCATTTTCACGGTCAAGTATATTGCGGCCCATGGACTATGTTTCAACGGGCGGGCCAGCCAACGGGCCAGGGCCTAAATTGCTAGGTCTACTATGATATAAAACAGCTTTTATAACTGTGTGTATCCATGGATTGTAGTATTATTACTGTCAATTTTAGTACATAGTTCACTGGTCATTTGACCTTACAGCATACTAAAGCCTGATTTTTTAGACTCGAACACTTTTAAATAATAATCTTGTTTAGTATTTATTGTATTGAATCCTCATTGTTATAATATTTTTGTTTCATTATATTTAGCTGCTTATTTCCTGCTGAGCAAGCTTGTTGCTCACCCTTGCATTAAATATAATGATTTCAGTTAAAACTGAGGTTGTTGGTACATCTGAAAAAGACAAAGGAAAGGGCAAAGTTGTTGAATAGTCTTTTATTAAACACATGTGCTTATTTAAGTAGTAAATATATTAAATACTATTAGCACCATGTTGTGTAATAATATTTGGTTTGTAAATTATGAAAAGGTCTATAGAACTTGGGATCTAAGTTCAATGTTTATGTAATATAAGACAGTTTTATTTTAGTATGAATGGGTATATTAGTATCGTGAGCACCAAACTCGAGTTAAAGATAACTCGGATTTGGGGGTGTCACATATATGTTGTTACTACGAGATAGAGAGGAGTACTACATGTCGCGGGGAATAAAAAGGTGGGCTCAATTTGCTTTTATGAGTATGGGGCAGAGTTGTGTGCCCCCACCGAAGAAAATCGTGCATGGAATGTTTGTCAACCGTATATGAACAAGATGTGGGCCCAGCGAATGCAATTATATATTCATGTCGGTGTGTAGTATAAATCAGAGCCATTTTATCTTCTTGATATTCTCAATTGACGATTGGATAGTTACCATCGTTGACCCATACTTCAATGATACCAAACCTATGAAGCTATAGGAAATGTACAAATAATTCATTGACGTTGCAGTATGTGTAGTTTTTGCTATTTTACTTTTATAAGTATCAAATATATTACTCGTTATTAACAAACTACTTTGTACATGAAGGTACAATTGATACCATTTTGTCTGTGAAATAATAATCTGATGTGTCAGTGACCCAACGATAATCCCCGTGTGCAGGTAGCAAAGATCCGACCAATACAACATAACACAACAGACTGTTATCTTTGCCAAAGAGAAGTGCCCTTAGAAGATGTAACTGTAAGACCCCAACTTTTATAAATCAAGATTGAATTTTCTCTAATTATCATTTTTTAATAATAAGGTGTGGATTGATATAATGTTATAGTTGTGGGTAATATTTATAAATTTTGCAAAGTAAGCAAGTTGTCATAAAATATTCGTTTGGTCGGGGGATATTCGTTTTATCAGGAAATATTCGTACAACGACACAATCATTGGTGGACTCCACAACGAAATTACTGTCGGAGTTAGAAAACGATAGAAATAACTTTTTATAAAAATAACGACAATTTTTTTACCGTTAACTGTTGAAATATCCGGTGATAAAAGTACAATAATACGCGTGGTTGCATAGTAGCACACGGTATTGTACAATATCTTTGATTATTGGTGCTTACGTGAAAAGTCACTCAGTCATACTTAATAATTGTCTCAATAATTGCTGCATAGTATCTCATATTATTGATTCAATTATTGTCACAGTATCATTATATTTTATATTATTAAATCAATAATTGAGACGATAAAGTTATTCATATTATTATTTGTCTTATTGACAATGTCTAGAAAGTTCTGTCGAGGAAAGAGGTTTGGTCATCTAATTGTGCGCCAATAAAGAGAAGTCCTTATCGAAAAGTCTCCTCTTTCCTGAGAATGATCTGATTGTTAATATTTCGAGTTATAATATTAATGATGAATAAATGTTATTAAAAATGTGTTTTGAGAAGCCAAGTGAGTTGTGATAAATAGATGGTTTTTTATGAAGTATTTGTTATAAATTTGGCTTATTACATGGACCCCCACTTACTCATTTTTTCGTAATCGTCGGAAGAAAGTTATCTCAGTTTTTGTTTCATAGTAATAAAATATTTTTTTTATATAAAATAGAATATTTTTTATAAATAAAATATATTATATTTTATTATACTGCATAGTGTTTGCATAGTACTGCATAATGTTTGTATAGTATTGCATAATGATGCATAGTATTGCATAGTAAAATCAAAAAAATTTATACGAATTCGTCGTCTTTGTCCGTGACACTTTTCCTGTGCAGTCCATGATTTTTCTTTTTAAATAGTATCCTGCTATTCTCCTATAAATAAGATGCTTAGTTTAGAAATAAAAATCATACTAGAATCAGAGAATTCTTATTCTATAATATTGAGCGTATTTCTTTTGAGTTTAAGAAAACTTTGAGCGTTGCAAATAGTGTAAGTTTTTTCAAGAATATCTCCGCTATACCAGTCATAAATACTCTCCTTTTAAGGTAAGAGATATTATTTTTGTTCAATATTCGTAAGAAATAATATTTTCTTTCATACTCTGTAGTATGTAAGTAATATTATTTCGTTTCATATTCTTAATTCTACACTTATTTTGATAAGTATTGCTTCTATATTCTTTGAAATTAGTAGAATATCCTTGAAATTTGCGCTTCATCTAGTATCGTTTTACTGAAATATTTTTCTGGACATTCTTGTTAAATTTTAATCTTTTCATGTCGGGGTACTATTCACGAAGTACTATTTACGGGGTACTATTCACTCAGGTACTATTCATGACAAAAATGAATTTCTTTTCTGTCCAAATTATTTTTGATACATGAATATTATTCTTGAATTTTACTCCACAAAGCTGTTATCATCTTGACAATTTTGACATTCTTGAACTCTGGATAAATTGAATTATAAACCTTTTAAATTTATCCTTGTTTTCACTTAATTGAATTTTTATATCATTGTCATCATTCTCATGCTTATATTGTGATGAAAGTCATCTTTGACCTGTAGTGCATAGATGGACTGTCGATTGGTGTGATTATGACTAAGAATTATGTATCGGTATAATCATGACCCGTAATGTTATAAATGATATGGTAAGTCTTCATTGGTCCGTAATGCATTGATGGACAGTTGTTGGCATGATCATGACCACTGGTGGTAATAACGAATATCTTTGGGTCGTAGTGCATGGATAATTCGTGGATGTGATACTAATGAATATCTTTGGCCTGTAGTGCATAGATAATTCAGTGATGTGAATTATTTATTGAACTGTGTTACAACAATAAAATATTGATGATGAACTTTTAAATTATAGAAATAACAGATATCATGCTCTACTTTACTCTTTTAATGAATTTTTCGTTCCGTTGCAATTAAATTTGTTGTCTATTGTATTCTATCAGTTTAACATTGTTGAAGGCGAACGATAATTTATTTTACATTATCTTAGTCATAATATTCTTTACTGGGCTAGTTGAGCTCACCATTTGCTTTCATTATTTTTTTCAGGAAATGAGAACATAGCTGAGACTAGTCGGGGAATGGAGTGATGGTCCGAGATGGTGGCTGTAGTAGTTCTCACTATTTTATAAAATATTGATAATAATTGTAACGAGAACTCCATTTGAGTTTGGATATTGTCTACGAGATAATATTCGTGTTAAAATTCTCAGTTACGTTTTTGTTGTATTGTATAAATAAAGTTGTATTTAAATTTTGTACCATGTATTTGGTAACTCAGAATGAGTTGTGTATACCTATTTTAGGAGCGTCACAGTAACGATCTTTCGATATCGAATCGCGTGAGAACTCTATAAAAAAGTTGCAAAAGTACTTTCGGAGGCTGATATATAGAAAATGTTGTAGCTTTATCTCATGTACACAAATTGATTTATACGCACTATGTTAATAAGATTATCTATTTGGTTGAACTTGATATATTTTCAAACTCAGAACTTAGGTAAAAAATTTTATTTCGTAATGTTCAATTGATCTAATTAGATTTTTTGATAATTATTAAAAAAATATAAGCGCGTAAATTTGACTATTAAAATTAAGTAATAATCTTATAATTTAAAACTAAAGAAAGTATTAAAAATGTATGACATGTTGATAGAAAAGTTTTGTTTTATTTAATTACCAAATATTATGAACAAATAGAAACGAGGCAAAGAAAAAAAAATTTGGGACTAAACCTAGAAGCAGCTGACATAACAAAATTTATACGAAAAACGAGGAAAAAAAAAAGAAAGAAGTTCGGCTACACCTTGTCACGGCTAAGCCAATAAAGGATTCAACTAATATTAATTGTACATGATCCGCCAATATGAATATGATTGACCAAATTTAGTTGCCCCTCCAATAAACAAAACATATTAGTACAAACACGGGAAACGAGCCAAAGGACAAAAAAAATAAAATGTATTACAGCTAAAAGCGGCTAAGACCATAAAATTAGGACAATAATTAAATATTATTCTGCACGGAAAACGAGGCAAAGTAAAAAAAAATGATGCTACAACTTGTAGCGGCTAAACCAATAACAATAGTTATACAGGAAACAAGGCAAAGCAAAAAAAAATAAAAATTTACGATGTGTATCAATTTTAATGAGTAATTTACGAGATGTTGTATTTAATAAAAAAAAATACTAACTCAATTTTTTTTTACGAAATGTTGTATTTAATAAAAAAAAAATACCAGATATTGAATTACAAGAGTTTAATAAAATAATGTATATCAAAAATTTACTCAAAAAAATTAATAAGATGATATATATTATTTAATGAATAAGACAATTGTTACATATATTTTTTTTCTTATTGTTAACTCCAAAATCTTTCTACGCACCCCAATCACGTAAAGCACATTCAATCCTACACAGTAAACACGTCAATACCAGAAGCTTGATGGCTTGGACCTTCGGAGGATAGCTCCGGCGTAAGAGTCAGTACAGGCGATCACAAGGTTAACAATGGAGGAAAATAATATCTAGTATCTTGAGAGAAAAATATCAGTTACCTTTTCTTGTGTGATATCCTTGCCAACATATACTCTCACGTTCGGTTTCTCGTGCCACCCACTCTCTTCTGACACAGCCCCCCACCACCGGTGACCTCAGTCGACTGCATGCAGCCCACCTGCTCCATCCCATCACCATTTTTCACCGCCAGTCGACTAGATCTCATCCACATTAATGCATGGCAGAGATAACAGTCAACTGTTATCTTTTTCAGCATCACCGGTCAAAGCCCAAAATATAGATATTAGTCATCCAATGGGTCGACCCAACAATCCGACTCAAGACTTTCAAGACCCAACAAAGCTAACCCACTGACTTGGCCCAATTGGCCCAGCCCAATATATACAAAATATTATAGCCCAACATTGCCCCCTAGTTTTTTTATTAAACAGACTGTTTAATAGAAAACTATAAATGGTCCATGATATAAGGAAGTATGATAAGATCATTAAAGGCCCGAAATAAAACTCATCGAGGCCAACTAATAAATCTCATGCAGCAATATAAATTAAAACTGGAAGTCCAATTGAGAGGCCTAACCCGGTTAATACCCCTTCAAATTCGCCATCATGGCTGTCAATTAATACGCCGTCCTCGTGCACCATAAACAACTGAAGGGACAACTGTTATAAAAACCCTTTTCCCCCAAATTTGACAGTTTTACTTGCCAATTCAAACCTCAGTCCCTTGAGCTCTCATCTTCTCTCTCGAACTCTCTTCCTCTGTGCAAATCTCCAACAATGGCTTCTCAAGGATCCGATCAAAAAAGTCCTCTCAAAGTAACCCCCATCACCTCTATCCCTCCTAGCCCAAGCCCTACCAAAGAGGCTTTGGGCTCTAACCCTAAGTCCGGTGCTGCCACAAGCAAGAATCCAACACCAAAACCCCTTCCAAACCCCTTTGAATTCTTTAAGAATAAGGAACAATTTTCACATGCCAATACCCCTTCTTCACTATCCAAAATTAACATTCGTAATATTCGTGAGAGATATCAGATCCCCGAAACCCACCAGTTAAGACGACCTTCCTCTTCTGAAAGAATGTACCAATGTCCAGATGGGTGGACGGCCATGCCCCTCATTCTCTTGGAGAAGGGAGTTCGCTTTCTTCTCCATATCTTTCTTGTTACCCTCCTGGGGTTTGTTGGGGTTGGATTCACCCAACTCGTCCCCAACTCCTACATTCATATCTTAGCTTTTATCGCTTTCTATCATGAGGTAGGTGTTGCCCCTACCCTTGATTTTTTCTTTTCCATTTACAACATCAACAAGTCTCGTGAAAAGGGATTCAAGGTTCTGAGCAAACAATCGCCGAAGCCAGGTGAGAAATTTGAAAGGCGTTCCTTGGTATCCACCCCCTCTAGTAACAAAGGATGGCACAAGGAGTGGTTCTTTGTCAAAGGACCCGAAATTGCTTCACTTCCTGACTGGACGACTCTAGATAAGGTGTCTGCTGACTTTGGTGACATTCCCGAAGAACGCATCAATGAGATGATAAAGCTGCTGGAGAATTTCCCGAAGAAGGAATGGAACCATGGACTTCTTACCAAACAGGCGTGGTTATACGACCACAAACGTAAGTATCGAACTGCCCTTTCGTCTAATTTCTTGAAATCTTAGATAATATTGGCTCTGATTTGTCGTTATATACTCCTTCCAGTGTCTCTGATCAAACCGACCTCTTCAGACATGAAAGATCTTGAAGAGTTTTTGTCTAAGAAAGATTCAGAATCTCCTGCTGAACCCTCAGCTGCTGAACCTCCCACCGATAAACCTCCAACGGTTGAAACTCAAATAATTGACCCTTAATCTACCGAAGCTCCTTCCACAACCGAACCTGCTCCCCCTCGCCGAAAGAAGAGAGCAGTTCGAAAAGCCAAACTCAATCCTCCATCATCCTTCACCGAGAGTCTACTAGACATGTCCCAGGACGAACGGACTCGAGTCCTTCGTACCAAGAAGAGGAGAGTTAAGGTAACCCCTCTTACTGCCGAAGAACTCAGAGTGCCCTATTCCGAAGCCGATCTTCCCCCAGTCATACATATGGAAATTGTTTCTGAAGAGGAGCTAGAAGAGCAAGCAGAGCCCACGCCCTCCCTCACCCGTAAAAGGAAACATTCTTCGAGTGACCAATCAGAACCGATTCTTGAAGCTGTACATACCCAACCATCACCACCTAGAAATGTATATACCCAACCATCACCACCTCCCGAACAACCCCCAACTTCTCCATCAAGGCCATCTTCTTCTGAAGCCAAGCACGAAACCGTGGCTTCCCCCACTCTCTGTCCAGAATTAAACGAGCATTTCCCCTTCCAGCTCTATGGTTCCTTCGTCCATAATACCGACGATCATAGATTTGGCAATAGCTCAATCATGGACCTGATTGATGAGGGTATGAAGTATCAGGCCAAAATAAGTGACTTTTTGACTTTTTTACTTACCTTTTTACTATTTTATCTGAAATTGATAGACTAATGCTGAACATATGTAGGCAAATGCTGTCTTCGGGCGCCTCCATCCTAAATACAAAGAAGCTGAAGCTGACGAGGACGCCGCCCGAAAAGAAAATGCCATATTGAATTCTGCACTGGTGAAGGAAATAGGTGATCACAACATCACCCAGTTTAATAATGAGTGCCTCCGGAAGGATCTTGCTCAGATTAAGGAACAGCTGGAGAAAATTAAGGCAGATCATCGGATGATCACCGATATGAACGTGGATCTGGTTCGAAGGAACGAAATCCTTGTTCAGAAAAGTGAAACCTGGAGAAGACCAACAAAAGTCTAGTTCTCCAAGTGAATGAGTTCGAGACCAGAGAGCTACGTCATTTGAAAGAACGCCAGAAGATTGAAGACGAGGTTCGGGAACTTCGTGCCCTTAGAGACTTGGGTCCCCCTCTGACCGAAGAGCTCCGTAAAGACATCCAAATGAATTACCGAAAATCAGCTGAGCTGAATGAGAAGATTGTTCGGATGTTTTCTGAAGGGTACAAAGAATGCCGAAGCAAAGGCAAGGCAAAACTTGTCGAAGCTATGGTAGACTCATCCCTCCTCGACTCATCGGATGGAGAAGACAATGCTTAATGATAGCTTCTCTTATTTTAGGACCTTTTAGGAACTTCTGTAAAGATTTCTATATCTTTGTAAACAGTTAGACATCAATGAAATGTTAACTTCATTTCTTATGACTTCTTTATAATCATTTTTTGTCAATAATTCAGTATCAATTGACTTGAAAAATGTACAAGCTCATTTTAAACGTAACTTAAACTGTTGATCAATAATCAAGTAAATTATATAACAGATAAGATTTAAGTAATAACATAATCCGAACTCAACACTTAACAAAATCAGGTAATAAAGTAATGTAATACTTATTCGTTACCGAAGTATGAGACAGATCTTGTGAAAAATTGATTCGTTATCAAATGGTCGAGCAAATCCAATCGAACCTCCTTGCATCATTTGGAATTTGTTTACCACGCATGGCCTAACAAATTCTGAGGATACACCAAGCAAATAGGCTACCATCGAATGGTCAGTAAGTCCACCTGAACCTCCTTTCACCAATGAAATTTGTTTACCACTCGGGGCCTAACAAATTCATAAGATCCACCGAACAGATAGGCTACCATCGAATGGTCAGCGAGTCCACCCGAACCTCCTTTCACCAATGAAGTTTGTTTACCACTCGGGGCTTAACAAATTCATAAGATCCACCGAACAGATAGGCTACCATCGAATGGTCAGCGAGTCCACCCGAACCTCCTTTCACCAATGAAGTTTGTTTACCACTCCGGGCCTAACAAATTTATAAGATCCACTGAACAGATAGGCTACCATCAAATGGTCAGCGAGTCCACCCGAACCTCCTTTCACCAATGAAGTTTGTTTACCACTCGGGGCCTAACAAATTCATAAGATCTACCGAACAGATAGGCTACCATCGAATGGTCAGTGATTCCACCCGAACCTCCTTTCACCAATGAAGTTTGTTTACCACTCAGGGCCTAACAAATTTATAAGATCCATCGAACAGATAGGCTACCATCGAATGGTCAGCGAGTCCACCCGAACCTCCTTTCACCAATGAAGTCTACACCAATGAAGAGAAGATCAATTGGAAAAAAGAATCTTTTATTGATGATGATTCAAATATTATAGACTCCGGTATACTAACACTGTCTTTACTGAAAATATATCCGAAGCCTACCAGCATGCTAAGTATTCTTGATTTCAGACCCATCTAATTCCCTTAACCGATAGGTCCCTGACTTCGGTACTTCAATGACTTCATAAGGACCTTCCCAGTTCGGCATTAGATTTCCCAAATTCTGAGGCATAGACGCTTCGACTTCTCTGAGGACGAAATCTCCTACTTCAAATCTTTGAAGCTTTACCCCCTTGTTGTAATGCTTAGCTACTCTTCGTTGATAGGCTGTCAACTTTATCAAAGCTACCTCTCTGACTTCTTCCAGTAGGTCTATGTTGATCTTCAGCCCTTCATCATTGTATATCTCTTTAAACTGACTAACCCGAAGACTAGTAGATCCAATCTCTATAGGGACTAAGGCATCAGTATCATAAGTCAACCTGAAAGGTGAATCTCCCGTGGTAGTCCTCGCTGTAGTCCGATAAGCCCATAACACGCTGAGCAGCTCCTCTGGCCATCTTCCCTTAGCCTCATCCAATTTACGTTTGATCCCATTTAGAAGCGTCATGTTGGTTACTTCGACCTGTCCGTTAGACTGTGGATGAGCTACTGAAGTCTTTCTGTGCTGAACCCCCAGCTCCTTCAAAAATGCTTCAAACTTTGATCCCACAAACTGGCGTCCGTTGTCCGATATTACCACCTTTAGAATGCCAAAATGAAACACTACAGATTCCTTTAAAAACTTTAAACACTCTTGCTCAGTTATCAACCTTAGTGGCTTTGCTTCAACCCATTTGGTCATATAATCAATGGCAACTATAACAAAACTGACCTGACCTTTAGCTTTCGGCAATGGACCCAGTATATCTACCCCCCAGACAGCAAAGGGTATAAGAGATAGAATCGAGTATAACTCTTCTGGTGGCTAATGTGGGATAGGACTATTCAATTGACACTTTGGACATTTCTTCACATACTCAGTAGCCTCCTTAAAAATGGTAGGTCAGTAGTATCCCTGCCGAAGTACTTTGTAGGCTAACGACTTAGCAGCCATATGGTCGCCACAAATACCTTCGTGAATATCTCGAAGAGCATATTCAGCTTCGGATGGAACTAAACATTTCAATAATGGAGACGAAAAAGCCCTTCGATAAAGATCCCCATCAATAAGAACAAAATTAGCACTCTTGTACTTAACTTTCTTAGCCAACATCTGATCCGAAGGAAGGACGCCATCTGCCAGATATTTCAGATATGAAGTCAGCCAGCAGTTAAAATGCTCAACACACATCACTGATTCATGTTGGATACTAGGTTGCTGTAGAATCTCCAAATAAATAAATCCATCAAAATTACTAGCATCTGTAGTAGCCAGCTTTGATAACGCATCAGCAATAGAATTATCATTACGCTAAATAGCTTGAAATTCATAAGACAAGAAATATTGAAGCCGATCCTTCAATTCTGCCAGGTACTTGATCATTTTTGGTCCTCGAGCTTCATATTCTCCTGAAATTTGCTTGACGACTAGTTGAGAGTCACTGTAAATGATTAGCTTCTGAACTTCAAGACTCTTCGCCAGTCATACTCCTGCTAGCACCGCTTCGTACTCTGCTTCATTGTTTGTTGCTCGGAACCCAAATCTAATAGCCTGCTGCACCTTGAACCACTCCGGACTTGTCAAAATAATCCCTGCTCCACTGATGTCTGAAGTAGAAGATCCATCTCCATACAACGTCCACGAGCTCGGGTTCTTTTGAAGAACTACAAATGCTCAGACCCTTCAACTTCTCCCACGCTATCATCATCTTCCGAAAACAAACACTCCACCACGAAATCAGCCAGGGCCTGTCCTTTTATAGCAGTCCGGGGATGATATTCTATGAAAAATTGAGACAATTCCATTGTCCAAGGAGGATATTCTATGAAAAATTGAGACAATTCCATTGTCCAAGCAGCAAATCTCCCCGAAACATCAGGCTTGCTCATAACCTTCTTCAGAGGTTGATCTGTGTAAACTACCAGGAGCTGACCTTGAAAATATTGCCTAAGCTTTCGACTAGCTATCATCAAAGCAAAGGCAAATTTCTCAATGTTTGGGTACCTTATCTCAGCATCCCTAAGGACATGGCTTACATAGTAAACCGGATGCTGCTTACCCCCAACTTCTCGCACCAAAACTGCGCCTACTGCCAATGAACTAGCTGCTAGATTCAAATATAATGGCTCAGCAGGAGCTGGCTTTACCAACAAAGGCGCCGAAGACAAATACGTCTTTATTCCCTGTAAGGCGTCTTCACATTCCGAAGTCCACTGAAACGTCTTCGCATTCTTCGGCCCTTTCAACGTATCAAAGAACGATAAACACCTTTCTGCCGATTTAGACATGAATCTTCTCAAAGCTGCAATTCTCCTTGTTAGTCGTTGAATATCTTTAAATGATTGAGGAGTCTTCATGTTCAGAATAGCTTGGATCTTTTCTGGATTGGCTTCGATATCCCTCTGACTGACCAGATAACCCAAGAATTTACCTGCACCGAGACCGAATGTGCACTTGGTCGGATTTAGCCTCAAATTGTGATGACGGACCGTCTGAAAACATTCTTCTAAATCGTCCAAATGCTTCTGCACTATCATGCTCTTCATTATCATGTCATCGACATATACTTCTATGTTCCTCCCCAGCTACTTTCGGAATACGAAGTTCATCATCCTCTGATAAGTGGCTCCAATGTTTATCAAGTCGAACGTCATCTTCTTATAGGCATACACCAAACGATGCATAATGAACGATGTCTTCGGTATATCCTCTTTACACATGGAAATTTGATGATAACCAGAAAAAGCATCCATAAAACTAAGTAATGCATACCCCGAAGTTGCATCGATGAGCTGATCAATGTGAGGTAAGGGATAGAAGTCCTTCGGGCAAGCTTTATTTAAGTCCGTGTAATCAATACAGACTCGCCATTTCCCATTCTGCTTCTGGACTAGCACCACATTCGCCATCCATTCAGGGTAATCTATCTCGAAGATGAAATCTGCAGCCAACAACTTTGCAATTTCTTCATCAATAATCCTCTATCGCTCTGGTGCAAAAATCCTTCTTTTCTGTCGAACCGGTTTCTTTGACTGGTCTACCTCCAACCTATGCTCTGCAATATGTCGGCTCACCCCGGGCATATTATTAGGTTTCCATGCGAAGATATCTGCATAACATCGTAGAAGTTCTATAAGGTTCATCCGGAGAGGCTCCGGCAGACCTGAACATATCTTCATTGTTTTGTTCTTCTTGCTAGGAATCAGCTTGAACTCTTCTGTCTCTTCAGCTGGCATAACCAACGACTCTGAACTACTTTCAGTAAAGGGCTTAATTTCTATCACCATAGTCTGCTTTTGCTTGCTAACCCCTACTCCCGAAGCAATTACAACATTCCGATAGCAACGTCTAGCCAGATCCAAATCCCCTGCCACCTCACCGACCCCATGTGTTGTCGGGAATTTGATCTTGAAGTGAGGAATTGACGTCACAGCTTGCAGAGCAGTCAAAGTAGGTCTACCCAATATGGCGTTGTAAGCCGAATCTACATGCACAACATAAAATTTAAACATTATTTCTACCTGTTGAGGAGACATACCAAAGATAACTGGTAACTCGATAGTCCCTGCAACTTTTACTGGATCATTACTAAAGCCATATAAAGGAGCCTCCTGCCCGACCTCCATCTTTTGCCCATTTAAATGCATCCTCTGATAAGCATGGATGTATAGAATATCAACAGAAGACCCATTGTCAATCATCATTCTCTTCATGTCCACTGCACCCACTTGTACAGTAATCACCAACGCTCCTTCATAGGGTTCGATGGGTTCTGAAGGGTAATCTTCATCGGTAAAAGATATGACCGTCCCTGGTTACGGTCTGTCAGTCTTCGGGAGCGCACCCGCCACTGACATAATCGAATCCAAATATCCACGTCTTTTCTTCCCTATCGTCTTTCCTGTTGTCCCCCCAGTAATAACATCAACGACGTGCCTCGATGGCTGATTCAGAGCAGGTTGAACCGGTTGAGCCACCTGAACAGACCGGCCAGTATTCGGCTGTTCCTGCTGGTGCTCTCTCCCTGCCACATATTGGACCAACACGCCACTTTGAACCTTCCTCTCCACGAACTCCTTCAAATTACAACATTCATTCGTGTCGTGACCAGATGCCTGATGATAACCACAATATTTGCGAGTATTGCCCGATCCCGGTTTAAGATTATCACGAGGGGGTTCAAAGTAAGGTTGGTTCCTGATCTGATCCAGAATAACAGCCCTATCCGTATTCAGTTGGGTGTATACCTTGTTCACCTTCTAGGTGGGAACAGGTGGACGATTTCCTCCTTGACGCCAATTGTTGTTGTACTTATTCGAGCTACCTTCTGGCCGATCATTATTCCCTCCACTCTTCCTCTGATCGCCTTCAATTTTATCCCTGTCTGTCTCCTTCAACCTGTCCGAAGAAGGACACTTTAAGCTATTCATAGCTTCTTCTACCACAATATAGCCCTCACCTTTATCAAAAGCTTCGGCCAAACTCTTCGGGTGGTGAAACATCAACTTCTTCACCAACTTTTCTAATTTTATCAAGTCTAAACTGTTTTGAAAAAACCCGACAGCCTGAAGATCATTAAGATCTGTTACTTGACCGACTGCTTCCCTGAAGCGCTTCACATATTGGCCCAGGAACTCATTCGAATATTGTCGAACTTGAGCCAATGAACCGGTAGGCTTTCCTCTTCTTCTGTTGCTCCCAAAACGAGCATGAAATTTGCCACAAAGATCTATCCAAGACGAAACCGAATCTGAAGGCAAAGTTCCCATCCACTGCCTGATGTCTTTTCGGAGCGTCGTAACAAACGTCTGACACTTGGTAGCATCGGTAAAGTCGTAGTATTCCATCAACCAGTCGAACACTTAACTATGGTCATAGGGATCCCCAGATACATCATAACTTTTCATGTGAGGCAGCTTCTTAGTAGAATCAGCTTTCTCCCTAAGAATATCCGAGAAAAAAGGAGACGCCTTTTTTCCCAAAGTATCCTTTACTTGTTGGACTTCGGTCAGCTGTTTTCGAAGCTCTTTCAATTCTTTAACCAAAACGTTCACCCCTTCTGGCTGCAATGAGACTTCTTTCTCTGGAGAAATCTTTTTCTTTTGAGTAGACCGGCCTCTCCCATCCGAACCCACTGCTCTAGAAGGACTCCTTTGTTGACGAGTATCCACAGGGTGGTGTACCCTCAATGGATTCTCGGGAGTATGACTTCTGGATCTACTTCGGTGTAGAGCTTTGTCACTACGGTGAGAATACTCAAGACGGTGCACCTTCTTTGTATTCTCGGGTATGTACTCCCTGGACCTACTTCTTCGTTTGCTACCACCATGATCCTGAGAACCGATAGGGTGAGGTGCCCTCTTCGATACCTCAGGAGTACGACTTCTTGACCTCCTCTGATCCCGAGGCCGGCCTCGAGATATATGGGCAGAGTGTACATGCTACTTCCCTTCTCTTGGTTGCTTATCTATAGATTTGATACGCCCTTCAGACTGAACATAACTTGACGCCTCATCCTGCAGTTCGGCCATACGAAGCATCTGTTCCGCTATCTCTTCCCTCTGCTTCAGAAGAACCTCCAAAGCTTTATCTGCTTCCTCTGCCATCTTAGCCAGCTTGGAAGCCTTATCCTCTTGACCACTTCGATGTTGGGTTCTAGGCGGTGTACCTTCTACCCATTTTCGATCATGGTCACGTCCTTTGTCGGTTGCAAAAACCAATCTTCGTTTAGCATCACCATGAGCTCTCGAACGAGAACCTTCTGAAAAATGCTTGGAAGCCGTACTATCATGATCACTCTTTGAAGGACCCAAACGATCTTTGACAGACACTCGTTGTATAGACGAACTCACAGCCATCGGCTGTCCTTCAGGGGTAACCGTTCTACTTTTCACCATAACTTCCGACGTAGAACAACTGAAAAGTTGTGATTGAAAACTCAAGAACACTAGAAAAAAGCCCTCCTTCTAGCGCCAATGTTAACGCCAAGATCTTTCTACGCACCCCAATCACGTAAGGCACGTCCAATCCTGCACAGTAAACACGTCAATACCAGAAGCTTGACGGCTTGGACCGTCGGGGGGTAGCTCCAGCGTAAGAGTCAGTACAGGCTATCACAAGGTTAACAATGGAGAAAAATAATATCTAGTATCTTGAGAGAGAGAAATATCAGTTACCTTTTCTTGTGTGATATCATTGCCAACATATACTCTCACGTTTGGTTTCTCGTGCCACCCACTCTCCTCTGACACAGCCCCCCACCACCGGTGACCTCATTTAATGCATGCGCACCCACACTCCCATCCCATCACTATTTTCCAAATAGCCATTGATTAGATCCCATCCACATTAATGCATGGTAGAGATAACAGTCAACTGTTATCTTTTTCATCATCATCAGTCAAAGCCCAAAATGTAGATATTAGTCATCCAATGGGTCGACCCAACAATCCGGCCCAAGACTTTTAAGATCCAACAAAGCTAACCCACTGACTTGGGCCAACTGGCCCAGCCCAATATGTACAAAATATTATATAGCCCAACACTTATAATGGTTAAGCAATGGGATTCGTACCTATTTTATTTTTCCTTACACGGTTAATTGATACTTTATATTGCCCATATTGTTTAATATTTTCTTGTTTTGCGTATATTATTCTTTAAACTTACATTTTCAATAATTTTGATCTACTTGTTAATTGTCTCACACGTTTTCCTAACAAAATGAGTAGTAAAACTAATAAAATAACATTTTATTAAGTCTCTTATTTAAGAGTTAAAGTTAAAAATAGTGACAATTAATGTATACAAAAACAGAATTATGCTTACAAAATATCATTAATGAAATATTCCATCCGTTTTTAAAAAAATTGTAAGGAATATTAATTGAATATAAGATAAATGCATATTATAAAACTTATTTTAATATAATACTATACAGAACAAAAACTCATTAGTTATTACTATTATGAATATTAAAAGTCATATTAATATGAATAATAGAAGTAGTAGTATTACATCTGAGTAATATTAATATTATTAATAATAATACTATTATTATTAATATTAATATTAAAATAAATATTAATATTAATAATATATTCTTAGTATTATTAATATCAATATTCGTAAACAAATTCATTAACTTTTCAAAAATATTTTCATTAACATATTTACAAAAAAACATAACATAAATATTACAATGAAGGCTATTTTTTGGCTTAGGAATCCCTAGTACTCGATCGTTATTTCGCTTATTGTGGTTGATTTCAAAGCCGCAAATTGCACATTTTCGATGAGGCTTTGAAGGCATGATTTTCTTCTCGAGTGCACTCTTTAATCTAGATTGTTTTTTGTAACCCTTTGTTTGAAAAATAATAGGCGGTAAAAACTCATTTTCTTCTGCTTTCTCCTCTTCATCTTCATCTTCATCTTCTTCGTCATTATCGTAACCTATATCCTGAGGTAGATCTCCAACCGTGCGATCAATGTTGTTGTGACGCCCCCAAAATAGGCATACATCACCTATTCTGAGTCGCCAAATATATGGTACAGAATACAAATACAATCTTTAATATACAATAAGAGAGCTGTGAGTTTTAATACAAATATTGTCTTCTAGACAATATCCACTCTCAGAATAAGTCCTCATTACATTTATTGTCACACTATTTAATGTAATAGTGAGGACTACTAATACTATCATCTCGACCGGCCACTTCGTTCCCCGACTAGTCCCGCCACGCTTTTTTTCTGAAGAGAACAATGAAAGAAAGGGTGAGCTCAACTAGCCCAGTAAGAAATATTATGACTAAGATAATGCAGAATAAATTATCATTAATCTTCAACATTGTTAAACTGATAAAATACAATAGACATCAAGTTTAACTGCAACGGAACAAGCAATCCATTAGAAGAGTCAAGTAGAGAATAAAATCTACTATCTTCTATGATTTAAAAAGTTTTTCATCACTTTTATCGCTGGTACTCAGCTTAATAAATAATCCACATCATCAATTCATCCCTGCATTACAGGCTAAGGATATTATTTAGTATCACGACCACGAATTATTCATGCACTACAGGCCAAAGATAATTGTGTTTTCATCAACGGTCCTGATCATGCCATAAAACAATTCATCTTTGCTCCCTTGGCCGAAGAGAATCCATAGCCATAATCATACCAAAAACTGTCCATCAATGCACTACGGGCCAATGAGGACTTTTTCCACATCATTTGTAACATTACGGTCATGATTATACCGAATAATCCCTGGTCATAATCATACCAAGTCCATCTATGCAGTATAGGCCACAGATGACTTTCAACAAAATATAAACATGAGGATGATGACAATAATATAAGAATTCAATAAAACAAGTTCAAGAATTAAATTATCCAGGAACTAATAATGTCCAAATTGTCAACATGATACTTCTTTGTAGAGTAAAATTCAAGAATGCTCAGAAGAATATTTCTATGAAAAGATACTGGATGAAGCGCAAATATCAAGGATATTCCACTAATTTCATGGAGTATAGAAGTCAAAACTTTAACCAACTGAGTATAATAAAGAATGGAATAACAAAAAAAATCACCATGCATGAGTACTTCGCATAGACAAGTTATTCTAACAGAATAATAAATAACGAAACCAGGTCAGGCGTAATACGCACCGATAGGATATTCCAACAGAATAATAAATAATGGAATAACAACAGAAATCACCATGCATACGGTACTTCGCATAGATAGGTTATTCCAATAAAATAATAAATAACGGAACCCGTGTCAAAGCGTAAATTGCATGCATGTGATGTTCCAAATGTAATAATAAAGAATGGAATAACAATGTAAATCACCATGCATGTGGTACTTCACATAGACAAAGTTATTCCAATGTAATAATAAATAATCGGAACCAGTCCCACAGAAAGCATATGACAAAATATTTCAAATGTAATAATAAAGAATGGAATAACAGAAGAATTTCACCAAGTATAGGGTAGACCGCGTATACAGGTTATTCCAACAGAATAATAAAGAACGGAATAACAGAAGAATTTCACCAAGTATACCACGTTTACAGGTTATTCCAACAGAATAATAAAGAATGAAATAACAGAAGAATTTCACCAAGTATACCACGTATACAGGTTATTCCAACAAAATAATAAAGAATGGAATAACATAAGTTCTCTTCATGAATACGAAAGAAATAATACCCCTTACGAGTACAACAAACAGAATCCCTTACCTTTGAAAGAAGAGTACTCCGACTGGTAGGGCGAGGATATACTCGAAGAAAACTTGCACTACGCTCAAAGATTTCTTAAACTCCAAAGAAATACGCTCAAGATTATAGAAGAAGAATTCTCTCTATAGTTTCTCTCTCTAGAGTTTCAGTGAATCTGTAAGAAATAATGAAGGAATGAACTTCTATTTATAGAAGAATGGATTGCATAGTAACTAATTCATGAACGGTCCAGATTGATTTACTTTTAATCGGACGGTCCAGATTTAAAGCAAAATCTTTTAAATAAAATATAATATATTCTATTTATAATCTAATAAAACGAATAACTTTATAAAAGTATTCTGTTTTATATAAAAAGATTTTACTATGCAAAACACTATCAAGCACTATATCGTAATAAAATATAATATATTCTATTTATTGTCTAATAATAAAGCAGATAACTTTATAAAAGTATTCTATTTTATATAAAAGATTTTACTATTAGCCTAATAAAATGAATAACTTAATAAAAGTATTCTGCTTTTATATAAAAAGCTTTTCCGCTTTTATTACACTAATAATACTAATAAAACAAAAATTATATATATAATATAACAATCGAATGATAATTGAATCAAATAATATGTGAGATACTATGCAACAACTATCAGTAGCAATAATTGAACAAAAGCCGAGTGTTTTCTCACGTGTAAGCATCAATAATCAATACCGCAGTGCTACTACGCAACCACGCCAGACATCAGACTTTTTTACTACCGAGCAATTCAACAGTATTAACGGTAAAACTTCCGCCGTTATTTTCATAAAACTATTTTTGTCGTTTTCTCAATCCGACAATAATTTCGTTGTGGGGTCCACCAACGATTGTGCCGTCATACGAATATTCCCTGTTAAAACGAATATTCCCCAACCAATCGAATATTATATAACAACTTGCATACTTTGCAAAATTTATAAATACTACCCACAACTATAACATTATCTCAAATTTCACACCATAATATTAAAAAAAATATTTCGAGAAAATTAAATCTTTATTCGTAAAATTTGGGATTTTACAGTTGTCGTCTGTCAGTTCAGTAATATTCTCATCCGGATCATACTGGTCAACCAACGATTTTCCTGATGCATTCAGTTTAAGAACAATTTTGTAACCTCAAACTGAGCAAGCAGCTTTGCTCGCTAACTGCTGGTAATCACTCATTAAATGATTATAGCGCATTGCTTGATCTTGTTCGAAGTCACCAGCTGTGGACACTACAAAAATAAGGGTCATTGGCGGCGGGCTCATTGCCGACTGCCACATCCCTGTCGATAATAAGGTCAATCTCGACGGGCTAACCATCGCCAATGTATGCCGTCGGTAATGGACTTATTATTTGGCGCCAGACTTTCCCGGTGGAGGGAAATCTCATTGGCGACGGTACTAATGTTAGCATCGACGGTAATGCCATCGAGAATGAGTCTATATCGACGGGGTCTTTTATTTTAAACCCTGGTTCGAAGGCAACGATTATATTTTTCATTCCCTCTCTTATTTTCTGGTTCCATCGCGATTTGGCCATTTCACCCCAATTGATTCTAAGCTAATATATCAGAGCTTTTGATTCTTAGCTAGCTCAATCGATTTGTCCAATTGAATCTGGTTCCTCGCTCATCATTTTCACCCAAATTATCACCACTTTAGTTCGTTTGCCCGCCGCCGCCCGACCATTACCAGACGCCTATCGCCCATTTTCAGAACTTCGCTCATCATTTCGCCCCCAGTTGATTTTACAGTTGTTCTACACTTCATTTTGGTAAATTTTTCAATTCCATTTAACACTTCTATATATATATCACAAACATCCTTAGTATTGGCTTAGCTAGTTCATTCAGGATACTTATTTTTTCTACTGTCTTTTATATAGATTTGATAGTCATTATGGTATGGCTAGGTCATTCCCTAAATTCAGGTGTTGCAACTTTACTGATGATGGTGGTCTTTAATTCGTTAAATGATAACCTCGAACACGATGGCAGGAAAAAGCAAAAACTATTATCTATCAAAAACCTTAGGAGTATTATACAAAATACAGAACAAATTTGTAGGCTAGTCCATAACCTACTCCACATGAGTTATGGTGTATATCCCTTACACATTTTAAACCCCTCTTTACAATAAAGAAAATACTTTATAAAAAAATTAAATTGATAATATCTTTATTTCATAATGCTGAATTGTTTACCCAATTAATTTCTTTCATTTGTTTGTAGGGTGAGTGGCACCAAAATACTGATTATCCAACTGAACCTCTTGATTGGTACTTTTCATTTCTTTCTTTCTTTTTTTTGCTAAATTTAAACTGTATTAAAAAGAAAGAAAATGTACAAAGTAAATGGGTCAAGCCTCAAACTATAGGACAAGCCCTATGATGACAAAAGTAAACCAAAGTCAAACATATATTGGTTTGGAAAGGTATTTTGAACCTCTCAATTTTCTCTGTCTCCACTTATGTTGAAGTATAAATGTTATAGATTCGTTTGTTTCAGTTGTGTTTGATTATCTCGTAACCATGTTTGTTTTTAATCTATCTTCCCCTTCATGCCTTGTTGTCTTCCTAATAATCTGATTATCTTGAGCTTCTGCTTTCTGCTGGCAATCAAAGCCATATTGTAGAGGTTGCTTTACATATATCAAACCATTTGAGCCTCTTTTGTTGTTGGATGTGATTCGAGGGCCATATTAGTCCTTAGTGATTACGCTTCATTTATTAAAATCCTTTGGTTTAAGTGGTCAACATATTAACATACACTACTAGAAAATCAAATTTATAGCGACGATTAAATCGGCCGTCGCTATAGCCACAAGATCGTCGCTAAAAGTTTTAGCGACGGCCACGATCGTCGTCATTATAGAGCCCGGTCAGTAAAAAAGCTTATAGCGACGGTCTTTTGGCCTATAGCGACGATCATGAACCCTAGCTATAGTCATGGCAAAATCGTGTATTTGCTCTTTACTAATGGTCGCTGAGAGCTATAAGCGACGGCTCGGTGACCGTCGCTATAGGGATGTGTTATATAGAACACTATAACTACGGTCGATGACCGTCGCTATAGCCTTTTCATATTTAAAAAAAAAAAATTGTGTACATTTATCCAATAAATACAAATACAATATAAAATAAAACATAAAAAATTATTGTATACATGATTTAAAATCATTCACATTACAATTACAATAATTACAATCTTCTTCGAGAAGGCTAACTCATCAGTATCAAGCATTAAGTTACAATAACAATGAGAATGACCAAGATTCTATTATCGCAGAAAGCGGATTACATATCATATTACTACATATATCTCGCTGACAAAGCTTTGCTTGTGAGATTCTTTGGATCCCGATCCTCCAACGCCTTCTTATCTTTTTTCTCTTATCTCAACAAGGAATTAATGGTGTGAATTATTGTATACATGTAAGTTTTGTTTATAGATATATGCAACAAGGAAACAAAGATATACCTAAAAATTGGTCTTTGCTGCTCTCGCCTCTAAGTTACACATTATAGCTTTTTCATTAGAATTGCCTAATGATCTTGTTGGAAAATGGAAGCTAAATATAACGAAGGGTAATACTACTACGCGTTCCTTGCCGATACCATTCTTATGCTAAATGAAGCAACACTTCCAACAAAAAAGTTGCCTAAAATTGTTTGAAGCGCTTGATAAACATTATTGTCAATAGCTTTCTCTTTACAATTCATTTTAATTTTGAATAAAAAAGAAATTGTCTCTATAACTCATTGGTCACAAGCATACAAAAAGGCCACAAAAACGCAGGGCATAAGATAGGCTTATTCCTAAAAAGTCAATTGACCCTTTTGTTTTATATGATGCATTCTTGAACACATAACTTGTTTGCAAAGACATAAACAAATCACATATGCACCAAGTTCGGGGCAAGAGACAGAGGCATAAACAAACACAGTTGCATTTTGATGGTTAAAACAAGGATAAAGGAGAAATGTAACATAATAACAACCGAAGTTTTCCATCACGTAATTGTGTTTAAGATACTTATCCTTCTCCAGATTTTTTTCCCCAAATCACCATCTGAGGAGTTGTGGCAGAAATATTGGTCTTGGTCAACAACTTTAAAGCATACCTAAAAGAATAACTTTTATTACTTCTTTTCCCGTCTCTAGATAATCTCAAATATATTCTTGCTCAAATTCAGTACAAGAGGGTAAGACTTTTTCAAAACAACTCTAGCTAGCTCAACAAAGTTTTCAATTTTATAAGTAAAACAAAATTGTTGGTTTCACAATCAGAGAAGCAACCATTAATCAATTAAAAGGAAAAAGGTTAGCTAGAGTGTATGACAACTAACCTTAAGTGCTTCCCTTCTGTACATCATAATGCCTCCAAAGACTACCGCCAAGAGCACATAATTGAGAAAAAGATCGAAGTTGGTGCATTAATTCCTAAGATACACAAAAAAAACATATCAAAATTAGAGTGCACGGTTAAAAAACACAGTTTTCATGCTACTCCTTTTGTTTCAAAATAAGATATATATTTTCAATTTTAGTCAGCTCTAGGAAAAAAAAATACAATTTAGAACTATAAAGTGACATGATGTCTCTTAATTTGACATTATTTTATTATTATAATTTTAGCATTACACCACCACTACTATATTCTTTAGCTAATACTACAGTACAATCCTTAAAAAGTCGTTGATTTAGAAGTATATCTAGTTTTGGAAAAGAGGAGTAATATCAAATTTATAATGGAAAAAGAAAAGGTAAAAATGTAAACACGTGATAATCAACATAAAAAATTGAATATAATCTTAGGATTAAAAATCAAATAAATTTTATTGGTAAGGTAGAAAAAAAATCAATTACCTTAAACTTAGAAAAAAAAGTTATTATTGGTAAGGAATGCACTAAATCCTAAGCTAAACTTACATGTATATCTGTTTCCTTGTTGCATATTATTGTTGCAGATCATATTACTACATATATCTGTTTCTTTTTCTCTTAAGGCTTTTACTGTGCACAATAAATTATATTTAATAACCTATTAATGGTGTGAATATATAAACAAAATAACATAACAGTTAAATGGTAATTGAATCTCTACAAGAACAAAACAGCCAATGGAGGTATACATGGCAGAAGAAATTATTAAGTACCTGTACAAGGAATGCACTAAATCCACTGTTAAGTTAGCTATCATTTTTGTTGATCAAGTTGTCTGCTCTAAAACTTAAGGGAAAAGTCGGCGTGCTCCTCCCTTCTCTCCATTGCTCACCCAACTTTCAAGATGATGTGTTTTAACCCTAGTGACCTTTAATATATAACAAACCGCCACATGTGCTTCTTGTCTTTCCCAGATTCAAACATTGCTTTGCTTTCTTCTCCCAGGGATTCCTGACTCTGTTTGAAGAGAAATTCAAAGTTTACTCAATTCTATTCAAATTCAATTATACCTGACTCGGTGAATGAATTGTCGCTTGGTAAAATCTTGAGGCTAGGATTTGATCAAACCTTTGAATATGACTTCAGCATAACAACTTTCAGAATGGAGAATAGTGTGAGATATACGTCATCAACAATAAATTTATATACAATTTTCAACGGTGAAGACAAGAGCTGCCAG
The DNA here is from genome assembly GCA_020205615.1 of Panax quinquefolius. Classification (NCBI taxonomy): domain Eukaryota; kingdom Viridiplantae; phylum Streptophyta; class Magnoliopsida; order Apiales; family Araliaceae; genus Panax; species Panax quinquefolius. The sequence goes on from CM035154.1 coordinate 142,614,376, forward strand.
AGCAGAACATTATTTGATATTTACACTGTAGATAACGAATTAATATACAAGTACATGAAAAGTCTATATTGACAGCTGAAGGAGCTTATACTTGTTGAGCTTCCAGACAAGTGTTCCTTCCATACAACCAACTTGTTCACAAATTTTCTTCAACTCAAAACAATTAATACTCCTAGAACCGTATACGAACCTCACCATCACCAAATTGGGGTTTTCCTTTTATCATAACCAAGAGAGAAATTGGGGGTTCTTGTTTTCAACAGTATAATAAAAATTAAAACACAAAACAATATATTACGATCAATAATACGAAATTATTATTTATTTATTCATCAATTACGATAGTGAAATTTTCAACGAAATAAATTGAAAACTCAGCGATTTCATGGTCGATACCAATTTGGTGGATTCGGTGATGATGCAAGTGATATCGTTGAGAGGAGGAAGAGGTAAAGGATTACGCAAATGGTCTGGCCTCTATTCTCCGAAAGAGCACTTCTTCACAAGATCAAATTTCTCTCCTTCCAATCGATTTCTATCTTTAACAAATCTATTCTGCAAATGGTTTGATTCTTCGCACAAAAATTGAAATAATTAAACAAAAAAAACAAACCCTAAATTTTGCTCTAACAGATCGATTAGATCGACTTGTGCTTCTGCCTTTCTATCGGAGCGACTTGTGCTCCGGTATCTTTCATCTTTGTCGTAGCAGTTTCTTCCTCTTCTTTTTGCTCCTAATCGTTCTTTGGCCATTTAGGGGTTGGGTAAAATGATTTTGTCATATGACATTTACTATTGGGTATGAGAGATTTAGGGATGGTTTGAGATTTAGAGACTTGAGAGGATCGAGATTTAGTATCTTGATATCTTTTTATGTCTATAAGCGTTGTCAAGCGGCGACCCTCGCAATAGAGCTCTGCTTTCTCTCTATACTGACTACCAATCCATGATCAGCTTTCTATAGACACCCTATACCGACTTGGTTCCCGTCTCGATCACGCTATAGCTCGTCGCTATAGGTTAAATTTTTAGTAGTGATAGACAGTGCACAATGTAAATGCGGTTTCCCCTCTTTTTAACCTGGTTGTTTGTTTCGCCCATGCTTATATATGTTATATGATGTTTTATGGTTAGACATGGTCATTTTATGTGTTAATGAGCTTCTATGTCAGAGGAAATCAAAAACAGTTTTTACTCCAAGAACCATAAAATTTCAGTCAACTTTGGAAATGTCTTTGTTTCCAAGAATCAAAAACAACTTTCTCAATATAAATTACCATGTCTTTGTTTCCAAAGTGTTGCTTAATTAAAATGGTAGCATTGTGTTATTCTAAATATGTTCTACCCACATGACTTTAATATGTAGTCTTTGATTTTGTATACTCATGAGAATCGATGAATTAATTTCTTTTATTGTGGTTCATAATTCATTCTCAATATAGTATTCCTTTTGCTCTAGGAAATAGTTCAATTTCATACGTGCATATTTTCATATAGTTTAGGAAGCTTAGAAACCCGTTTGAGATTCACTTAGTATGAGTGAATCTCAAATAGTCCCCTGCTTTGGGATCGTTTCTTGTATGTTTCGATCTCACTTAGGTTTGGTGTTAACGACTTGAGCACGCCTTTATATTTTTGAATTTTCTATCAAGATATATCTCTTAATGTTCTTCGGGTGCATATTTAGACTACGATGTGTTAGTCTATTTCGTGTACTTGAAGACCATGAGGAGGTGCTGCCGAAATTTCTGAAAAATTTAAAGATGTGTTCAAATTGTTGGCATCAGTGAGGCGACACATCTAGGAATGGGATAGAAGCCTGACCCGTTAGAGGTGGAGATGAAGTTAGGAAACTCATAAGCTTGCATATACATTAACTTGGAGACTTGATTGTGTTTGTCTGACTTTCCATATATATGGCAGACAGTTGTCCGAGATGTCGGTTGATCGAAGTTGGATGGAACGTAGGGTAGCCACTGATAAGAGTGGGCTTAGCTCTGAGTATCGTAGTGAGGTTGAACAGTTTCTCAACTTCGCGTTTGAGCAAGTCAGCGACGATGAGATCAGATGTCCTTGTAAGAGGTGTGTGAATGAAGTATGGAAGGAAAGGAGTGATGTCATGTGCGACTAATTTGCGTATGGGTTTCATGGGGAAACCTGGTTGGATGAATATGAATCAGAACCGGAATCCAGAGGTGACGAAACCTTTGACTGTACTAACATGATAGTCGAAGTTGTTGGTTCATACTTCCAGTAGAATACAGACAGGGATGGCAGTAGCATCGAGCAAGAGCCGAATGATGGGGCTAAGGGTTTCTATGAGTTATTGCATGAAGCAATGACCCCCATCGTATGATTCAAGACGAAAAGCACAATTGCCTTATCTGCCCGTGACTAAGTTTTTATACTTCAAGAACGAACACGATCAGTATGTGAGAGGGTTTTAATGAATCATAAGCATTGTGAAGGAGTGCTTACACGCAGGCAATAAGTTACCGGAGTCGTACTATGATGTGAAGAAAATGGTCAAAAGGCTCAATCTAAGGTATGAGAAGATTGATGCTTGTGAGAATAACTGTATATTGTATTATGGTGATGTTAACTGACGCACCCGACAGATAGACTTGAGTGGAAAATTTTTGATAGCAAGCACCCCTCGTTTGCTGAAGAGGTTCTCAATGTTAGGCTTGGACTTGCGACGGATGGGTTTAATCTGTTTACCGAGCCTTACACAAAGCCCTACTCAACTTGGCCGGTGATTATTGTTGTGTATAACCTCCCGCCTTCGACGTGCATGAAAATGTTAGGTTTGTAATATTCAAGAACGCAATCAAATTGCATAAATTAGCGGAAACGTGTAAAAATCAGAGTTTAAAATTTTACAAACCATATACCCGGATCACCCTTTATACACAATTACTAATTAAACGAAAAAGATAACGAATAAGAATCATACCCTTGAAGATCGAGCTTCCTCAGGTACAAGTTCACCTCCAATCCTTTTCGCGTTCAACTTGAATCCACCGGGTTTGGTTCCTTCCTTTGATCAACGTTAGCCACCCAAGTGTTTGGCCTCTAGAGGTGATCCACCAAGGAAGAAGAAGGATTTAAGAAGATGGGTATTTGGCTCAAATCCTAGTTTTCTATCTCTATAGAAAAGAACGTACTCTCCAACTATTGGAATTATCACGTAGTCTTGATATCTGATATAAGACTCCTCTTATAAAGATATCAAGTAACCCTATTAAATAAGGTATAATTTAATTAAACTCTTTTAATTAAATGGGCTTCTTATCTTATTAGGGATAATTAATTAAACTCCTTTAATTAATTTTCCCTCCTAATCTTATTAGGAATAAATGAGAGTACTTATATTAAATTAATTCCTAAACTCTTTTAGAAATTAAAATAATAATAATAATTGTAATAATATTAATAAGACTCCTCTTATTAATTTATATTTAATATTTCTAAAATATTAAATAATAAATATTAAGCTATTTAATTTATTCTATCACCATAGATTAAATTAAATATACATAACATATTATTACGATTATGCCATTAACTTCTTAAATAATTATTCTTCCTTTTATGGTGTGACCCTTTAGGTTCTCCATATTAAACCTATTTGTGAATAAATCAATTAGAACAATTCTAATCTTATTTAAATAAATAAATTAAATAATTAATTTATTTAAATAAATAATATTTATTCTACAATAGGGATAAGCCTCCTCAATGATCAACGACTTTCCGGATAATATAGATTTCAACATTAATCATAAAAGAACCTTTGAGTAAATAGTTACCGTGCAAATTCAATCCTTCCACCATACAATGTCCCAATTAAATGTAAGACATGAAATTACCACAAGTCTTATTTTATTTAATTATATGTATTTCGACTCTTAAATGCACAACTCAAAATAATGCAAATTAGAAACTCCTTTCTAATTTCATTCGCCTTAACCAAGGACTCTTTGGATTGTCATTTATCGAATCACATAGGACATTTCTCTTCTTTTAATAGAAGTGGTAGATTCTTTATTGATCATACATTATCTCCATGTACAACTTATTATACCAAGCATACCCTTTGATATACCCTAAGGGTCTTAAGGAATAAGTCAAAGTATAACTCATCATACACAAGATACTATGATGATCTCAAGTCCAAGGATCACTTGTATTACTATCACTACAGAATTCCTATCGACAGCAAGTAAAACTCCATTAGGTATTCCTTAGCGAGCCACGTTCAGTGAACTTATTCTCTAATAAGCACCTACATATTTGCTTTAGTGTCTCCACACAAATGATCATGAGATCAATCGTCCTCATCCAATGAGCAAGCAACGTATGTACCAATCTATCCGGATTCACTAATCCCCAATTTAGTAATCCAATGATTGGGAACTATTTTAGTTTAATTTTTCTAAGAATTTAGATCTCATTAGAATGATCATCATCATTATTCTAAAAGCATTGCTTAAAACTATGGGTTTATCACATATTATAAAACAGCATCATGTAGATAATTAAAAGCCTTTAATAAATTAATACTTTTTATTAATAAATGAATAAGATTGTTATAAAGTATATGCTTTATCATCAAACATGATTGGCTTGTGTGCATATTACTTTCAGAAAGATCCCTACATGTTCATACCTTTACTGATTTCGGGTGATAAGAGTCCGAGTAAAGACATCAATGTATACCTCAGGCCGTTAGTTGATAAGTTGAAGATGTTGTGGGAAAAAGGGGTTCAAACTTATGATGTATCTCTTAAGCGTAACTTTGACATGAGGGCGCCTTTCTTGTGGACAATAAATGACTTTCCGGCGTTAGGAATGATCAGTGGATGGTCGACTCACAGGGGCTTGTCATGTCCCGTGTGCATGGGGTCAGTTAAAGCAGTGCGGCTCAAACATGGGGGGAAAATGAGTTTCTTTCCAACATCCAGACAGTTTTTGCTAATTGAACATCGTTATCGACAGATGAGTAGACAATTCAATCGAAAACCAGAGAAACGTCAAGTACCTGGCCGTCTTTCTGGGTTAGCAGTGTTGAGTTGGATTAGTCATTTGAAGTTTCCACCTCCAGAGAAGAATCATAGATTAGAGCGAGCTTATGGTTATGACAAGGTTCACAACTGGACACACAGATCCATGTTCTTTGACCTGCCTTATTGGGTTACACTCTGCATCCGTCATTGTTTAGATCTGATGCATACTTTGAGAAGAACGTGTTGATAATATTTTTTATACGATTCTAGATGCCATGGTAGAACAAAGAATGAACAACAAGTCGAGGCTTGATTTGGTAGAAATGAACATTAGGGAAGATCTGTGGGTCATATCGGAGGGTAGTAAAATGGTAACGCCTAAAAGTCGAATATACTTTGACCAGGAACAGCTTGATATTGATATGTAATTGGATCAGTGGACTGAAGCTCCCAGATGGATATTCTTCGAATATAGCAAGGTGTTGTAAAGTTGAAGAGCTGAAGTTTCGGGGTCTCAAAGGTCATGATTGTCTCGTATTCATGCAGAAGTTGATCCCTGTGGCATTTATCGACTTGTTACCAAAATATGTGGTTGAAACACTGACAGTGCTTTCTAATTTCTTCAAAGATCTATGCTTGACGGAGCTTCAGGTCAAAGACATAGATAAAATAGAGATGCAGATAGTGGAAATAATGTGCAAGTTAGAAATGATCTTCCCTCCATCGTTTTTTGATTCAATGGAGCATTTGCCTATTCACTTGCCATACGAAGCTAAGTTTGGCTGTCCCGTATAATATAGATGGATGTATCCATTCGAGAGGTAATGACATTAATGTTTTTAATACGGTAAAATGTTCATTCTTTTTTGTTAATCTATATATCACATAGGTATATGCGACGTCTAAAGAAAAATGTGGAGAATAGAGCCCGTGTAGAGGGGTTAATTGCTGAAAGTTATGTTATGGAGGAACTTGTTAATTTCTTCTCGTTGTACTTTGAGTCGAATGTTCAGACAAAGCACAATCGCTTACGTCAGAAGCAGGCTGTTGCGCACGAGGAAATTAGAGAATTAACGGCCTTTAGTCATCCTGTACGCCCATTCAGCGGTAAAAATAGGCAATTCTTGATGATAGTGAGTATGCAGCTGCCACATTGTATGCACTTGTCAACATGAATGAAGTAGCGCCATACATTAAGTAAGTAGTCATAACTATATATGTCTGGTGTAACTGTGTCAAGTTCCTTTACAAATACATTAAGTATATAACCGTGCTGCAGTCAATATGATGCTGAAGTACGTGAAGCATATCCGAGTATATCGGACGGGGATTTGCAAAATTTGAGAAATGGACAATTTGTGCAATGGTTTAAAGATCATGTAAGTCTAACCTTTACAAGTTCAATGAATACACCGTCATAGATTTATTCTTATGGCGTAATTAACTTTATAATATGTTGTGTTAATGTACATTAGGTCATCGCAAATTAGTTAGCTGACAATCGGCTAAAGCTTATAGCCGACGGCCCTGAAAGATCTGTAGATACTTATACATGTTGCATTGTCAACGGTTACAGATTTAAGTGTTGCGATATTGGGGAAGTCGCTTCTACTGATTCTGGTGTTGTGGTGAAAGGTAGCTGCTATGATAACATTTGGGATGACTGGTATGGATGATTGCTAGAAGTTGTCGTTCTCAAATATTGGGGTCATAAAGAATTAGTTTGCTTCAATTGTCATTGGTTTGATGTTGAGAATGGAGTTAAAGTAGATAAAAAATCAAATCGAATGTTCATTAACATTAAGTCAAAACTAAGACTGATGAGTGGTATGGACGAGCCTTTTATTTTAGCAAGTTAAGCAACACAGGTGTACTACGCGCGGAGTGTTAAGACTCCTGTAAGCCCATGGCATGTTATTATAACCATCAAAGCCCGTGATTTTCAAGGCACAACTCTTCGTCTAGACGATGAACCTTTACAAGTCGAGTCTACTAGTGTCACACCTGCTGATGTGACAATTATTAGTGAGTCTAGTGAAGAAGAGGATGATGTTGTCGCTGTCGAAAGTGAAGACGATGTTGATGAGGTAGATATAATTAAAGAAATCGTTGAGGACGACGAAGATGGTGATGACAACGATAGTGAAGATCTACTGCTCGAAGATGACGATTCTGATATTGATGGATTTGACGATATAAATGATTAGTAGTATGTACTCTTTGTGTCCTTTTAGTTGTATTCAAATGTAATATTTTGCAGTAGTGCAATCATTATCTTCAACTTATATTAATCTACTAAATAAGGTGTTAGTTGTTTTAGGTTACTATTTATGCTGTATCCTTTTAGGTTACTATTTATGTTGCATTCTTTTAGTTGTATCTGTATGTTATCCTCTTTGTTACTGTTCACAAATATAGTATTTACGAATGTTTAATAATATTTTTTTATGCATTGACAGTATACATACATATAACGTGCACACCACACGACGATCGTGGTGGGCGTGCAGGTCGTGGGGGCCATGACGATTCTACACGTGATGATCAGGCCGGATCGTCAGGTATAAGTACATATTTTATTAGGATATATATTATTATTTTTTATTTTATATTGTATTGACAGTATATTCGTTTATATAAATATTGATGTATTTCACTACATAGGTGATCGACGTGAGCCTCATGAGGACTCTAGCACGCGTGGCTTGATAGGGAATCCCCCCCAAGCGCCGCTTATATGTCGTGTTGGGACTCATAGGTAATTTCACAATCCTATATAGTATTACTATAACATAAGTATTTAGTTCTTATATATTCTTTGTAATTTGCAATGTATTAATTTCAATTGTAGTATCCTTGACGCCACGCCAAGGAACACGTTGCTTGGGATCATCCGCAACCGATTCTCAAGCCCGTGGATGAGGTGGGCGGATGTGGATGACCACACACGTCAGCTGATTATTTCTGAGTTTAGGGTAAGATGTCAATCATTCATATGCTAGTTTTATATTCCATTTGAATATATTGTTACCTCTTTGATTTATGTTGTCTACTAAGCTTCTTAATGTGTAATATGCAGAGATATTATCGTTTTGAGGACGGGAAGGAAGCCCATGGCATGATTGTTCTGCACAGATACATAGAGTTGAATTGACACAAGTGGGTCTACGACTAGAAGAAGAAGGCCCAGACGAAGATGGCTGATGGAAAGACACTTAAGGATGTCTGGCCAGATTTCATATCTGCTGCGGTGTGGGACCAGTTATGCAGCATTTGGGACGGCAAGGCCTTTAAGAAGATTTTGGCACAGCGTTCAGCTTCCCGACAGCAGAGTCGTCTCCCACACTGCACTGGGTCTCAGTCGTACGACCTTTACCGGGAGAGACTCGAGGTGAGTTTAAAGCATGCACCCACCCGCTTGGAGTTTTGGTGGCACGCCCACCAAAAGAAAGGTGACAATGGTTATATCTCACCTGAGGCAGAACGCATTGCTATAAGTTATTTAATTCTCTTATTTAGTATGTATTTAAAATTCGGATATTCTTTTGTATTATTTCATTTTATACTTTGCGTATCATCTACTAATGTGTTTTTTTTCAGTGACGGTTCGAGGATCTTGCAGTGGCCTGAGGCAGCGTGAGAGAGTGACACTCTCAAGAGATGAGTCTACGCATGCGGACGAGGAGATAGAGGATTGGTTGCATGCTTCTGAGAGACCAGAAGAAGGGTAAAGTTCTGGCATTCCCCATGTCCCACCTTACCCTAGTCCCTGTGAGAGATCTCATGACGCCCACCCACCTGGAGGTAGTGGTGCGAGTGGATCGAGACCACTACCCTTCATTATCCGGCAACTTCTTCCTATGGATCATGAGGGGTGTGCATGGCGAGGTGTTGTGTGCGGTCGAGCGCACCATCACTCGAGCGGATCTACCAGCTGGCTCAGGAGGTTGTCCACGGCTCTATCGATCCTACAGCTGCCGTTGATGACCTCATGGGTGTAGTACGGGAGGAGGCCATCCGCGTATGTGCAGTTGTCTTGGCCAACATCTTCCAACCACATATTCGACAGGTAACAAAATTAAATTCTGTATTTCCTTATTTAATTTATGTAATTTGTAATTGTATTGCTTAGATAAACTTAAGATAAAACCCTAACTTCTATTATGAAACCTGCCTCGGCCGACTGAACGCTACACAAACACACACATAGCACCACGTAGGTATTAGACACGCGTTACAACTTATGGGACTTAATTATGACATACGGAGATCGAGTTATCGCCCAGTTTGCAAAACTCGCCAACACTTAGGCAAAAAGCCAAAAAAGAGCCCAAAACTAGCCTCGGCCGTCCGAACGCCACACAAACACACACATAGCACCGTGTAGGTATTAGACACGCGTTACAACTTACGGGACTCGATTCCGACACACGGAGACCGAGTTATCGCCCAGTTTGCAAAACTCGCCAACACTTAGGCAAAAAGTCGAAAAAGAGCCCAAAATCCGCATCGGCCATCCGAACGCCACACAAACACACACATATAATCGCGTAGGTATTAGACACGCGTTACAACTTACGAGACTCGATTCCGACATACGAAGACCGAGTTATCGCCTAGTTTTCAAAACTCGCCAACACTTAAGCAAAAAGCCAAAAAAGAGCCAAAAACCTGCCTAGGCCGTCTGAACGCCACACAAGCACACACATAGCACCGCGTAGGTATTAGACATGCGTTACAACTTACGGGACTCGATTCCAATATATGGAGACCGAGTTATCGCCCAGTTTGCAAAACTCGCCAACACTTAGGCAAAATGCCAAAAAGGAGCCCAAAACCCGCCTCGGTAGTCCGAATGCCACACAAACACACACATAGCACCGTGTAGGTATTAGACACGCGTTACAACTTACGGGACTCGATTTCGATATACGGAGACCGAGTTATCGGCTAGTTTACAAAACTCGCCAACACTTAAGCAAAAAGCCAAAAAAGAGCCCAAAACCCATACCGGCCGTTCGAACGCCACACAAACACACACATAGCACCACGTAGGTATTCAAAACGCGTTTCAACTTACGGGACTCGATTCTGACATACGGAGACCGAGTTATCGCCCAGTTTGCAAAACTCGTCAACACTTAGGCAAAAAGTCAAAAAAGAGCCCAAAACCAGCCTCAGCCGTCCGAACGCCACACAAACACACACATAGTACCGCATAGGTATTAGACACGCGTTATAACTTACGGGACTTGATTCTGACATACGGAGACCGAGTTATCTCCCAGTTTGCAAAACTCGCTAACACTTAAAAGAAGCCCAAAACCCGCCTCGGCAGTCCGAACTCCACACAAACACAGACAAAACATCGCGTAGGTATTAGACACGCGTTACAACTTACGGGACTCAATTCCGACATACGGAAACCCAGTTATCGTCCAGTTTGCAAAACTCATCAACACTTAGGCAAAAAGCCAAAAAAGAGCCCAAAACCCGCATCGGCCGTTCGAACGCCACACAAACACACACAACACCATGTAGGTATTAGACACGCGTTACAACTTATGGGACTCGATTCCGACATACGGAGACCGAGTTATCGCCCAGTTTGCAAAACTCGTCAACACTTAAGCAAAAAGACGAAAAAGAGCCCAAAACTCGCCTCGGCAGTCCGAACGCCACACAAACACACACATAGCACCGCGTAGGTATTAGACACGCGTTACAATTTACAGGACTCGATTCCGACATACGGAGACCGAGTTATCGTCCAGTTTGCAAAACTCGCCAACACTTAGGAAAAAAGCCAAAAAAGAGCCCAAAACCCGCATCGGTCGTTCGAACGCCACACAAAAACACACATAGCACCACGTAGGTATTAGACATGCGTTACAACTTACTGGACTCGATTCTGACATACGGAGACCGAGTTATCTCCCAGTTTGCAAAACTCGCCAACACTTAGACTTCTCAAGAAACGCTTGAATTTCATGAATATCTTTCAATATTCGTCTAGCTAAACCAAATAGCATAGACTTCTACAACAATCCAGACATCAATTGAAATATACATATACATATATATATATATATATATATATATTCTCATATTTTAAAGAAATCTCAAAAATCCTTTTAAGAAGTCATGATTAGGACGTTGTCATACTACATCTCACCATAGTGGGCTGACGATCATATGATCACATCCAATACCAGGTTCCATTGCATTGATGACTTCATCTTTTATCATATCACCCGATACATATAATTAAAATATATTTTGAAAATTGAAAAATTATTTTTTTTCTAGCCGAAACAAACTGAATAGATACGCGAATAATAGCACTCTTTTAAAAAAATATCTCTTTTTCACTAGTGTAACCCAACATTTTTTTCAAAAATCAAAAGTATAACCATCGGTACGAAGTTAATAAATTTCAAAAATCTAGCAACACTAGAAGATTTGGAATACCTAATTTTCTCCATCGATATCAATCTTTACACTAAATATTCTTGTATTTCAACTTATAATCCTCCTATATCCCTAGTATAGTTCATCAAACATATCGCACATTGGAAGTTCAGGAACTTGCCACAATAGTATGAGTTTAAGAACTTATCTTAGTTAGACCATAGGCGTCCATTCATTGAGGGGTTCAAAACATACCATATTATTGTGCGTCACGAACTTACCATATGCATTAGTTTTAAGAACCGCGCCTAATCCTAATAATATTTGACTAATCTTAATAGTTTCTAACTATCAAATATACACATAAGAAAAGCATCACCTTTTCACCACATATACATTGATAGTGCGACACCAACATTCCAATGATTATCAATGTGATAAACTGAGTGCAAGCACAAAACCTTCGCCCATACAAAGATTTGTACAACTTAGCCATCACATGAGTCCTCAATTGAAATCCCACCTAACTCTATCTTACTCTTAACTTGCTCTTTGCTCGATACGAATTCCTCGTATCACATTATCTATATCTCCTTGTGAGTTTATCTCGTACTATATCATAGTACATTATCTTAATAGCATCAAGCTATAATTATTCAAACATTATAGACCATCTTTCTTTTATAAGTTAAACAGATCACGTCGTGATCTTATTCTATAACCATCTCGCTTAAAATTCTTTTCTTAACCCGTGATCGTTTTGTTTTACGATCCTCTTTCTTTCCTTTTTCATCATTTACGATTTCATTTATGCTTTTAATCTTACAGGCTTTGTCTATTCATCATTATTCGTTATCTTGGCTATTGGAGTTAGGGTAACTCCCATTTCTTATCTTTATATCTCTTCAAGATTCTTCTTTGAATTTTCTTGTTTATATAACAATTCTTCCTTTAAGAATTTCTAACTTCATTTACATTGCTTAACAATTCATTCGAGTTCTACATTTTCAACATACGTATCCATTTTCTATACTTGGTACACATCGAGTCTCTAATAGTTTCAATATGGTACGTTGAGTGGTTTCCCACATACAACCAACATACTAGGTTCCGAGTTGCTAGTTCGTATATACCTCCGCTCTATGAAGGAATCGTTTAGCCCAGATAACATACATCAACCATTAAAGATTACAATTGTACCATACTTAAATATAACATTTTGATTCTTAACTTCTTTATCATTCTCTTCTTATAGACATTGTCTATTTATTATCACCTTACATCCTTATTATTGGAGTTGGATAACCCCACATTCTTACTCCTTATAACTCTACGAGATTCTTCTTTGAATCCTCTCACGTCTGTTTTAATCCCTTCTTTATAAATTTCTTAAATTACTTCTTATTATACAAACTCTATCTAAGCTTATTCTTTCATTATCTTCATCTTCCTTCGCTAAGGTTATAGCCTACGGTAATCCTACCTAAGGTTTATAACCTACAGCTTTGATACCAACTGTAACTAGGGGTGAGCATTCGGTTAATAACCGAACCGAATCTAAATTTCGGTTATATCCAAAAACCAGAAAAACATTATTTTATGTATCCGAACTAATAACCGAATTTTGCACTAACCGAATAACCAAATAACCGAATAACCGAATTGGTTATTTGGTTAATAACTAAATTTAGAATATTTAGCAACAGTGCAGTTCAGCAGAAAGCAATCCTACAATCCATTAACTGATAAACAGAATCCATAAACCATAAACCATAATCCTAACCATAAACATAATCCATAAACCATAAACCATAATCCAATGATTAACACCATAGTCCATAAACATAATCCATAGACCATAAACATAATGGAAAACAACCATAAACAACAACACAGTTCCTCCAATGATTAACAGTTTAACACCATAAACATAATCCATAAACAACAACAATTGAGTTTCTTTGGTTTCTTGACTTCATTTGCCCATTTTATGCTTGAACCTCCTTCCACGCTTCCACTTGCTAGAGATCGCTAGAGTGCTAGATCGCTAATTCTTTCATTGTTGCAAAACAACATTAAGGCATATTAGATAGCATATCAGATTGAATTCATTAAGGCATATCAGCAGTTCTGCAGTCCAGTGATACAAACAACATTAAGGCATATTAGATAGCATATCACTGATACAAACAACATTAAGGCATATTAGATAGCATATCAACATATCAGATTGAATTCATAACATATGGCAACAAATACTTCATCAGGACCTAAAATGATACAAACAACATCATGCATATATACATTAAATTCATATTAGATAGCATATCAGATTATCAGAAGAACAAAATCACCTCTAGTGATATGAAACTTGTATCAGCATTCACCAAATTAAGGCCAAGCCAATTAAGAATCAAATTACAACAAGCAGTTGGACTAGGAGGATGTAACTATGATATAAAATTGCATGATTACCACAAGTATACAGCTTGGGAGCTAATAATCCATTGTCTATTATCACAGACAGTGACAAACATAACAGGACCAAAATTAAACTTGCATAGTTGCATTACACCATAAACATAATGATAAACTTATATTTTGCTAATTTTATAGGCATATGGGTAAGATAACTTAGAACAACTTAGAAGCTCAAAATTGCAATAATGAATCGAGAGATGAATTTACCTCATTAATTAAGTTGAGTTATGGTCCTCGTGGAAACATTGGCATCATTAGTAGCAAGGCTCAACTTGGAAATTGCTGAAAAATGAAAAAAATATTTAAACACATTATTTTTATAAATTGTTTTATTAGTTCAATTAAATAAACATAAACAATAATTATTACCACACTCAAGTTTATCGGCAAAGTCATTATCTTCCTCCACATCAATGCAATTCTTCTTTTTAATCCAATCTTGAGCACATATGAGAGCTTCCACCATATGAGGAGACAATGAACTCCTAAATGAATCAAGAATGCCCCCCCTCCCCCCCGTGCTAAATGCGGATTCCGAAGCAACAGTAGAAATGGGAATAGCCAAGACATCACGGGCAGTACGTGCAAGGATAGGGAATCTTGCACTATTAGCTTTCCACCACACCAAAATATCAAAAGACTCATCCGCTTCTTCCACATCTTCACCTAAATATTTGTCCAACTCCGATTTTTCTCCAAGTATCACTCCAGTCCTACACTTTTTGAACTTATCCATGAGTCTATTTTTATTTTGGGATTCCATTGAATTAGAACCTTAGGATGACAGGTTACTTAAACTTGATGTGCCACTTGGCCCACTTTCTTGTGTTGAATACTTTTTTTTGTACTCATTAAACAAATATTCCATTGCTTTCTTCACACCATCGACAATCTCTATTCCCGTGGCCCTATTACTTGCTTGACATTCTAAATCCCTATCTTCATTATCAATATCAAAATGAAGATCTACTCCCATACCCTCCAATGGATCGTCAACTTCAATTTCATCATCTCCATACATTTCGTCTAAACCAAATTGAACAAAACTCAACTTAGACCGAGGATCAAGCACAACGGGAATATACAACAACATATTCATCTTTGTAACATTTCCTCAATACTTGTCATATTTTCTTTTCATTGCCTTGGCCATTTGTTTCAATTCTCTATCATTGCTTCTTTCGCACTCACTCAACATAATATAAGTTTCACTTATTTCATGAAATGCATTATTTGATGTGACATAAGATGAGCCTGAAATACGCACAATGAGATTATAAAAATGTTCTAAGAATCTCACAAACAATTTAGCTCTATTCCAATCCGAGTCCGTTGGAATATCTTGTCCCCCCATCTCTTTTACAAAGCCACGATCTTCAAATTCAAACCGATCAAAAGCTTCTTTGTACTTTAAGGCCGAACTTAACATCAAGTAAGTAGAGTTCCATCTAGTTGGACAATCTAAGCCTTTCTTGTCTT
Source organism: Panax quinquefolius (assembly GCA_020205615.1). Taxonomy (NCBI): domain Eukaryota; kingdom Viridiplantae; phylum Streptophyta; class Magnoliopsida; order Apiales; family Araliaceae; genus Panax; species Panax quinquefolius. Next base: position 142,629,756 of record CM035154.1, read on the forward strand.
CAAGACCACAATACTCAATACAGTCTTTAAATGACTTGAGCCTAGTCGGGGACTGTTTTGCATACTTCACTGCACGCCTAACATTCTCAACAGATTTCTCAATCAACTTCAACCCATCATTCACAACAAGATTAATAATGTGAGCTATACATCTCATGTGAATGAACTTACCACCCAAGACATTGGTTTTCCAAGATATACATCTCTCTCTCAAGTAAGCAGCTGTCGTATCATTTGAGCTAGCATTATCGACAGTGAGTGTCATAACTTTTGAAAGTCCCCACTCTTTTAGACAAGACTCAACCATTTCCCCAATGTCCTTCCCCTTATGACTTGTGATGGTTCGAAAATTTAAGATTTTCTTATGCAATTTCCAATTTTCATCAATAAAATGGGCAGTAACACACATATAATTCAAACGTTGATTTGAAGTCCAAGAATTAGTAGTGAGGCAAACACGTTCACAATTTTTTCTAAGGAATGTTTTCAGCTTAATTTTCTCATTATCATACAAACGAATACAATCTCTAGCAAATGTAAAACGTGAAGGCAACTGAAACCTGGGACATGCAGCTTGCATAAGTCGTTTAAACCCATCTTTCTCAACATATTTGAAAGGAAGCTCATCTACAATAAGATGGTAAGTAATGGCTGCCCTAACAACTTCTTGGTCAAACCTCCAAGTGGTGAGTGTACTCTCACATGCCCCTCCCTCCCCCTCATCCTCTTTAGTTCCTACAAGTTGGGGTTGAGCTTTATCCATGTTGATGGGATTTTTTTTACAAGTTCTAAAGTGATTTCTTAAAGCAGTAGTGCCATTTGAAGTTGAATCAACAGCTAATTCTTTTCCATAATAAGTACACTTACCTTTGTTGACATTACCATCATTATCTTTAACTAGAATGAAGTGCCCCTCAGTCCACACCTTGGATCTAGGTGCCATCCTCTTTCTTTGCAGCTTTACATTTTCTGACTGTCCCGTACTCTTTGTACTTGTCTCTATATTCGGTGGGGGGGTGGGGGTGGGAACACTGTCACCCCCTTCTTTCTCATGTCCAATACCAATTGCATCAAGGTCATCAAGGTCAGGCTCGTCTGTATCATCCACCATATGCAAATCGTTTAAAATACTTCTTGACATCATCTGAAAATTTCAAACAAATTACATTAACAAGTAACAACGAATACTTCAAATCAATATATATAAATGCAATTACAACTCTTTAAGACTTCAAACCCATTGCAGATTCAAATATGTCACATACTGAAATATATTCTAACATTCAACATACATAAGAAAAACCTATAATTATATATGTTGAAATCTCACCTCTGTAATCAACCAAATGAATATCAAAATGATACATGAATCAAACAATGAAACAAGAACTTGGAACCATCCCTAACTCACTCATGACTCAACAATAAGCAATCTCACCCCACAGTTTACACTATAAACTTTACAGCACTCAGTGATGAAACCTACCTACCTAGCAGCAACATTCATCAGAACTCAGAAGAAAAAACAGTAAGATATTCTCAAAAGTATAATTTCTAATTTCTTTTTCCTAATTTCTTTTCAAAACCTCGAAAAGAGCGTAAATTACACATGCACGTACATAATTACCCAAAAATAAATACATATACAAACTAGAAATATGTGCATATAAACCGAGTTAAATAAAAAAAAAAAAAAAAATTAAATAAGCCACTAAGCTAGTAAGGCGAAGAAGCGAAGAAGCCAAGAACCCACACTCTTATATAGCGCGAAATGAATAAGCTAAAAAGAATACAAGAATAAGATGCACTCAGCACTCATGCACTAAACTGACTAACTAAGTGAAGGTAAATAACAAAATTACCTTAACAAATGGAAACGATGAAGGCCTGAAGGGTCGCCGGTGTCGAGAGTTCGCGATGAAGGGTTGCCGGCGCCGAGAAGATGAGAGTTTGAGACTTGAGAGTTGAGGCTTGACTCTTGAGAGATCTCAAATCTGAGACTCTGACTCTAAGAGTTCGAGAAGACGACTAGACGAGAAGATGAGAGAGATCAGAGATCTAATGAGAGAGATCTGATATGAGACTGAGCCGGCCCTGAGTTCTGAGACTGAGAGAGAGTGGAGTCTTCGTCTCTTTGATGGAAAACAGTCGAGTGGAGTCTTCGTCTCTCTTTTTTACTTGTGATTGATCGATCGATCGCGACTCTGTGAGTCTTGAGTAACTTTGAGTTGTTCGACTAGTCGATTTGCCAATTTTAATTTAGTAAAGAGTTGTTCGGTTATTCGCTTAATCAATAACCCAAAAATGATTCTCGATAACCTAACCGAAACCGTAAATAAAATTCGGATATAACCGAAATATTGAAAATAACCAATTATCGTAAAAATTCTAAGTAGTTTATTTCGTTCGCCTTCGGTAATTCTATATACCTATTTTTTGCTCGATCCTAATCAGAACGACCCCAAAATTCATACAATATAATTCTCAACTTCGGTCGTTAATAACACATCTACCATCTAATTTTACATCCTTATTCGACGTTAAATTTATAAAATACGGAATAATTTAAATTTTTATGTCTTTTTACTTTAATTCCCTGAATCAAAACCTTTATCATCTACATGTCTTTGAATCAATCTTATTTTATGATTCACTTTATCACTGTTATTATATAAAATTTTACATTTCAATCCGATAACCTTTACATATCAGATAACTCTAACTTTAGCTTTACAACTCAACATAAAATTATACATCATAAAACATTTAGTACATCTCATGAATCTTAATCATGGTATTAAGAAATAACAACTTTAGCTAAAATATTAATCTTCGAGTATTATTTCTGATCCACGTCATTCAAGTAGCACATAGTGTTACCTTCAATCCTTAACCTGCAAAAATGGTTATTTGCAAGGTTGAGCTCGACAACCCAGCAAAATCTAACAGTTTTCATGCATCACGTAGCACATAATAACATGCTCAACATATATCTCATAAACATTGGACTAACATAACATACATATTACAGTTTATATAACAAGTATAAAGATTGAGTTCCTTATTCAATCAGTATGCTTTACTCAAGCAACGTAGTTATAAGTGGACTTTAACATTTTATACATTCAACATATATATAACTCATCATGCTCTTTGCAACAAAGATTTAAAACAATAAAATTCACATAGCAAATTGGAACTGAAAGACTTGCCTTGATCGTTGTTTACCAATAACAGTTTAACAACTTACAGTTATCTGCACTTCACGTACCCTACACAATTATATAATCACGCACACCAACTATTAGTCACATAGCAATGCATAATAGTTGTAATGTAAACTTTACTCTACCTCCCATAACCCTTCTTATTAATTAATACACAATGTTCAATTTGATTGTGTTAACTTTCAACTTATATCTCACTGTTCTTCGTATTCGAAGTTCATTCAAGTGTTTAAGTCTTGCTAGGAATACTTATTGGGTTTATATTAACACTATTCAATATCTTATTATAGTCATTTCATTTGATTTAAAACACTTTTTACGTTCATTATCACTTATCACGGCGTTTCGACGTTTATTCGTCACCCGCCCAATTTGTCTCTCTTGTGTGTGCTTAGTATGCGTATTCAACTTATCTAATATATTATTTATTAATGTTAAGCATCATTATACTTCATAATATTCATGTTCTATAACGTAGAACAACATCTATTATCGTCGACATCACTATACTTGTGTATGTGCATGTCCGACGCCCTTCGATTGCCTCCGAATACGCATTAGTAACAAAGATGACCATTTTGACTACTGTTCCCGACCTCAAATTGAAAACCTTAAAGAATAAAAGTTGTAGGTATATTCGTCCTTGTTATGGATCATCTTTAATCACCTCAATCGGAGTTCGTATGAAAACGTTAGGCCTATTTTAATAAAGCAGATCAAAATAGTCACACCTGACATACTTTGGGTGCAACTGCGCCCAATTAAGCTTCGGGGCATAAGCAAGGCCTTGGGCGTAAACGGACTCAAATGACTTAGGGCACAACCCAATTTTTAACACTTAGCGAAAAACCTACTAATCTTCATAACTTGATTTTTACACTTTTTCTCCTACTAATCTTCATAACTTGGATTATACAATCCATATTAGTCCGTTTTGATTCTATGGATTAACAATTCATAGAACTACAACATAGTATGATTCTAACAATTTATAGAAACATTAACCAACCTAAAATTTGACCCAAAATACATGTTCATACTCTATTTAAACTATGCCGATTTTGTTTCTTAACATACTAACATAATCCAACATCAATTTACAGATTATCACACATATTAAACATGGAATTTTGTACTTTCTAAAGCCAATTTTATATAACATACACTGTTATTTACTTTTCTCCCTATAAACCCAAATTTCATGTATTTAACAAACAAGTAACAATCATATATGATGATTAACAGATTTTGCAAGAGTATACATACATAACAACAACCTCTTGTACAATAATTCAACAAAACCCAACTTTAGAGAATAGAAAATTACAAGACTGAGAATTAAAATTAGGGGTAAATTATACCTAAATTCTTTGATTGTATGATAGCAAAGTATAACAATCCTTTTCCAAAGCCCTTCTTCTCCAACTCTCAATATCACTGTGTTTCTTCTCTTTTCTTCCAAGATTTCTCTCTAATTCTCTGTTATCTACTTAGCCTTAGGCAAAGAAATAGAATGCGTAGAAAATAAAATGGCCTCCCTCACCCCCACGTACGTCAGGTCACAACCCCAAAGGTTTGCGTCAGTTAAATTAGACAAAAGGCTACAAGGCCTTGTTTGGCCACGCACCAATTCCCCCAACTAGATTTTTTTAATAATCTTTATATTATATAATTTCATGTCACACCATTAAATTAATTTAATTAACTCGTACTTATATTTAAAATAATTATAATTCCCATTGTAATATACTTAATAAATCTTTACATATCTAATTTAATTAATAAATTAGATCACAACAACATTTTATTTTATTTAATTATTTTCTTAAATATTAAGCAATTGATTTAATTTAATTATTTCCTAAAATAAAATCCTTTAAATAAAATTAACATTATTCAATTTAATTTACATTAATTAATTTAGTTACTAAATTAATTCACCACAATTTTATCAACCATTTATTTATCTCAATAAATAAATAAATTTAAAATATTTATTTAATTCAATAAATTTTTAAAATTAATTACTAAATTCAATTAATTACTTCAATAGTTAACTTAACTATTAAACCTCACTTTTCCAATATATGAATATATATTTCTCTTCACACCAGATCATATATTTCAACATATATAACACGTACATATACATACTCAAACTCAAAACATCTCATAATAAGAATTTTAATTATTAAATTCTTACTTTAATAATTTATAAAAATTCGGGTTGTCACAGGAATTAATTCTGACATACGGAGACCGAGTTATCGCCCAATTTGCAAAACTCGCCAACACTTGGGTAAAAAGCCAAAAAAGAGCCCAAAACCCGCCTCGGTCGTTCTAACGCTACACAAACACACACATAGCACCGTGTAGGTATTAGACACGCGTTACAACTTACGGGACTCGATTCCGACATACGGAGACCGAGTTATCGCCCAGTTTGAAAAACTAGCCAACACTTGGGCAAAAACCAAAAAAGAGCACAAAACCCGCATCGGACGTCCGAACGCCACACAAACACACACATAGCACCGCGTAGGTATTAGACACGCGTTATAACTTACGGAACTCAATTCCAACATACGGAGATCGAGTTATCACCCAGTTTGCAAAACTCGCCAACACTTAGACAAAAAGCCGAAAAAGGACCCAAAACCTGCCTCGGCATCCGAACGCCACATAAACACACATAGCACCGCGTAGGTATTAGACACGTGTTACAACTTACGGGACTCGATTCCAACATACAGAGACCGAGTTATCGCACAGTTTGAAAAACTCGTCAACACTTGGACAAAAACTGAAAAAGAGCACAAAACCCGCATCGGACGTCCGAACGTCACACAAACACACACATAGTACCGCGTAGGTATTAGACATGCGTTACAACTTACGGGACACGATTCTGATATACGGAGACCGAGTTATCACCCAGTTTGTAAAACTCGTCAACACTTATGCAAAAAGCCAAAAAAGAGTCCAAAACCCGCATCGGTCGTCCGAACGCCACACAAACACACACATTGCACTGCATAGATATTAGACACGCGTTACAATTTACGGGACTTGATTACGACATATGGAGACCGAGTTATTGCCTAGTTTACAAAACTCGCCAACAATTAAGTAAAAAGCCGAAAAACAGCCCAAAACCCGCCTCTGGCGTCCGAACGCCACGCAAACACACATATATCACCGCGTAGATAATAAACACGCGTTACAACCTACGGGACTCGATTCTGACATGCGGAGACCGAGTTATCGCCCAGTTTGTAAAACTCGCCAACACTTAGGTAAAAAGCCAAAAAAGAGCCCAAAACCCGCCTCGACAGTCCGAACGCCACACAAACACATATATAGCATCGCGTAGGTATTAGACACACATTACAATTTACTGGACTCGATTCCGACACACGGAGACCGAGTTATCGCCTAGTTTGAAAAACTCGCCAACACTTATGCAAAAAGTCAAAAAAGAGCCCAAAACCCGCCTCAGACGTCCGAACGCCACACAAACACACACACAGCACCGCATAGATATTATACATGCGTTACAACTTACGGGACTCGATTTCGACATACGGAGACCGAGTTATCGCCCAGTTTGCAAAACTCGTCAACACTTAGGCGAAAACCGAAAAAGAGCACAAAACCCGCATCGGACGTCCGAATGCCACACAAACACACACATAGCACTGCGTAGGTATTAGACACGTGTTATAACTTATGATTTTGACATACGAAGACCGAGTTATCTCCCAGTTTGCAAAACTCTCCAACACTTAGGCAACAAGCCGAAAAAGGGCCCAAAACCCGCCTCGGCTGTCCGAACGCCGGATAAACAGACACATAGCACCGCGTAGGTATTAGACACGCGTTACAACTTACGGAACTCGATTCCGACATACGGAGACCCAGTTATCACCCAGTTTGCAAAACACGCCAACAGTTAGGTAAAAAGACGAAAAAGAGCACAAAACTTGCATCGGCCGTCCGAACGCCACACAAACTCACACATAGCACCGCGTAGGTATTAGACACGCGTTACAATTACGAGACTCGATTCCGACATACGGACACCGAGTTATTGCCCAATTTGTAAAACTCAACAACACTTAGGTAAAAAGCCGAAAAAGAGCCCAAAACCCGCATCGGCCGTCCGAACGCCACACAAACACACAAATAGTACCGCGTAGGTATTAGACACGCGTTACAACTTACGGGACTCGATTCTGATATACGAAAATTGAGTTATTTCCCAGTTTGCAAAACTCGCCAACACTTAGGCAAAAAGCCGAAAAAGAGCCCAAAACCTGCCTCGGGCGTCCGAACGCCACGCAAACACACACATTGCACCGCGTAGAAAATAGACACGCGTTACAACCTACGGGGCTCGATTCCGACATACGGAGACCGAGTTATCGCCCAGTTTGCAAAACTCGCCAACACTTAGGCAAAAAGCCAAAAAAGAGCCTAAAACCCGCCTCGGCAGTCCGAACGCCACACAAACACACACATAGCACCGCGTGGGAATTAGACACGCGTTAGAACTTACTGGATTCGATTCCGACATACGGAGACCGAGTTATTGCCCAGTTTGCAAAACTCGCCAACACTTAGGTAAAAAGTCAAAAAAGAGCCCGAAACCTGCCTCGGCCGTCCGAACGCCAAATAAACACACGCATAGCACCGCGTAGGTATTAGACAGGTGTTACAATTACGGGACTCGATTCTGACATACGGAGACCGAGTAATCGCCCAGTTTGTAAAACTGGCCAACACTTAGGCAAAAAGACGAAAATAGACCCAAAACCCGCCTCGGCCATCCGAACGCCACATAAACACACACATAGCACCGCGTAGGTATTAAACACGCGTTACAACTTACGGGACTCGATTCAGACATACGGAGAACGAGTTATCGCCCAGTTTGCAAAACTCGTCAATACTTGGGCAAAAACCGAAAGAGAGCACAAAACCCGCATCGGACGTCCGAACGCCACACAAACACACAAATAGTACCACGTAGGTATTAGACACGCGTTATAACTTTCGGAACTCGATTCCGACATACGGAGACCGAGTTATTGTCCGGTTTGCAAAACTCGCCAACACTTAGGCAAAAAGCCAAAAAAGGGCCCAAAACCCTCCTCGGCCATCTGAACGCCACATAAACACACACATAGCACCGCGTAAGTATTAGACACGCGTTATAATTACGGGACTCGATTCTGACATACGGAGACCGAGTTATCTCCCAGTTTGCAAAACTCGCCAACACTTAGGCAAAAAGACGAAAATGAGCCCAAAACTCGCCACGGTCAGTCTCAAACGCCACAAAAACACACACATATAGCACCACAGTGAGGTATTGAGACACACGTTACAACTTACGGGACTTAATTCCGACATACAGAGACTGAGTTATTGCCCAGTTTGCAAAACTCGCCAACACTTAGGAAAAAAGTCTAAAAAGAGCCCGAACCTTGCCTCGGCAGTCCGAATGCCACGCAAACACACACACAACACCGCGTAGATATTAGACACGCGTTACAACTTACGGGACTCGATTCCGACATACGGAGACCGAGTTATCGCCCAGTTTGCAAAACTCACAAACACTTAGACAAAAACCGAAAAAGAGCACAAAACCCGCATCGGATGTCCGAACGCCACACAAACACACACATAGCACCGCGTAGGTATTAGACACGCGTTATAACTTACGGAACTCAATTCCGACATACGGAGACCGAGTTATCGTCTAGTTTGCAAAACTCGCCAACACTTAGGCAAAAAGCCAAAAAAGGGCCCAAAACCCTCCTCGGCCATCCGAACGCCACAAAAGCACACACATAACACCGCGTAAGTATTAGACACGCGTTACAATTACGGGACTAGATTCTGACATATGGAGACCGAGTTATCTCCCAGTTTGCAAAACACGCCAACACTTAGGCAAAAAGACGGAAATGAGCCCAAAACCCGCATCGGGCGTCCGAACGCCACAAAAACACACACATTGCACCGCGTAGGTATTAGACACGCGTTACAACTTACGGGACTCGATTTCGACATACAGAGACCGAGTTATCGTCCAGTTTGTAAAACTCGCCAATATTTAGGCAAAAAGCCGAAAAAGAGCCCAAAACCAGCCTCGGCAGTCCGAACGCCACACAAACACACACATAGCACCGCATAGGTATTAGACACGCGTTACAACTTACTGGACTCGATTCCGATATACGGAGACCGAGTTATTGCCCAGTTTGCAAAACTCGCCAACACTTAGGCAAAAAGTCAAAAAAGAGCCTGAAACCTGCCTCGGCCGTCCGAACGCCACGCAAACACACACACAGAGCACCATGTAGATATTAGACACGCGTTACAACTTATGGGACTCGATTCCGATATATGGAGACCGAGTTATCGCCCAGTTTGCAAAACTAGCTAACACTTAGACAAAAACCGAAAAAGAGCACAAAACCCACATCGTACGTCCGAACGCCACACAAACACACACATAGCACCGCGTAGGTATTAGACACGCGTTATAACTTACGGAACTCGATTCCGACATACAGAGACCGAGTTATCGTCTAGTTTGCAAAACTCGTCAACACTTAGGCAAAAAGCCAAAAAAGGGCCCAAAACCCTCCTCGGCCGTCCGAACGCCACATAAACATACACATAGCACCGCGTAGGTATTAGACAAGCGTTACAATTACGGGACTCGATTCTGACATACGGAGACCGAGTTATCTCCCAGTTTGCAAAACTCGCCAACACTTAGGCAAAAAGACGAAAATGAGCCCAAAACCCGCATCGGCCGTCCGAACGCCACAAAAACACACACATAGCACCGCGTAGGTATTAGACACGCGTTACAACTTACGGGACTTAATTCCGACAGACAAAGTTTGAGTTATCGCCCAGTTTGTAAAACTCGTCAATACTTATGCAAAAAGCCAAAAAATAGTCCAAAACCCGCATCGGCCGTCCGAACGCCACACAAACACACATATAGTACCGCGTAGGTATTAGACACACGTTACAACTTACTGGACTCGATTCCGACACACGGAGACCGAGTTATCGACCAGTTTACAAAACTCGCCAACAATTAGGCAATAAGCCGAAAAAGAGCCCAAAACCCTCCTCGGGCGTCCGAACGCCATGCAAACACACACATAGCACTGCGTAGATAATAGACACGCGTTACAACCTACGGGGCTCGATTCCGACATGCGGAGACCGAGTTATCGCCCAGTTTGCAAAACTCGCCAACACTTAGGCAAAGAGCCAAAAAAGAGCCCAAAACCCGCCTCGACAGTCCGAATGACACACAAACACACATATAGTACCGCGTAGGTATTAGACACACGTTACAACTTACTGCACTCAATTTCGATACACGGAGACCGAGTTATCGCCTAGTTTGAAAAACTCGCCTACACTTAGGCAAAAAGTTAAAAAATAGCCCAAAACCCGCCTCAGACGTCTGAACGCTACACAAACACACACACAGCACCGCATAGATAATAGACACGCGTTACAACTTACGGGACTCGATTCCGACATACGGAGACCGAGTTATTGCCCAGTTTGCAAAACTCGCCAGCATTTAGGCAAAAATCAAAAAATGGGTCAAAACCTGTCTCGGCCGTCCGAACGCCGCATAAATGGACACATAGCACCGCATAGGTTTTAGACACGCGTTACAACTTACGGGACTCGATTTCGACATACGGAGACCGAGTTATCTCCTAGTTTGCAAAACACGCCAACACTTAGGCAAAATGCAGAAAAGGTGCCCAAAACCTGCCTCAGCAGTCCGAATGCCACACAAATACACACATAGCACAGCGTAGGTATTAGACACGCGTTACAACTTACGAAACTCAATTCCGACATACAGAGACCGAGTTATCGTCTAGTTTGCAAAACTCGCCAACACTTAGGCAAAAAGCCAAAAAAGAGCCCAAAACCCGCATCGGCCGTTCGAATGCCACACAAACACACACAGCACCATGTAGGTATTAGACACGCGTTACAACTTATGGGACTCAATTTCGACATACAGAAATCGAGTTATCGCCCAGTTTGCAAAACTCGCCAACACTTAAGCAAAAAGCCGAAAAAGAGCCCAAAACCCGCCTCGGCAGTCCGAACGCCACACAAACACACATATAGCACCGCGTAGGTATTAGACACGCATTACAATTTATGGGACTCGATTCCGACATACGAAGACTGAGTTATCGCCCAGTTTGCAAAACTCGCCAACACTTAGGAAAAAAGCCGAAAAAGCCCAAAACCCACATCGGCCGTTCGAACGCCACACAAACACACACATAGCACCACGTAGGTATTAGACACACGTTACAACTTACGGGACTCGATTCTGAAATACGAAGACCGAGTTATCGCCTAGTTTGCAAAACTCGCCAACACTTAGACTTCTCAAGAAACGCTTGAATTTCATGAATATCTTTCAATATTTGTCTAGCTAAACCAAATAGCATAGACTTCTACAACAATCCGGACATCAATCGAAATATACATATACATATATATATTCTCATATGTTAAAGAAATCTCAAAAATCCTTTTAAGAAGTCATGATTATGACGTTGTCATACTACATCTCACCATAGTGGGCTGACGATCATATGATCACATCCAACACCAGGTTCCATTGCATTGATGACTTCATCGTTTATCATATCACCCGATACATATAGTTAAAATATATTTTGAAAATTTAAAAATTATTTTTTTTCTAGCCAAAACAAACTGCATAGATACGCGAATAATAGCACTCTTTTAAAAAAAATCTCTTTTTCACTAGTGTGACCCAACATTTTTTCCAAAAATCAAAAGTATAACCATCGGCACGAAGTCAATAAATTTCGAAAATCTAGCAACGCTATAAGATTTGGAATACCTAATTTTCTCCATCGATATCAATCTTTACACTAAATATTCTTGTATTTCAACTTATAATCCTCCTATATCCCTAGTATAGTTCATCAAACATACCGCACATTGGAAGTTCAGGAACTTGCCACAATAGTATGAGTTTAAGAACTTATCTTAGTCAGACCATAAAGCGTCCATTCATTTGAGGGTTCAAAACATACCATATTATTATAAATCACGAAACTTACCATATGCATTAGTTTTAAGAACCGCGCTTAATCCTAATAATATTTAATTAATCTTAATAGTTTCTAACTATCAAATATACACATGAGAAAAGCATCACCTTTTCACCACATATACATTGATAATAATGACACCAACATTCCAATGATTATCAATGTGATAAACTGAGTGCAAGCACAAAACCCTCGCCCATACAAAGATTTGTACAACTTAGCCATCACATGAGTCCTCAATTGAAATCCCACCTAACTTTATTTTACTCTTAACTTGCTCTTTGCTCGATACGAATTCCTCGTATCACATTATCTATAACTCCTCGTGAGTTTATCTCGTACTATATCATAGTACATTATCTTCATAGCATCAAGCTATAATTATTCAAACATTATAGGCCATCTTTCTTTTATAAGTTAAACAGATCACGTCGTGATCTTATTCTATAACCATCTCGCTTAAAATTCTTTTCTTAACCCGTGATCGTTTTGTTTTACGATCCTCTTTCTTTCCTTTTTCATCATTTACGATTTCATTTATGCTTTTAATCTTACAGGCTTTGTCTATTCATCATTATTCGTTATCTTGGCTATTGGAGTTAGGGTAACTCCCATTTCTTATCTTTATATCTCTTCAAGATTCTTCTTTGAATTTTCTTGTTTATATAACAATTCTTCCTTTAAGAATTTCTAACTTCATTTACATTGCTTAACAATTCATTCGAGTTCTACATTTTCAACATACGTATCCATTTTCTATACTTGGTACACATCGAGTCTCTAATAGTTTCAATATGGTATGCTATTGGTGGTTTCCACATACAACCAACATACTAGGTTCCGAGTTGCTAGTTCGTATATACCTCCGCTCTATGAAGGAATCGTTTAGCCCAGATAACATACATCAACCATTAAAGATTACAATTGTACCATACTTAAATATAACATTTTGATTCTTAACTTCTTTATCTTTCTCTTCTTATAGACATTGTCTATTTATTATCACCTTACATCCTTATTATTGGAGTTGGATAACCCCACATTCATACTCCTTATAACTCTACAAGATTCTTCTTTGAATCCTCTCACGCATGTTTTAATCCCTTCTTTATAAATTTCTTAAATTACTTATTATTATACAAACTCTATTTGAGCTTATTCTTTCATTATCTTCATCTTCCTTCGCTAAGGTTATAGCCTACGGTAATCCTACCTAAGGTTTATAACCTACAGCTTTGATACCAACTGTAACTAGGGGTGAGCATTCGGTTAATAACCGAACCGAATCTAAATATCGGTTATATCCGAAAACTGAAAAAACACTATTTTATGTATCCGAACTAATAACCGAATTTTGCACTAACCGAATAACTGAATAACCGAATTGGTTATTCGGTTAATAATCGAATTTAGAATATTTACAAGCGATGCGATTCATTGAGACGGACAATCCTACAATCCATAAACTGATAAACATAATCCATAAACCATAAACCATAATCCTAACCATAAACATAATCCATAAACCATAAACCATAAACCATAAACCATAAACCATAATCCAATGATTAACACCATAGTCCATAAACATAATCCATAAACCATAAACATAATGGAAAACAACCATAAACAACAACACAGTTCCTCCAATGATTAACAGTTTAACACCATAAACATAATCCATAAACAACAACAACTGAGTTTGCTAGCTTGCTGCCCATTTTATACTTGATCCTCCTTCCACAGTTCCACTTGCTAGACTGCTAGAGTGCTAGACTGCTAGTTGCTGTTGTTGCAAACAACATTAAGGCATATTAGATAGCATATCAGATTGAATTCCTTAAGGCATATCAGCAGTTCTGTAGTCCAGTGATACAAACAACATTAAGGCATATTAGATATCATATCACTGATACAAACAACATTAAGGCATATTAGATAGCATATCAAAGATATCGATCAATTCATAACATATAGCAACAAATACTTCATCAGGACCTAAAATGATACAAACAACATCATGCATATATACATTGAATTCATATTAGATAGCATATCAGATTATCAGAAGAACAAAATCACCTTTAGTGATATGAAACTTGTATCAGCATTCACCACATTAAGGCCAAGCAAATTAAGAATCAAATTACAACAAGCAGTTGGACTAGGAGGATGTAACTATGATATAAAATTGCATGATTACCACAAGTATACAGCTTGGGAGCTAATAATCCATTGTCTATTATCACAGTCAGTGACAAATGTAAGACCCCAGCTATTATAAATAAAGATGAATTTTCTATAAATATTATTTTTGAATATTATGGAATAAATTTTATATAATGTTATAGTTGTGGGTAATATTTATAAATTTTGCAAAGTATGCAAGTTGTTATAAAATATTCGTTTGGTGGGGAATATTCCTTTTGTTAGGAATATTCGTACAACTACTCAATCATTGGTGGACCCCACAATGTAATTATTGTTTGATTGAGAAAACGACAAAAATATTTTAGAAAAATAACTACGCCGAGGTGTTACCGTTAAAATCTGTTGAACTACCCGGGTAAAAATGCGATGTCTGGCGTGGTTCCATAGTAGCACACTCAGATTGATTATTGATGCTTACGTGAGAAGTCACTCACCTATGCTCAATTATTGCTACGATAATTCTTTGCATCATATCTCTTATATTATTGATTTAATTATTGTCACAGTATCATCTGTATAATATGTTATATTATTAATTGAGACGACAAGTTATAAATGATTAATAATTGTTGAAAGATTAAAAATAAAATGATTTGTGGTAATATTTATTCAATCCTTAATGTATATAAAGAGTCTGTTATGAGACGTTTGTGGTAAGTTTGATTATTTTATGGGGGGTCCATATGTCATCATCTAAGAGTCTCTTCGTCAATAGTAATTACCTTTGTGAATAGTAATTACCTTCGTCAATAGTATTTACCTTCGTCAATAGTATTTACCTTCGTCAATAGTAATTACCTTCGTCAATAGTAATTACCCTTGTGAATAGTAATTACATTCGTCAATAGTAATTACCTTTACCAGACGTCAAACCACTTGCCGTTTCACATTACAGGCGTCAAACCACTTGTCGTTTCACATTACAGACGTCGAACCACTTATCGTTTCACATTACAGGCGTCGAACCACTTTTCTTTTCACATCACCAGTCGTCAAGCCACTTGCCTTTTCACATGGTAGATGCTAAGCTAGAAATCTTCTATAAATATAGGCCTAGTGCTTCTTTATTTTTCACGAATTCATTCAAGCTTTAGAGAGAGAAAGTATAGAGAGAATAAGAGAGAAAGAAGAAGAGTATTTTGTTACTACACTCTGCGCAAGATTCAATCTCCTACCAAAAGTAAGGGGTGTTATTCTTTCTTATTCATGAAGAGAACTGTTGTTATTCCATTGCTTATTATTCTCATTGGAATAACTCAGATACGCGGTTTACCCTATACTTGGTGACATTCTTCTATTATTCGTTGGAACATCCTGTCATGCATGCGTTTACGCCGGACTGGTTCCGCCTTTTATTATTATTCATTGGAACATCCATGCATGTGTTTTACACCCACCGGTTCCGCTCTTTATTATTATTCTATTGGAACATCCCATCTCATGCGTTTTCACTGCCGGGACCGGGTTCCGTTATTTATTATTCTCGTTGGAATAACTCACGCCTGCAAGGTCTATCGCATTTGTGGTGATTTCTTTTGTTATTCCATTCTTTATTATACCCAGTTGGTTAAAACTTTGACTTCTATACTCCATGAAATTAGTGGAATATCCTTGATATTTGCGTTTCATCCAAAGATCTTTTCATGGAAATATTCTTCCGATCATTCTTGAATTTTACTCTACAAAACAATGATCGTATTTGATAATTGGGACGTTAATAATTCTTGGATAAAATAATTCTTGAACTTGTTTTATTGAATTCTTATATCATTGTCATCATCCTCATCATGTTTATATTATGTTGAAAGTCATCTGTGGCTGTAGTGCATAGATGGACTTGATATGATTATGACCAGAGACTATTCTTGTAATCATGACCGTAATGTTACAAAATGATGTGATAAAAATCCTCAATGGTAGTAGTGCATTGATGGACAGCTTGTTGGCATGATCATGACCATTAATGAATACACAACTATTCTTGCCCGTAGTGCATGAATAATTGTGGTCGTGATACTAAAGAATATCCTTGGCCAGTAGTAGTGCGGGGTGATTCGATGATGTGGATTATTTATTAAAGTCGAGTTTCAAATATAACAATGATGAAAACCTTTTAAATCATAAAAGATAGTAGATTTTATTTTCTACTTGACTCTTTTAATGGATTGCTTGTTCCACCGCAGCTTAAACTTGATGTTTATTATATTTTATCGCTTTAACACTTGTTGAAGGCTATTGATAATTTATTCTCGCATTATCTTAGTTATAATATTTCTTCTTCGGGCTAGTTGAGCTCACCTTTTCTTTCACCGTTCTCTTCTGAGAAATGAGAACATAGCCGGGACGAGTCGGGGAACGGAGTAATGGTCCGTAGGATAGCATTAGTAGTCCTCACTATTCTCGTGAAATAGTGTGATAATAATTGTAATGAGGACTCCTTTTGAGTTTGTATAATATCTAGTAGACAATATTTGTATTCAAACTCACAGCTTTATGTCGTATTGTATACGGCGCTTATATTAGTAAGTTGTATTTAAATTACGTACCATGTATCCGACTACCCAAGATGGGTGATGTATACCTAATTTTGGGGGCGTCACACAGTTGGTATCGAGCCATAAGTGTGAAGAGCCTCGAGCCTCTCATTTGGTGACTTCTGTTGATGGGGAATGCACCGAAGCGGACTCTCCGTAGGGGGACGCCGCCTTCTCTCGGTGGCAGTGATGATAGTACCAATGTGAGGTCTTGACACAAGTTGGTGTCCAGAGTCACGGTTGTATCGAGCTTAGGATATGATCCTGCTAAGATGTGAGAATAGTACTTGGGAGGGGAGAGACGGGGAATACCTTCGCTAGTATGGCTTACCTAAGTTTATGTATATTTTATTGGTTGGTCGGGAAGATAGGGATAATTTGTTACATGTCAATTAACCTTTTGTTTTGTGGCGATGATCTCGAAAATGACATCCGAGATTATTGAGAATAGCAATGGAGCGCAGCGACGATCGTTGATTCACCACATATCAATAATCGGATAATGTGCATCGTGAAGGCGATAATCCTCATGCAAAACAACAACACCGACCAAATGATGAATGATCAAATGTTCGAGGCTTTATGCAATTTATGCAACAATGAAAGCGAGAGCGACTCTGTCCAAAACATAGGTGGAAACACGGAAAACTCTCGGCGGTCCACCGCTAAACAATTCAAGGAGCCGGGACCACCGGAGTTTAAGGAGAGAGCCAAAACCACTTCAAGCGAAAGCATGGATAAAGCAGATTACCAAGATATTTGATATCTTGGGATGCTCCGAGGAGCAAAAGGTTCCTTTTGCGCTTTTATGTTATGCGAGAGGCGACATCTTGGTGGGAATCGGTAAAACGTACTCAACCTCTTTGTCTCAAGATATCTTGGGAGAAGTTCCAGAGTCGCTCAACGACAAATACTTTCTCGAAAGTATTCGCCACATAAAGGAGGTGGAGTTTATCAAGTTGGAACAAAACAATATGTCCGTGTCGCACACGAGGCAAAATTTGCGGAGTTATCACGGTTTGTGTCCCACTTGGTGGATAATGAAGAGAGAATGGCGCGAATGTTTTTAAGAGGTTTGAAGCCGAGAGATACGCCAACATCTTATTTCTCATAAACCGTGTTTGTATTCGGATGTTGTAAATAGGGCTCGATTAGTGGAGCGCGATAATGAGTCAACGCAACTAAAAGAGAGCGGTAATGACAAAATTATAATACCAAATGAGAGTAGTCATCGGCGGTGACAACAAGCGTGGAGGGAATCAATGTGCCGGATATGGTAACCACTTTGGTGGTAATCGGGGCCAAAAAATAAGAATGGACATTTCAAGAAAAGAAGATTCAACAATGATAAAAAGACGTCAAAGACCAAAGACCTGCGTTGTTAAGGAAGGAGAAAGACCACCTATCATATGCTTCAAATGCGAGGAGAGGGACACATCATCAAATCACAGCCATGCCATCCAAAGCATGTTATAATTATGGAAGAGAAGGTCATTTAGCTCGATTTTGTCGTTTCATCAAGATAAATTCAATTAGGATGGAGGCACCAAAGGCACCTGAAAAGTCAAAATCGGTGGTCAAGGGAGGCGTTTGTTGTGACCTCCCAAAGAGCAAGGAATTCGAATGAGGTCATCACGGTAAGCTTATCATAAACTCTAATGAAGTATATACTTTATTTGATACCTTTCTTCTACCCATTCTTTTATTTCTCCTACTTGCGCTCATCGATTAAATTTGACTCGGAGAAATTAGACTTTGACTTATCTGTGGAAACTCCGCTTGGGAGAAACCTTCATTACATCCAATCGCTTATAAGTCTTGTTTGGTTCAAATCGGTACCCTCACATTACCTGTCGATCTTATTTCATTAAAAATACTTGCATTTGACGTGATTCTAGGGATTGATTGGTTAACTACTTATCATGCAAAAATTGATTGTTTTCGTAAGGTTGTTAGCTTTCATATTCCTAATCAACCTATTATGCGAATTCAAACGACCAAACCATTAAAATCAATCACGGTCATCTCAAGCCATAAAGCTATTCGTTTATTAAAAAACGGATGTCAAGCTTTCTTAGCTCATGTCACAGATTTAAACAAAAATACGTCAGTTTTGAACGATATTTCTATTGTTAATAAATTTCCTGACGTATTCCCCGAAGAACTTCCTGGCCTACCCCCAGAGCGTGAAATTGAATTTTGTATCGACCTTGAACCCGGTACAAAACCTATTTCCAAAGCCCCATATCGAATGGCTCCTATTGAACTTCAGGAGTTAAAGACCCAACTGCAGGAATTGTTAGACATTGGCTTTATTCGTCCTAGTACTTCTCCTTGGGGTGCTCCTGTTCTATTCGTGAAGAAGAAAGATGGGAGTATGCGACTTTGTATTGATTATCGGGAGTTGAATCATGTCACCATCAAAATAGGTATCCATTGCCACGTATTGATGACTGTTTCAACCACCGCAAGGAGCCAAATTCTTTTCAAAGATTGATCTTCGTTCCGGATATCACCAATTGAAGATTAGAACCACGACATTCCAAAGACGGCTTCGTAACTCTATGACGGCATTATGAATTCCTAGTCATGTCCTTTGGATTGACTAATGCTCCCGCGCCTTCATGGATATGATGAACCGAGTATTCAAGGAATATTTAGATCACTTTGTGGTCGCCTTTTATTGATGACATCCTTATTTATTCCAAAAGCCGTGAAGATCATGAGCAACACTTGAGGTCGACACTCCAAAAGCTTCGTGAATATAAGCTTTATGCCAAGTTGAAGAAATGTGAGTTTTGGATTGAAGAAGTAGCATTCCTTGGGCACGTGGTATCAAGTCATGGATTATCTGTTGACCCAAAGAAAGATTGAAGTTATTCAAAGTCGGGAACAACCTAAATCGATGGACCGAAGTACGTAGCTTTCTCGGTTTAAATTGGTTATTATCGGAGATTCGTGGAAGGATTTTCTCGAATCGCTACTCCATCGACTCTCACCGACTCGAAAGATACAAAGTTCGGGTTGGAGCGAAGAATGTGAGAGGAGTTTTCAAGAACTCAAGAGGAGACTTATTTCAAAGACTGCTCGACAATACCATCCGCCTCGGAGGGATTTGTCATCTACATGATGATGCTTCGCAAAGGGTTGGGATGTGTTCTCATGCAACATGGAAAAGTTATAGCTTTATGCCTCATGACAACTCAAAGAATATGAGAGAAATTATCCCACTCATGATCTAGAGTTGGCGGTTGTCTTTGCACTTAAAATTTGGAGGCATTACTTGTATGGGGAGAGAAAGTGGAGATCTTTACGGATCATAAAAGCCTCAAATATTTCTTCACTCAAAAGGAACTCAACATGCGACAACGACGTTGGCTTGAATCTGAAAAAGATTATGATCATACCATCCAATACCATCCTCGAAAAGCGAAACGTGGTAGCCGACGCATTGAAAGCGTAAGATCGTATGCAAGTATGAGTGCGTTATTGTCAACACAAAGGCCCATTTTGTGTGACTTGCAAAGGATGGAGATAGAGTTAAAGACTCTAGGGACGCATGTGATGATAAGCGAGTATACTGAGTAGAACCGACTTTAATCGATAAAGTTAAAGTCGCTCAAGCTACGCACTGGAGCCGATGCGTATGAGGAAGAAAGTGCAAGAAGGTGCTATGCCAAGCAAGAATCAATGAAGAAGGAATACTTCAAGTCAACTCCGGACTTTGTGTTCCTAACGACCACGATTTAAAGTATAATATCATGATGGAGGCGCATGACACACCATTTGCAATCCATCCTCGAGTACTAAAATGTATCATGATATTAAATCGCCATACATTTTGGTGGAGCAATAAGAGAGAGATAGCTATTGCTTATCTCAAGGTGTCTAACTTGTCAACGAGTTAAAGCGGAGCATCAAGTACCAAAAGGTCCATTGCAACCACTTGAAATTCCGTAATGGAAGTGGGAGCACATTACCATGGATTTCGCACACGGTCTTCCTAAGGTTTCTCAAGGCATTGATGCGATTTGGGTCATTGTTGATAGATTGACCAAGTCTGCTCTTTTCTTACCGATCTGAAAACTTATACACTTGAACGCTTGCTGTCAGATGTACATAAACGAGATTGTAAGATCGCATGGTATGCCGGTATCCATAGTTTTTGATAGAGACCCAAGATTCACTTCACGATTTTGGGTTAGTTTGCAAAAAGCTATGGACACAGACTTCTGATTTAGCTTCGGCATATCATCCTCGACGGACGAGACGGACGATGAGAGGACTATTCAAACTCTTAAAGATCTATTAAGACTCGTGTCCTTGATTTCAAGGGAGTTGGGACAAGTTCTTACCATCGGTGGAGTTTTCCTCAACAACAGTTATCAAACAAGTATCGGCATGGCTCCATTCAAGCGTTGTATGGAAGAAAGTGTCGTTCTCAAAGATCTTTGGGATGAGGTGGGTGAAGCAACGTTGTTGGGACCGGAGTTGGTACGTATGACTACGGAAAAGATTCAAACGAATCGACAATGTATAAAAACCTCACAAAATCTACAAAAGAGTTATCTTTGATCTTCATCGAAAGGGACGTGGAATTCGATATAGGAGATCATGTGTTGTTAAGAGTTGCTCCATGGAAAGGAGTTACAAGATTTGGAAAGAGAGGAAAACTTAATCCTCGATTCATCTGGTCTATTTTAATCCTCGATCGAGTAGGAATCGTGGCCTATAGACTCGCTTTCTACCGCCAAATATGTCTCGTGTTCATAACGCTTTTTCACATATCCATGTTACGTAAATATGTGAAAGACCCAACCATATTATTGAGTTAGAACCTGACGAAATAGCGGAAGATTTGACGTATGAAGAGGTTCCTGCTTCAAATTTTGATAAGAAGGAACATATTCTACGCTCCAAGGTTATACCTCAAGTCAAAGTTTTGTGGAGGAACCACGATGTTGAGGAAATGACTTGGGAGTTAGAATCAAATGAAATCAAGGTATCCTTACCTCTTCGACATACCGTGTATCGTACCCTAATTTCGAGGACGAAATTTCATAAGAAGGGAGGTTGTAACACCCTCAAATTATTATAAATAAAGATGAATTTTCTATAAATATTATTTTTGAATATTATGGAATAAATTTGATATAATGTTATAGTTGTGGGTAATATTTATAAATTTTGCAAAGTATGCAAGTTGTTATAAAATATTCGTTTGGTTTGGGAATATTCTTTTTGTTAGGGAATATTCGTATAACTACTCAATCATTAAGTGGACCCCATATAATGTAATTATTGTTTGATTGAGAAAAAACGACAAAAATATTTTATAAAAATAACGACGGAGGTGTTACCAAGTAAAAGCGTTGAACTACCCGATGGTAAAAGTACAAGAATACGTCTGGCATTAGTTGCATAGTAGCAAACAGTATTGATTATTGATGCTTACGTGAGAAGTCAATCACCTATGCTCAATTATTGCTACATAATTCTTTGCGTGATCATATCTCTTATATTATTGATTTAATTATTGTCACAAAGATCATTTGTATAATATGTTATATTATTAATTGAGACGACAAGTTATAAATGATTAATAATTGTTGAAAGATTAAAATAAAATGATTTGTGGTAATATTTATTCAATCCTTAATGTATATAAAGAGTCTCATTATGAGACGTTTGTGGTAAGTTTGATTATTTTATGGGGGGCCCATATGTCATCATCTAAGAGTCTCTTCACAATAGTAATTACCTTTGTGAATAGTAATTACCTTCGATAATAGTATTTACCTTCGCCAATAGTAGTATTTACCTTCACAATAGTAATTACCTTCGTCGATAGTAATTACCTTGTGAATAGTAATTACATTCGTCAATAGTAATTACCTTTACCGGACGTCGAACCACTTGCCGCTTCACATTACAAAGGCCAAAACCACTTGTCGCTTCACATTACGACGCCGAACCACTTGTCGTTTTCACATTACAAAGCGCCGAACCACTTTTCTTTTCACATCACCACCGTCAAGCCACTTGCCTTTTCACATGGTAGGTGCTAAGCTAGAAATCTTCTATAAATATAGGCTAGTGCTTCTTTATTTTTCACGAATTCATTCAAGCTTTAGAGAGAGAAAGTATAGAGAGAATAAGAGAGAAAGAAGAAGAGTATTTTGTTACTACACTACCGCAGATATTCAATCTCCTACCAAAAGTAAGGGTGTTATTCTTTCTTATTCATGAAGAGAACTGCTTGTTATTCCATTGCTTATTATTCTGCTGGAACATCCTGTCATGCGCTTTCACGGACTCGGTTCCGCCTTTATTATTATTATTCATTGGAACATCCTGCATGCATGTGTTTTACACCGGACCGGTTCCGCTTTTTTTATTATTATTCTCATTGGAACATCCATGTCTGTGTTTTACACCGGACCGGTTCCGCTCTTTATTATTATTCTATTGGAACATCCTCGTCATGCGCTTTTACTGTGACCCGGTTCCGTTATTTATTATTCTGTTGGAATAACTCCGCTGCGCGGCCTATCGCATGCACGGTGATTTCTTTTGTTATTCCATTCTTTATTATACCCAGTTGGTTAAAACTTTGACTTCTATACTCCATGAAATTAGTGGAATATCCTTGATATTTGCGTTTCATCCAAAGATCTTTCATGGAAATATTCTTCCGATCATTCTTGAATTTTACTCTACAAAACAATGATCATGTTGATAATTTGGACGTTAATAATTCCCGGATAAAATAATTCTTGAACTTGTTTTATTGAATTCTTATGTCATTGTCATCATCCTCATGTTTATATTATGTTGAAAGTCATCCGTGACCAGAGTGTGCATAGATGGACTTGATATGATTATGACCGAGACTATTCGGTGTAATCATGACCGTAATGTTACAAATGATGTGATAAAAATCCTCAATGGTCAGTAGTGCATTGATGGACGCTTGTTGGCATGATCATGACCATTAATGAATACACAACTATTCTTGGCCCGTAGAAGTGCATGAATAATTGTGGTCGTGATACTAAAGAATATCCTCGGCCAGTAAGTGCGGGGTGATTCGATGATGTGGATTATTTATTAAAGTGAGTTTCAAATATATACGTTGATGAAAAACCTTTTAAATCATAAAAGATAGTAGATTTTATTTTCTACTTGACTCTTTTAATGGATTGCTTGTTCACCGCAGCTAAAACTTGATGTTTATTATATTTTATCGCTTTAACACCTCATTGAAGGCTATTGATAATTTATTCTCGCATTATCTTAGTCATAATATTTCTTCTTGGGCTAGTTGAGCTCACCCTTTCTTTCTTTCACCGTTCTCTTCTGAAATGAGAACATAGTGGGACGAGCCTGGGAACTAGAGTAATGGTCCGTAGGGATAGCATTAGTAGTCCTCACTATTCTATGAAATAGTGTGATAATAATTGTAATGAGGACTCCTTTTGAGTTTGTATAATATCTAGTAGACAATATTTGTATTCAAACTCACAGTTTATGTCGTATTGTACACGACAGTTATATTAGTAAGTTGTATTTAAATTCTGTACCATGTATCTGACTACCCAAGATGGGTGATGTATACCTAATTTTGGGGGCGTCACAACAAACATAATAGGACCAAAATTAAACTTGCATAGTTGCATTACACCATAAACATAATGATAAACTTATATTTTGCTAATTTTATAGGCATATGGGTAAGATAACTTAGAACAACTTAGAAGCTCAAAATTGCAATAATGAATCGAGAGATGAATTTACCTCATTAATTAAGTTGAGTTGTGGTCCTCGTGGAAACATTGGCATCATTAGTAGCAAGGCTCAACTTGAAATTGCTTTGAAAATGAAAAAATAATTAAACACATTATTTTTATAAATTGTTTTATTAGTTCAATTAAATAAACATAAAAAATAATTATTACCACACTCAAGTTTATCTAAGAAAGTCATTATCTTCCTCCACATCAATGCAATTCTTCTTTTTAATCCAATCTTGAGCACATATGAGAGCTTCCACCATATGAGGAGACAATGAACTCTAAATGAATCAAGAATGCGCCTGCTAAAAATGCGATTCAAGCAACAATGAGAAATGGGAATAGCCAACACATCACGGGCAATACGTGCAAGGATAGGGAATCTTGCACTATTAGCTTTCCACCACACCAAAATATAAAAAGACTCATCCGCTTCTTCCACATCTTCACCTAAATATTTGTCCAACTCTGATTTTTCTCCAAATATCACTCTAGTCCTATTCTTTTTGAACTTATCCATGAGTCTATTTGTATTTTGGGATTCCATTGAATTAGAACCTTCGGATGACAGGTTACTTAAACTTGATGTGCCAATTGGCCCACTTTCTTGTGTTGAATACTTTTTTTTGTACTCATTAAACAAATCTTCCATTGCTTTCTTCACACCATCAGCAATCTCTATTCCCGTGGCCCTATTACTTGCTTGACATTCTAAATCCCTATCTTCATTATCAATATCAAAATGAAGATCTACTCCCATACCCTCCAATGGATCGTCAACTTCAATTTCATCATCTCCATACATTTCTTCTAAACCAAATTGAACAAAACTCAACTTAGACCGAGGATCAAGCATAACGGGAATATACAACAACATATTCATCTTTGTAACATTTCCCCAATACTTGTCATATTTTCTTTTCATTGCCTTGGCCATTTGTTTCAATTCTCTATCATTGCTTCTTTCCCACTCACTCAACATAATATAAGTTTCACTTATTTCATGAAATGCATTATTTGATGTGACATAAGATGAGCCTGAAATACGCACAGTGAGATTATAAAAATGTTCTAAGAATCTCACAAACAATTTAGCCCTATTCCAATTCAAGTCCGTTGGAATATCTTGGCCCCCCATCTCTTTTACAAAGCCACGATCTTCAAATTCAAACCGATCAAAAGCTTCTTTGTACTTTAAGGCCGAACTTAACATCAAGTAAGTAGAGTTCCATCTAGTTGGACAATCTAGACTTAAGCCTTTCTTGTCTTCAAGACCACAATACTCAATACAGTCCTTAAATGACTTGAGCCTAGCCGGGGACTGTTTTGACATACTTCACTGCACGCCTAACATTCTCAACAGATTTCTCAATCAAATTCAACCCATCATTCACAACAAGATTAATAATGTGAGCTATACATCTCATGTGAATGAACTTACCACCCAAGACATTGGTTTTCCAAGATGTACATCTCTCTCTCAAGTAAGTAGCTGCCCTATCATTTGAGCTAGCATTATCGACAGTGAGTGTCATAACTTTTGAAAGTCCCCACTCTTTTAGACAAGACTCAACCATTTCCCCAATGTCCTTCCCCTTATGCTTGTGATGGTTCGAAAATTTAAGATTTTCTTAAGCAATTTCCAATTTTCATCAATAAAATGGGCAGTAACACACATATAATTCAAACGTTGATTTGAAGTCCAAGAATCAGTAGTGATACAAACACGTTCACAATTTTTTCTAAGGAATGTTTTCAGCTTAATTTTCTCATTATCATACAAACGAATGCAATCTCTAGCAAATGTAAAAC
Source organism: Panax quinquefolius (assembly GCA_020205615.1). NCBI lineage: Eukaryota > Viridiplantae > Streptophyta > Magnoliopsida > Apiales > Araliaceae > Panax > Panax quinquefolius. The sequence goes on from CM035154.1 coordinate 142,656,497, forward strand.
GTGAAGGCAACTGAAACCTGGGACATGCAGCTTGCATAAGTCGTTTAAACCCATCTTTCTCAACATGTTTGAAAGGAAGCTCATCTACAATAAGATGGTAAGTAATGGCTTCCCTAACAACTTCTTGGTCAAACCTCCAAGTAGTGAGTGTACTCTCACATGCCCCTCCCTCCCCCTCACCCTCTTTAGTTTCTACAAGTTGGGGTTGAGCTTTATCCATGTTGATGGGATTTTTTTTGCAAGTTCTAAAGTGATTTCTTAAAGCAGTAGTGCCATTTGAAGATGAATCAACAGCTAATTCTTTTCCAAAATAAGTACACTTACCTTTGATGACATTACCATCATTATCTTTAACTGGAATGAAGTGCCCCTCAGTCCACACCTTGGATCTAGGTGTCATCCTCTTTCTTTGCAGCTTTACATTTTCTGACTGTCCCGTACTCTTTGTACTTGTCTCTATATTCGGGGTGGGGGTGGGGGTGGGGGTGGGAACACTGTCACCCCCTTCTTTCTCATGTCCCATACCAATTGCATCAAGGTCATCAAGGTCAGGCTTGTCTGTATCATCCACCATATGCAAATCGTTTAAATACTTCTTGGCATCATCTGAAAATTTCAAACAAATTACATTAACAAATAACAACGAATACTTCAAATCAATATATATAAATGCAATTACAACTCTTCAAGACTTCAAACTCATTGCAGATTCAAATATGTAACATACTGAAATATATTCTAACATTCAACATACATAAGAAAAACCTATAATTTTATATGTTGAAAGCTCACCTCTGTAATCAACCAAATGAATATCAAAATGATACATAAATCAAACAATGAAACAAGAACTTGCAACCATCCCTAACTCACTCATGACTCAACAACAAGCAATCTCACCCCGCAGTTTACATCAGAAACTTTACAAACGATCGATGATGAAACCTACCTACCTAGCGGCGCAGATTCATCGAACTCGGAAGAAAAAAAGAAGATATTCTCAAAAGTATAATTTCTAATTTCTTTTTCCTAATTTCTTTTCAAAACCTCGTAAAAGACGTAAATTACACATGCATGTACACAATTACACAAAAATAAATACATATACAAACTAGAAATATGTGCATATAAACCGAAAGTTAAATAAAAAATAAAAATAAAAATTAAATAAGCCACTAAGCAGAAGAAGCCAAGAAGCCAAGAACCCACACTCTTATATAGCGTAAAATGAATAAGCTAACAAGAATACAAGAATAAGATGCACTCAAAGACTCATGCACTAAATCGACTAACTAAGTAAAGGTAAATAACAAAATTACCTTAACAAATGGAAACGATGAAGGCACAAGGGTCACGGGTCGTAGAGTTCACGATGAAGGGTTGCCGGCACCGAGAAGACGAGAGTTCGAGACTTGAGAGTTGAGGCTTGACTCTTGAGAGATCTCAGATCTGAGACTCTGACTCTAAGAGTTCGAGAAGACGACTAGACGAGAAGATGAGAGAGATCAGAGATCTAATGAGAGAGATCTGATATGAGACTGAGCCGGCCCTGAGGTTTGAGACTGAGAGAGAGTGGAGTCTTCGTCTCTTCAATGGAAAACAGTCGAGTGGAGTCTTCGTCTCTCTCTTTACTTGTGGTGATCGATGACTCTATGAGTCTTGAGTAACTGAGTTGCTTGACTAGTTGACTGTGAATTTTTAATTTAGTAAAGAGTTGTTCGGTTATTCGGTTTAACCGAATAACCCAAAAATGATACCCGTACAACCTAACCGAAAACCGTAACAAAATTCGGATATAACCAAAATATTGAAAATAACCGAATTATCAGAAAATTTCGGTTAGTTTATTTCGGTTCTGTTCGGTAATTCGGTTATACCCGCTTTTTGCTCAGTCCTAACTGTAACGACCCCAAAATTCATACAATATAATTCTCAACTTCGGTCGTTAATAACACATCTACCTTCTAATTTTACATCCTTATTCGACGTTAAACTTTATAAAATGCGGAATAATTTAAACTTTTATGTCTTTTTACTTTAATTCCCTGAATCAAAACCTTTATCATCTACATGTCTTTGAATCAATCTTATTTTATGATTCACTTTATCACTGTTATTATATAAAATTTTACATTTCAATCCGATAACCTTTACATATCAGATAACTCTAACTTTAGCTTTACAACTCAACATAAAACTATACATCATAAAACATTTAGTACATCTCATGAATCTTAATCATGGTATTAAGAAATAACAACTTTAGCTAAAATATTAATCTTCGAGTATTATTTCTGATCCACGTCATTCAAGTAGCACATAGTGTTACCTTCAATCCTTAACCTGCAAAAATGGTTATTTGCAAGGTTGAGCTCGACAACCCAGCAAAATCTAACAGTTTTCATGCATCACGTAGCACATAATAACATGTTCAACATATATCTCATAAACATTGGACTAACATAACATACATCTTACAGTTCATATAACAAGTATAAAGATTGAGTTCCTTACTCAATCAGCATGCTTTACTCAAGCAACGTAGTCATAAGTTGACTTTAACATTTCATACATTCAACATATATATAACACATCATGCTCTTTGCAACAAAGATTTAAAACAATAAAATTCACATAGCAAATAAGAACTGAAAGACTTGCCTTGATCGTTGTTTACCAATAACAGTTTAACAACTTACAGTTATCTGCACTTCACGTACCCTACACAATTATATAATAATGCACACCAACTATTAGTCACATAGCAATGCATAATAGTTGTAATGTAAACTTTACTCTACCTCCCATAACCCTTCTTATTAATTAATACACAATGTTCAATTTGATTGTGTTAACTTTCAACTTATATCTCACTGTTCTTCGTATTCGAAGTTCATTCAAGTGGTTAAGTCTTGCTAGGACTACTTATTGGTTTTATATTAACACTATTCAATATCTTATTATATTCATTTCATTTGATTTAAAACACTTTTTACGTTCATTATCACTTATCACTTGCGCTTTGACGTTTATTCGTCACCCGCCCAATTTGTCTCTCTTGTGTGTGCTTAGTATGCGTATTCAACTTATCTAATATATTATTTATTAATGTTAAGCATCATTATACTTCATAATATTCATGTTCTATAACGTAGAACAACATCTATTATCGTCGACATCACTATACTTGTGTATGTGCATGTTCGACGCCCTTCGATTGCCTCCGAATACGCATCAGTCACAAAGATGGCCATTTGGACTACTGTTCCCTACCTCAAATTGAAAACCTTAAAGAATAAAAGTTGTAGGTCTATTCGTCCTTGTTCCGGATCATCTTGAATCACCTCAATCGGAGTTCGTATGAAAACGTTATGCCTATTTTAATAAAACAGATCAAAACAGTCACACCTGACATTCTTTGGGCGCAACTGCGCCCAATTAAGCCTTGGGCACAGCGCAGCTGCGCCCCAAATGACTTAGGGCACAGCGCAGCTGCGCCCATTAGCAAAAACGGGACCTGAAGCTACTGCTCTTCGCGATTTTTAACCCTTTTTCTCCTACTAATCTTCATAACTTGAGTTATACACATCCAAATTAGTCCGTTTTTGATTCTATGGATTCGTAATTCATAGAACTACAACATACTAGGATTCTAACAATTTATAGAAACATTAACCAACCTAAAATTTGTCCTAAAATACATATTCATACTCTATTTTCATAATTTAACACATTTAGCGAATTTGATCGCCACGGCTTCGTTACTTAACCGATAAACATGATTTAAACTACGCCGATTTCGTTTCTTAACATACTAACATAATCCAACATCAATTTACAGATTATCACACATATTAAACATGGAATTTTGTACTTTCTAAAGCCAATTTTATATAACATACACTGTTATTTACTTTTCACCCTATAAACCCAAATTTCATGTATTTAACAAGCAAGTAACAATCATATATGATGATTAAAAGATTTTGCAAGAGTATACATACATAACAACAACCTCTTGTACAATAATTCAACAAAACCCAACTTTAGAGAATAAAAAATTACAAGACTGAGAATTCAAATTAGGGGTAAATTATACCTAAATTCTTTGATTGTATGATAGCAAAGTATAGAATTCCTTTTTCCAAAGCCCTTCTTCTCCAACTCTCAATATCACTGTGTTTCTTCTCTTTTTTTCCAAGCTTTCTCTCTAATTCTCTGTTATCTACTTAGCCTTAGGCAAAGAAATAGAATGCGTAGAAAATAAAATGGCCTCCCTCACCCCCACGTACGTCAGGTCACAACCCCAAAGGTTTGCGTCAGTTAAATTAGACAAAAGGCCACAAGGCCTTGTTTGGCCACGCACCAATTCCCCCAACTAGATTTTTTTAGTAATCTTTATATTATATAGTTTCATGTCACACCATTAAATTAATTTAATTAACTCGTACTTATATTTAAAATAATTATAATTTCCATTGTAATATACTTAATAAATCTTTACATATCTAATTTAATTAATAAATTAGATCAAAACAACATTTTATTTAATTTAATTATTTTCTTAAATATTAAGCAATTGATTTAATTTAATTATTTCCTTAAATTAAATCCTTCAAATTAAATTAACATTATTCAATTTAATTTACACTAATCAATTTAGTTACTAAATTAATTCACCACAATTTTATCAACCATTTATTTATCTCAATAAATAAATAAATTTAAAATATTTATTTAATTCAATAAATATTTAAAATTAATTACTAAATTCATTTAATTACTTCAAAAGTTAACTCAACTCTTAAACCTCATTTTTCCAATATATGAATATATATTTCTCTTACACCGGATCATATATTTCAAAGATATATAAACGTATATATACATACTCAAACTCAAAACATCTCATAATAAGAATTTTAATTATTAAATTCTTACTTTAATAATTTATAAAATTTCGTTGTCATCACAGAATTAATTCCACATACTTGAGACCGAAGTTATCGCCAGGTTTGCAAAAACTCGCCAACACTGGGTAAAAAGCCAAAAAGAGCCCAAAACCCGTCTCGGCCTTTCGAACGCCACACAAACACACACATAGCACCGCGTAGGTATTAGACACATGTTACAACTTACGGGACTCGATTCCGACATACGGAGACCGAGTTATCGCCCAGTTTGCAAAACTCACCAACACTTGGGCAAAAACCGAAAAAGAGCACAAAACCCGCATCGGATGTCCGAACGCCACACAAATACACACATAGTACCGCGTAGGTATTAGACACGCGTTACAACTTACGGGACTCGATTCCGACATACGGAGACCAAGTTATCGCACAGTTTGCAAAACTCGTCAACACTTAGGCAAAAAGCCAAAAAAGAGCCCAAAACCCGTATCGGCCGTCCGAACGCCACACAAATACACACATTGCACTGCGTAGATATTAGAGACGTGTTACAACTTACGGGACTCGATTCCGACATACGGAGACCGAGTTATCGCCCAGTTTGCAAAACTCGCAAACACTTAGGCAAAAAGCCAAAAAAGAGTCCAAAACCCGCATCGGCCGTCCGAACACCACACAAACACACACATTGTACTACGTAGATATTAGACACGCGTTACAACTTACGGGACTCGATTCCGACATACGGAGATCGAGTTATCGCCCAGTTTGCAAAACTCGCCAACACTTAGGCAAAAAGCCAAAAAAGAGCTCAAAACCCGCCTCGGCCATCCGAACGCCACGCAAACACACACATAGTACCGCGTAGATATTAGACACGCGTTACAACTTACGGGACTTAATTCCGACATACGGAGACCGAGTTATCGCCCAGTTTGCAAAACTCGTCAACACTTAGGCAAAAAGCCAAAAAAGAGCCCAAAACCCGCATCGGACGTCCGAAGGCCACACAAACCCACACATTGTACTGCGTAGATATTAGACACGCGTTATAATTTACGGGACTCGATTTCGACATAGGAAGACCGAGTTATCGCCCAGTTTACAAAACTTGCCAACAATTAGGCAAAAAGCCGAAAAAGAGCCCAAAACCCGATTCGGGCGTCCGAACGCCACGCAAACACACACATAGCACCGCGTAGATAATAGACATGCATTATAACCAACGGGACAATCGATTTCGACATGCGGAGATCGAGTTATCGCCGAGTTTGCAAAACTCGCCAACACTTAGGCAAAAAGCCAAAAAGAGCCCAAAACCCGCCTCGGCCCTCCAAACGCCACACAAACACACACATAGCACCGCGTAGGTATTAGACACGCGTTAAAACTTACTGGACTCGATTCCAAAATACGGAGACCAAGTTATCGCCCAGTTTGCAAAACTCGCCAACACTTAGGCAAAAAGTCAAAAAAGAGCCCAAAACCCGCCTTAGCCGTCCGAACGCCACACAAACACACACACAGCACCGCGTAGATATTAGGCACGCGTTACAACTTACGGGACTCGATTCCGAGATACGGAGACTGAGTTATCACCCAGTTTGCAAAACTCGCTAACACTTAGGCAAAAACTAAAAAGAGCACAAAACCCGCATCGGATGTCCGAACGCCACACAAACACATACATAGCACCGCGTAGGTATTAAACACGTGTTATAACTTACGGAACTCGATTCCGACATACGGAGACCGAGTTATCGTCTAGTTTGTAAAACTCGCCAACAATTAGGCAAAAAGCCGAAAAGGGCCCAAAACCCGCCTCGGCAGTCCGACCACCACATAAACACACACATAGCACTACGTAGGTATTAGACACGCGTTACAACTTATGGGACTCGATTCTCGACATACGGAGACCGAGTTATCGCCCAGTTTGCAAAACTAGCCAACACTTGGGCAAAAACCGAAAAAGAGCACAAAACCCGCATCGGACGTCCAAACGCCACACAAACACACACATAGCACCGCGTAGAAAATAGAAACGCGTTACAACCTACGGGACTCGATTCCGACATACGGAGACCGAGTTATCGCCCAGTTTGCAAAACTCAACAACACTTAGGCAAAAAGCCGAAAAAGAGCCCAAAACCCGACGGGCGGTCCGAACGAACATACACACAAACACACACATAGCACCGCGTAGATAATAGACACGCGTTACAACCTACGGGGCTCGATTTTGACGTACGGAGACCGAGTTATCGCCCAGTTTGCAAAACTTCCCAACACTTGGGTAAAAAGCCAAAAAAGAGCCCAAAACCCGCCTCAGCTGTTCAAACACCACACAAACACACACATAGCACCGCGTAGGTATTAGACACGCGTTACAACTTACGGGACTCGATTCCGACATACGGAGACCGAGTTATCGCCCAGTTTGCAAAACTTGTCAACACTTATGCAAAGAGCCGAAAAAGAGCCCAAAACCTGCCTCGGGAGTCCGAACGCCACGCAAATACACACATAGTACCGCGTAGGTATTAGACGCGCGTTACAACTTACGGGACTCGATTCTCGACATACAGAGACTGAGTTATCGCCCAGTTTGCAAAACTCGTCAACACTTAGGCAAAAAGCCAAAAAAGAGCACAAAACCCGCATCGGACGTCCGAACGCCACACAAACACACACATAGCACCGTGTAGGTATTAGACACACGTTATAACTTACGGAACTCGATTTCGACATACGAAGACCGAGTTATCGCCCAGTTTGCAAAACTTGCCAACACTTTGGCAAAAAACTGAAAAAGGGCCCAAAACCCACCTCGGCCGTCCGAACGCCCCATAAACAGACACATAGAACCGCGTAGGTATTAGACACGCGTTACAACTTACGGGACTCGATTCCGACATACAGAGGCCCAGTTATCGCCCAGTTTGCAAAACTCGCCAATAGTTAGGCAAAAAGACGAAAAAGAGCACAAAACCCGCATCGACCGTCCGAACGCCACACAAACACACACATAGCACCGCGTAGGTATTAGACACGCGTTACAACTTACGGGACTCGATTTCGACATACGGAGATCGAGTTATCGCCCAATTTGCAAAACTCAACAACACTTAGGCAAAAAGCCGAAAAAGAGCCCAAAACCAAAGATCGGTACGCTCGAACGCCACCACAAAACACGCATATAGCACCGCCAGTGGTATTGAACACGCAGCGTTATAACTTACGGGACTCGATTCCGACATACGGAGACCGAAGTTATCGCGTAATTTGCAAAACTTCAACAACACTTAGGCAAAAAGTCGAAAAGAGCCCAAAACCAGATCGGTAGTCCGAACGCCACACAAACACGCATATAGCACTGCATAGGTATTAGACACGCGTTACAACTTACGGGACTCGATTCCGACATACGGAGACCGAGTTATCGCCCAGTTTGCAAAACTCGCCAACACTTAGACAAAAACCGAAAAAGAAGACAAAACCCACATCGGACGTTCGAACGCCACACAAACACACACATAGCACCGCGTAGGTATTAGACACGCGTTATAACTTACGAAACTCGATTCCGACATACGAAGACCGAGTTATCCTCCAGTTTGCAAAACTCGCCAAAATTTAGGCAAAAGCCGAAAAAGGGCCCAAAACCCTCCTCGGCCGTCCGAACGCCACATAAAACCAAAAAGCACCGTGTAAGTAATAAACACGCGTTACAATTACGGGACTCGATTCTGACATACGGAGACCGAGTTATCGCCCAGTTTGCAAAACTTACCAATACTTAGGCAAAAAGCCAAAAAAGATCTCAAAACCCGCCTCGGCCGTCCGAACGCCACGCAAACAGACACATAGCACCGCGTAGATATTAGACATGCGTTACAACTTACGGGACTCAATTCCGACATACGGAGACCAAGTTATCGCCTAGTTTGCAAAACTCGTCAATACTTTGGCAAAAAGCCAAAAAAGAGCCCAAAACCCGTATCGAACGTCCGAACGCCACACAAACCCACATATTGCACTGCGTAGATATTAGACACGCGTTACAAATTACGGGACTCGATTCCAACATACGGAGACCGAGTTATCGCCCAGTTTACAAAACTCGCCAACAATTAGGCAAAAAGCCGAAAAAGAGCCCAAAACCCGCTTCGGGCGTCCGAACGCCACGCAAACACACACATAACACCGAGTAGATAATAGACACGCGTTACAACCTATGGGACACTCGATTCCGACATGCGGAGACCGAGTTATCGCCCAGTTTGCAAAACTCGCCAACACTTATGCAAAAAGCCAAAAAAGAGTCCAAAACCCGCATCGACCGTCCGAACGCCACACAAACACACACATTGCACTGCGTAGATATTAGACATGCGTTACAACTTACGGGACTCGATTCCGATATACGAAGACCGAGTTATCGCCCAGTTTGCAAAACTCGCCAACACTTACGCAAAAAGCCGAAAAAGGTCCCAAAACCCGCCTCGGCCGTCCGAACGCCACATAAAAATAGACATAGTACTGCATAGATATTAGACAAGCGTTACAACTTACGGGACTCGATTCCGACATACGAAGATCGAGTTATCGCCCAGTTTGCAAAACTCGCCAACACTTAGACAAAAACCAAAAAAGAGCACAAAACCCGCATCGGACGTCCGAATGCCACACAAACACATATATAGCACCGCGTAGGTATTAGACACGCGTTATAACTTACGAAACTCGATTCCGACATACGGAGACCGATTATCGTCGAGTTTTTAAAACTCGCCAACACTTAGGCAAGAAGCCGAAATAGGACCCAACACCCGCCTCAGCAGTCCGACCGCCACATAAACACACACATAGCACCGCGTAGGTATTAGAAATGCGTTACAACTTACGGGACTCAATTCCGATATACGGAGACCGAGTTATCGCCCAGTTTACAAAACTCGCCAACACTTATGCAAAGAGCCGAAAAAGATCCCAAAACCTGCCTCAGGAGTCCGAACGCCACGCAAACACACACATTGCACCGCGTAGGTATTATACACGCGTTACAACCTACGGGGCTCGATTCTGATGTACGGAGACAAAGTTATCGCCCAGTTTGCAAAACTCGCCAACACTTAGGCAAAAAGCCGAAAAAGAGCCCAAAACCAGCCCCGGCTGTCTGAATGCCACACAAACACACACATAACACCGCGTAGGTATTAGACATGCGTTACAACTTACGGGACTTAATTCCGACCTACAGAGACCGAGTTATCGCCCAGTTTGCAAAACTCGCCAACACTTAGGCAAAAAGCCAAAAAGAGCCCAAACCCGAGCTACTCGGCATTCAACGCCTACACAAACACTCACATAGCATCGTAGACGAACAAGCACAAAATTCTTGGACTCGATTCCGCATACGGAGGCCAGAAGTTATTGCCGATTTGCAAAACTCGCCAACACTTGAGCAAAAAGTCAAAAAAGAGCCTAAACCTCCTCCTCGTAACGTTCCGAGGCATGCCATAAACACACACAAGACCGCGTAGATATTGAACACAGCGTTACAACTTACGGGACTCGATTCCGACATATTTAGATCGAAATCGCCAGGTTTGCAAAACTACAACACTTAGACAAAAAGAAAAAGAGAAGGCCCACAAAGATGTAAGGCCGAATTTTATGAAATAAAAGTATTCAATTTTTCTTATAATTACTATTCAAGAAATGGTTAAATTGATAAAAGTTAAAGTTAAGGGTGATATATATAATTTTTCAAAATAAGCAAGTGGTTATAAAATATTATTATTGTTTGAGAATATTCGTTTGGTCGTGGAATATTCTTTTTTCTCGGGAATATCAAGACGACGACGCAAATTTGTGTGGGCCCCATAACTAAAAAGCGAATGGATGAAGAAAACGACAAATATAAGTTGTTTATAAATGACGGCAGTAGTTATTACTCAAGTATTAACTAATTAAAAATACTCGGTGGTTAAAACACAAGAAGACACTACAGATTGCACCAATTATTATGATTCTTACGTAAGAAAGCACTACTCAATAATTGTTACAAATGAATTACTGCTCAATATTATATTTTATCGATTCAATAATTGTCATATTGATATTTTATATTATCGTTATTTTAATAATTATCACTACACAAGATTTTTTTCATATCGAAGCAAATAATTCATATTATCTCAATAATATTATTAGATAACATTATTGGCAATGTCTAGAAAGTTCTCGCTCTAAGGAGAGGTTTGGTCACCTAATCAAGCTACCAAAGAAGAGAAATCTTTATCGAAAGCCCCTCTTCCTCGAACCCGCCGTCATTGTCATTATTGTGATTCTCAGAATATTATTTATGAATAATTAATTATTGATTAATATGATAAGGAAAATATTCATTTTATGTGGATATAGATGGAGAAAATTTTTAAAGTGACAATTGTTGAAAATTAATATTTTATCTTTTTTACGATAAAATAATTCATTTAAATATATTATTTTAATAATATATTAATAGTGATATTTTTATAATGAATGTGCGATATGTGTATATATGAGGAGGAAGAGTATTTTTGTGGCATTAAATGATTAACACATGTTTTGTGTGTTTGGGGACCCCATTTCTCGATCAAATTTGATTATAGCTTTGTAAAATCGCCTGCTTGTGGATTTCGGTCAATTTCTGCTTGGAATTTGAAAAACTTTCTTCCGCAAAGTTGTAGAGAATTGAATTTCCTATAAAAATCATGAGATTCAATTTTCTGACAAAAGGGCTATTTATTATGAATTATTGAAGTTCAAGTTCAAAATAATTATTTTTCAAAAGTTTTAAATTTGTTTTAAAAGAAAAACGTTTTTAACAAGGTAGGTGTGCCCACTAGCATGGAAAAAGAGCTGAGATCAGATTGTCCAAGGTGTGCGTGAAGATTATATATATATATATATATATATATATATATATATATATTTTAATAAATTTTCTACTTTGGTGTTCTAAGCATTTTCCTATAAATAGGTGCTTAGGTTAGAATTGAAAATCACACCGTAAATTGAAGTTTTCTCTCTATATTATCGAGTGTATTCTTGTGAGTATTTTGATTATACTTTGAGTATTGTTATACTATGCAAGTTCGTTCAAATAAGTATATCCGACATTCCAAAGATCGCTTTTTTTGAGGTAAGGGATAGTAAGGGATTTTTAAGGGTGATTATGTTTTTCAGTTTTGTATTTTTTGAACCTTCAAAAATTCTGAAAAAATTTGAAATGATATTTTGATGAGTTTTGTAGATTGTGTCCAAAAATGGTGATTTTTGGATGTATAGATTAGGAGTTATGGATTTTATGAGAAAAGACTATTTTAAAAGTAACCGCTTATAACTCCTTGTGGTTAACTCCAAAATTGATGAAATTTTTATTGGGAGTACATCTATATAATATCAAGATACCGTATTAATTTTAGAATTTTTGGACAAAAGTACAATTTATGATAAATGTCTAACTATTCGGTAGTTTTGGCCATATGAAAAATAGTAAATGAATTTTAAAAATTCTGAGAAAAATATATATTCAATATGGGACTATATTCTTCTAAATCCCAGAAAATAAATATTTTTGGAATTGATTTGGTATTTTTCATGAAAATGTTCTAGTTATGAGTAAATGAATTAAATATGTTATGTGAAGTAAGAAAATTGAAAAATATGATTTATTGGCTTGAGAATCATATATGAGGTATATGCAGATTTTTATGAGGGTTTTGGTTAATGATGATGAAATCTTATGAGTTTGGCATTTTTAGATGATTAAATGCATTAATTATTAAAGTGTAAATAATTGGATTAAATTATTTATAAGTTTAAGAAATGATTAAAATATTGTTGTAATATTAATAATATTAGATTATGAGATTTCTAAGTGATTTATAACATTTGGATTAAGGTGTTATAAATATGGATATGAATTTTATTATGAAACTTTATCTTTTCGTGGTCGAGGTTACTTACGCACGATACTACGACTATGTATTTAATATTTGGTACTATTCACGACAAATTGGTTTCTTTCCCACCAAATTATCGTTAATTTATAAATCTTACTTTTGAAATTAAAACCATGTTTTGATTATATTGTTTTTATATAACATTCTTATAACCCTAATGATAATATTTCTCTTTGACTTGAGTGTAAAGATGGGTAGATTATTGGTATGATCGTGACTATAGGTTCTCTTTGGCCAGTAGTGCAAAAGTTGAATTGTTGACTGGTATGATCATGACCATTGAATTTACAATTGAATATTTTTAGCTTAAGTGCAAAGGTGAATCGATCAACATGGTTATAATTATTGTTATATAACTTCAAATGATTATGTATTTCTTTGATATATGAATATCTTTGCTCAGTAGTGCAAAGATGACTTGTTGATGAATATCTTAGCTTGTAGTGCAAAGATGAATTATTGATGAATATCTTTGGCCAGTAGTGCAAAGATAACTTGTTGTTGAATATCTTTGGCTCAGTAGTGCAAAGATGACTTGTTGTTGAATATCTTTGGCATGTAAGGCAAAGATGAATCAATCATGATGAATATCTTTGCCGTGGTGCAAAGCAAGATGAATTTATTAGTATGATTATGAACAGAACTGTGATTTGGTATAACCATGATCTTTGATGTTTCGTAAAGACAGTGATGAAATTATCTTCGTCCCGATGAGAAGAGGAATTTAGAATCACAATTATGATTATGAAGTTATTCATATGATTGTGGAAAGGAATTGTTGATTGAGGTTACAGGATAAAACATTGTTGGTGACTTTTTAACGTGGAGAAGATAATAGATTTTATAGTCTATTCGACTCTTTTAATGGATCGCTTCGTTCACGCAGCAACTATGGTTGAAAAGTTTTATCATCTACCATATGTTCTAAATCTCTGATTTATTACTAACGAAGGCTATTGATAATTTAATTATCTTTAGTCATGATATTCTTTACTGGGCTATTTGTGCTCACCCTTCTGCTTCACAATTCCTTTCAGGTAATAAAAGTGTAGCTGGGTCGAGCAGGGGATAGCGGGGGAATAGAATGGTGGTCTATAGATGTTGAGGGTGAGGTGAATTTAACTTGGAAGGGTGTTTTGCCACTATCATACAAGATGTCTAATGACATACAACCTCGTGTCATCATAAGACACATGGTTGTGCTCATCCACTTGCCGAGTATATTTACAAGCACTACCTATATAATCTTGGTGTTTGTTTGGAGTATAATACCCAATTAGAGACAAGTGGAGATAATGATATGTCAAGAGAAGACTCACCATCGGGGAAGAATATGATAGTAATCTTCTCGCTTTTCTTTGGGGTCTATCAATCAACCAAGGATAATTCTGTGGCCATATGATATCTACCATAACCTAAAAGCATGGCCTCCCATGTATGAAGGTTTCCTTGAGCACTTCCCAAAGATTCTAATTTCTAAAACAGCTTTTTGACTATACCTTTATGTAAGGTGTCATTGTGACGTACATACAGCTTGGTATATATTTGTATCCAAACTCACAAAGATATGTGTTGTTGTATTTTGCACGATAATTGTTGTAATAAAGTTGTAGTTGTTTTCCGTACCATATATTTGCATGACTTACTCGTAATGGGTTGGATGGAATGGACCTATTTTGGGGTCGTTACATTTGGTATCGTAGCTATAAGTAAAGAGCCCCGAGCCTCTCATTGGTGACTTCTCTTGATGGGGGATGCACCGGCCGCATCTCCGTAGGGGACGCCTGCTCATGGATGGCAAACCGATAGGTATCAATGTGAGGTGTCGACACAAGTTGGTGTCCAAAGTTACATTTGGTATCGAGCTTAGGATATGATCTCCGGCGAGATCGGATTAGAACTAGGAGGAGAGAGATGAGTAAATCTTTCGCTAAGTGTGTCCTACCTAAGCTTATTTGTTGGGTCACCATAATATCGGGATATTATGTGATATGTTAATTTGTTAAATTAACCCTTGTTTTGAAGTCGTATTCTAGAATGATATCCTAAATATACGTGAGATGAGAGCAATGGAGAAATCATGATGACAGGGAGATAGAATCAAATGAAAGCAAGGTATTCTCAACTCTTTGAAATACTGTGTACGTAAATTTCTGGGACGAAATTTCATAAGGAGGGGAGATTGTAAGGCCCCTAATTTTATGAAATAAAAGTATTCAATTTTTCTTATAATTACTATTCAAGAAATGGTTAAATTGATAAAAGTTAAAGTTAAGGGTGATATATATAATTTTTTCAAAATAAGCAAGTGATTATAAAATATTATTGTTTGAGAATATTCGTTTGGTCGTGGAATATTCTTTTTTTCTCGAATATCAAGACGACGACGCAAATTTTGTGGGCCCCATAACTAAAAAAAGCAATCGATGAAGAAAAATGACAAATATAAGTTGTTTATAAATGACGCCAGAAGTTGTTACTCAAGTTAATCATCGTTAAAATACTCGATGGTTAAAACACAAGAAGACACCAGATTGCACCAATTATTGATTCTTACGTAAGAAAGCACTACTCAATAATTGTTACAAAGAATTACTCGCTCAATATTATATTTTATCGATTCAATAATTGTCATATTGATATTTTATATTACCGTTGTTTTAAATAATTGTCACTACACAAGATTTTCCATTATCGAAGCAATAATTCATATTATCTAAATAATATTATTAGATAACATTATTGGCAATGTCTAGAAAGTTCTCGCCTAAGGAGAGGTTTGGTCACCTAATCATGCGCCAAGAAGGAGAAATCTTTATTGAAAGCCCCTCTTCCTGGAACCGCCTCGTCATTATTATTGTGATTCTGTAATATTATTTGTGAATAATTAATTATTGATTAATATGATAAGGAAAATATTTATTTTATGTGGATATAGATGGAGAAAATTTTTAAAGTGACAATTGTTGAAAATTAATATTTTATCTTTTTCTCGATAAAATAATTCATTTAAATATATTATTTTAATAATATATTAATAGTGATATTTTTATAATGAATGTGCGATATGTGAGTATATGAGGAGGAAGAGTATTTTTGTGGCATTAAATGATTAACACATGTTTTGTGTGTTTGAAGTGACCCCCATTTCTCGACCGAAATTTGATTATAAATTTGTAAAATTATCCGCTTGTGGATTTCTTTTGGCCAATTTCTGCTTGGAATTTGGAAAACTTTCTTCCGCAAAGTTGTAGAGAATTAAATTTCCTATAAAAATCACGAGATTTGAATTTTTGGAGAAAAGGGCTATTTATTATGAATTATTGAAGTTCAAGTTCAAATAATTATTTTTCAAAAGTTTTAAATTTGTTTTAAAAGAAAAACGCTTTTTAACAAGGTAGGTGTGCCCACTAGCATGGAAAAAGAGCTGAGATCAGATTGTCCAAGGTGTGCGTGAAGATTATATATATATATATATATATATATATATATAAATATTTTAATAAATTTTCTACTTTGGTGTTCTAAGCATTTTCCTATAAATAGGTGCTTAGGTTAGAATTGAAAATCACACCGTAAATTGAAGTTTTCTCTCTATATTATCGAGTGTATTCTTGTGAGTATTTTGATTATACTTTGAGTATTGCTATACTAAGTAAGTTCGTTCAAATATTATATCCCACATTCCAAAGATCGCTTTTTTTGAGGTAAGGGATAGTAAGGGATTTTTAAGGGTGATTATTTTTTTTCAGTTTTTGTATTTTTTCGGACCTTCAAAAATTCTGGAAAAATTTGAAATGATATTTTGATGAGTTTTGTAGATTGTGTCCAAAAATGGCGATTTTTGGATGTATAGATTAGGAGTTATGGATTTTATGAGAAAAGACTATTTTAAAAGTAATTGCTTATAACTCCTTGTGATTAACTCCAAAATTGATGAAATTTTTATTGGGAGTACATCTATATAATATCAAGATACCGTATTAATTTCGAATTTTTGGACAAAAGTACAATTTATGATAAATGTCTAACTATTCGGTAGTTTTGGCCATATGGAAAATAGTAAATGAATTTTAAAATTTCGAGAAAAATATATATTCAATATGGGACTATATTCTTCTAAATCCCAAAAATAAATATTTTTGGAACTAATTTGGTATTTTTCATGAAAATGTTCTAGTTATGAGTAAATGAATTAAATATGTTATGTGAAGTAAGAAAATTGAAAAATATGATTTATTGGCTTGAGAATCATATATAGAGGTATATGCAGATTTTTTATGAGGGTTTTGGTTAATGATGATGAAATCTTATGAGTTTGGCATTTTAGATGATTAAATGCATTAATTATTAAAGTGTAAATAATTGGATTAAATTATTTATAAGTTTAAGAAATGATTAAAATATTATTGTAATATTAATAATATTAGATTATGAGATTTCTAAGTGATTTATAACATTTGGATTAAGGTGTTATAAATATGGATATGAATTTTATTATGAAACTTTATCTTTTCGTCGAGGTTACTTACGCACGATACTAATTTTACGTATTTAATACGGGTACTATTCACGATAAATTGGTTTCTTCTCCCACCAAATTATCGTTAATTTATGAATCTTACTTTTGAAATTAAAACCATGTTTTGATTATATTGTTTTTATATAACATTCTTATAACCCTAATGATAATATTTCTCTTCGACTTGAGTGTAAAGATGGGTAGATTATTGGTATGATCGTGACTATAGGTTCTCTTGGCCAAGAGTGCAAAAGTTGAATTGTTGATCGGTATGATCATGACCATTAAATTTACAATTGAATATTTTAGCTTAAGTGCAAAGGTGAATCGATCAACATGGTTATAATTATTGTTATATAACTTCCGAAATGATTATGTATTTCTTTGATATATGAATATCTTTGGCTCAGTAGTGCAAAGATGACTTGTTGATGAATATCTTAGCACTGTGAGTGCAAAGATGAATTATTGATGAATATCTTTGGCCCGTAGTGCAAAAGATAACTTTGTTGTTGAATATCTTTGCTCAGAGTGCAAAGATGACTTGTTGTTGAATATCTTTGCATGTAGTGCAAAGATGAATCTGATGATGAATATCTTTGGTAGTGGTGCAAAGATGAATTTATTAGTATGATTATGAACAGAACTGTGATTTGGTATAACCATGATCTTTGATGTTTCGTAAAGACAGTGATGGAATTATCTTCGTCCCGGATGAGAAGAGGAATTTAGAATCACAATTATAATTATGAGTTATTCATATAATTGTGGAAAGGAACTGTTGATTAAGGTTACAGGGATAAGACATTGTTGGTGGACTTTTAATGTGGAGAAGACAATAGACTTTATAGTCTATTCGACTCTTTAATGGATCGCTTCGTTCACCGCAACTATGGTTGAAAAGTTTTATCATCTACCATATGTTCTAAATCTCCGATTTATTACTAACGAAGGCTATTGATAATTTAATTATCTTTAGTCATGATATTCTTTATCGGGCTATTTGTGGTTCACCCTTCGCTTCACAATTCCTTTCGTGTAATAAAAGTGTAGTCGGGTCGAAAGGGATGATAGTGAGGAATAGAATGGTGGTCTATAGATGTTGAGGGTGAGGTGAATTTAACTTGGAAGGGTGTTTTGCCACTATCATACAAGATGTCTAATGACATACAACCTCGTGTCATCATAAGACATGGTTGTGCTTTCATCCACTTGCCGAGTATATTTACAAGCACTACCTATATAATCTTGGTGTTTGTTTGGAGTATAATACCCAATTAGAGACAAAGGAGATAATGATATGTCAAGAGAAGACTCACCATTGGGAAGAATATGATAGTAATCTTCTCGCTTTTCTTTGGGGTCTATTAGGTCAACCAAGGATAATTTTGTGGCCATATGATATCTACCATAACCTAAAAGCATGGCCTCCCATGTATGAAGGTTTCCTTGAGCACTTCCTAAAGATTCTAATTTCTAAAATAGTTTTTGACTATACCTTTATGTAAGGTGTCATTGTGACGTACTACAGCTTGGTATATATTTGTATCCAAACTCACAACATATGTGTTTGTTGTATTTTTTGCACGACAATTGTTGTAATAAAGTTGTAGTTGTTTTCCGCATATATTTGGCGACTCAAAATGGGTTGGATGGAATGGACCTATTTTGGGGTCGTTAATATATAGGCGTGGAGTATTGAACACAGCGTTATAACTTACTTTAACTCGATTCGACATACGGACCGAGAGTTATCGTCCGGTTTTGCAAACTCGCCAACACTTAGGCAAAAAGCTAAAAAAGGGCCCAAAACCCTCCTCGGCCATCCGAATGCCACATAAGCACACACATAGCACCGCGTAAGTATTAGACACGCTTTACAATTACGGGACTCGATTCTGACATACGGAGACCGAGTTATCTCCCAGTTTGCAAAACTCGCCAACACTTAGGCAAAAAGACGAAAATAAGCCCAAAACCCGCATCGGGCGTCCGAACGCCACAAAAACACACACATTGCACCGCGTAGGTATTAGACACGCGTTACAACTTACGGGACTCGATTTCGATATACAGAGACCGAGTTATCGTCTAGTTTGTAAAACTCGCCAATATTTAGGCAAAAAGCCGAAAAAGAGCCCAAAAACAGCCTCGACAGTCCGAACGCCACACAAACACAAACACAAACATAGCACAACGTAGGTATTAGACATGCGTTACAACTTACTGGACTCGATTCCGACGTGCGGAGACCGAGTTATTGCCTAGTTTGCAAAACTCGCCAACACTTAGCCAAAAAGTCAATAAAGAGCCCAAAACCTGCCTCGGCCATTCGAATGCCACGCAAACACACACACAAAGACCGCCAGAGATATTAGACACGCTATAAACACGGGACTCGATTACGACATATGGAGCGAGAAGTATCGCTAGTTTGCAAAATTAGCCAACACTTAAACAAAAACCACAAAAGAGCACAAAACCCGCATCGGACGTCCGAACGCCACACAAACACACACATAACACCGCGTAGGTATTAGACACACGTTATAACTTACATTTAACTCGATTTCGACATACGAAGATCGAAGTTATCGCCCGGTTACAAAACTTGCCAACACTTTGGTAAAAAGCGAAAAAGGACCAAACTCCACCTCGGCCGTTTGAGCGCGGATAAGCATACATAGCACCGCGCCGGTATTGAACACACGCTTCTGAACTTACGGACTCGATTCCGACATACGGAGACCCAGTTATCGCACAGTTTGCAAAACTCGCCAACAGTTAGGCAAAAAGATGAAAAAGAGCACAAAACCTGCATCGGCCGTCTGAACGCCACACAAACACACACATAGCACCGCGTAGGTATTAGACACGCGTTACAACTTACGGGACTCGATTCTGACATACAAAGACCGAGTTATCGCCCAGTTTGCAAAACTCGTCAACACTTAGGAAAAAAGCCAAAAAAGAGCACAAAACCCGCATCGGACGTCCGAACGCCACACAAACACACACATAGCACCGCGTAGGTATTAGACACACGTTATAACTTACGGAACTCGATTTTGACATACGAAGACCGAGTTATCGCCTAGTTTGCAAAACTTGCCAACACTTTGGCAAAAAGCCGAAAAAGGGCCCAAAACCCACCTCGGCCGTCTGAACGCCACATAAACAGACACATAGCACCGCATAGGTATTAGACACGCGCTACAACTTACGGGACTCGATTCCAACATACGGAGACCGAGTTATCGCCCAATTTGCAAAACTCAACAACACTTAGGCAAAAAGCCGAAAAAGAGGCCAAAACCTGCATCGGTCCGTCCGCCATATACAAAAACACGCGCATATAGCACCGTGAGGTATTGAACACAGCGTTACAACTTACGGGACTCGATTCCGACATACGGAGACATAGTTATCGCCCAATTTGCAAAACTCAACAACACTTAGGCAAAAAGCCGAAAAAGAACCCAAAACCCGCATCGCCCATCCGAACGCCACACAAACACGCATATAGCACCGCGTAGATATTAGACACGCGTTACAACTGACGGGATTCGATTCCGACATACGGAGACCGAGTTATCGCCCAATTTGTAAAACTCGCCAATACTTAGATAAAAATCGAAAAAGAGCACAAAACCCACATCGGACGTTCGAACGCCACACAAACACACACATAGCACCGCGTAGGTATTAGACACGCGTTATAACTTACGGAACTCGATTCCGACATACGGAGACCGAGTTATCGTCCAGTTTGTAAAACTCGCTAAAACTTAGGCAAAAAGCCGAAAAAGGGCCCAAAACCCTCCTCGGCCGTCTGAACGCCCCATAAAAACAAAAAGCACCGCGTAAGTACTAGACACGCGTTACAATTATGGGACTCAATTCTGACATACGGAGACCGAGTTATCGCCCAGTTTGCAAAACTTGCCAACACTTAGGCAAAAAGCCAAAAAAGAGCTCAAAACCCGCCTCGGCCGTCCGAACGCCATGCAAACAGACACAAAGCACCGCGTAGATATTAGACACGCGTTACAACTTACGGGACTCAATTCTGACATACGGAGACCGAGTTATCGCCCAGTTTCCAAAACTCGTCAACACTTCAGCAAAAAGCCAAAAAAGAGCCCAAAACCCGCATCGAACGTCCGAACGCCACACAAACCCACACATTGCACTGCGTAGATATTAGACACGCGTTACAAATTACGGGACTCGATTCCGACATAGGGAGACCGAGTTATCGCCCAATTTACAAAACTCGCCAACAATTAGGCAAAAAGCCGAAAAAGAGCCCAAAACCCGCTTCGGGCGTCCGAACACCACACAAACACACACATAGCACCGATTAGATAATAGACACGCGTTACAACCTACGGGACACTCGATTCCGACATGCGGAGACCGAGTTATCGCCCAGTTTGCAAAACTCGCCAACACTTAGGCAAAAAGCCAAAAAATAGTCCAAAACCAGCATCGACCGTCCGAACGCCACACAAACACACACATTGCACTGCGTATATATTAGACATGCGTTACAACTTACGGGACTCGATTCCGATATATGGAGACCGAGTTATCGCCCAGTTTGCAAAACTCGCCAACACTTACGCAAAAAGCTGAAAAAGGGCCCAAAACCGGACTCGGCCGTCCGAACGCCACATAAAAACAGACATAGCACCGCGTAGATATTAGACACGCGTTACAACTTATGGGACTCGATTCCGACATACGAAGACTGAGTTATCGCCCAGTTTGCAAAACTCGCCAACACTTAGGCAAAAACCGAAAAAGAGCACAAAACCCGCATCAGACGTCCGAATGCCACACAAACACATATATAGCACCGCGTAGGTATGAGACACGCGTTATAACTTACAGAACTCGATTCTGACATACGGAGACCGAGTTATCGTCTGGTTTTTAAAACTCGCCAACACTTAGGCAAAAAGCCGAAAAAGGACCCAACACCCGCCTCAGCAGTCCGATCGCTACATAAACACACACATAGCACCGCGTAGGTATTAGACACGCGTTACAACTTACGGGACTCGATTCCGACATACGGAGACCGAATTATCGCCCAGTTTGCAAAACTCGCCAACACTTATGCAAAGAGCCGAAAAAGAGCCCAAAACCTGCCTCAAGAGTCCGAACGCCACGCAAACACACACATTGTACCGCGTAGGTATTATACACGCGTTACAACCTACGGGGCTCGATTCTGACGTACGGAGAAAGAGTTATCGCCCAGTTTGCAAAACTCGCCAACACTTAGGCAAAAAGCCGAAAAAGAGCCCAAAACCAGCCCCGGCTGTCCGAACACCACACAAACACATACATAGCACCGCGTAGGTATTAGATACGCGTTACAACTTATGGGACTTAATTCTGACCTACAGAGACCGAGTTATCGCCCAGTTTGCAAAACTCGCCAACACTTAGGCAAAAAGCCAAAAAAGAGCCCAAAACCCGCCTCGAAAGTCCAAACGCCACACAAACACTCACATAGCACCACGTAGGAATTAGACACGCGTTACAATTACTGGACTCAATTCTGACATGCGGAGACCGAGTTATTGCCCAGTTTGCAAAACTCGCCAACACTTAGGCAAAAAGTCAAAAAAGAGCCCGAAACCTGCCTCGGCCGTCCGAACGCCACGCAAACACACACACAGCACCGCGTAGATATTAGACACGCGTTACAACTTACGGGACTCGATTTCGATGTATGTAGACCGAGTTATCGTTCAGTTTGCAAAACTAGCCAACACTTAGACAAAAACCGAAAAAGGGCACAAAACCCGCATCGGACATCCGAACGCCACACAAACACACACATAGCACCGCGTAGGTATTAGACACGCGTTATAACTTACGGAACTCGATTCCGACATACGGAGACCGAGTTATCGTCCAGTTTGCAAAACTCGCCAACACTTAGGCAAAAAGCCAAAAAAGGGCCCAAAACCCTCCTCGGCCATCCGAACGCCACATAAGCACACACATAGAACCGCATAAGTATTAGACATATGTTACAATTACGGGACTTGATTCTAACATACGGAGACCGAGTTATCTCCTAGTTTGCAAAACTCGCCAACACTTAGGCAAAAAACGAAAATGAGCCCAAAACCCGCATCGGGCGTCCGAACGCCACAAAAACACACACATTGCACCGCGTAGGTATTAGACATGCATTACAACTTACGGGACTCGATTTCGACATACAGAGACCGAGTTATCGTCCAATTTGTAAAACTCGCCAATATTTAGGCAAAAAGCCGAAAAAGAGCCCAAAACCAGCCTCGGCAGTCCGAACACCACACAAACACACACATAGCACCGCGTAGGTATAAGACACGCGTCACAACTTACTGGACTCGATTTCGACATATGGAGACCGAGTTATTGCCCAGTTTGCAAAACTCGCCAACACTTAGGCAAAAAGCCAAAAAAGAGCCCAAAACCCGCCTCGGCAGTCCGAATGCCACACAAACACACACATAGCACCGCGTAGGTATTAGACATGCGTTACAACTTACTGGACTCGATTCCGACATACGGAGACCGAGTTATCGCCCAGTTTGCAAAACTCGCCAACACTTAGGCAAAAAGTCAAAAAAGAGCCCAAAACCCGCCTCGTCCGTCCGAACGCCACGCAAACACACACACAGTACCGCGTAGATATTAGACACGCGTTAAAACTTACGGGACTCGATTCCGACATACGGAGACCGAGTTATCGCATAGTTTGCAAAACTCGCCAACACTTGGACAAAAACCGAAAAAGAGCACAAAACCCGCATCGGACATCCGAACGCCACACAAACACACACATAGCACCGCGTAGGTATTAGACATGCGTTATAACTTACGGAACTTAATTCTGACATACGGAGACCGAGTTATCGCCCAGTTTGCAAAACTCGCCAACACTTATACAAATAGCCGAAAAAGGACCCAAAACCCGCCTCGGCCATCCGAACGCCACATAAACACACATATAGCACCGCGTAGGTATTAGACACGTGTTACAACTTACGGGACTCGATTCCGACATACGGAGACCGAGTTATCGCACAGTTTGCAAAACTCGTCAACACTTGGGCAAAAATCGAAAAAGAGCACAAAACCCGCATCGGACGTCCGAACGCCACACAAACACACACATAGTACCGCGTAGGTATTAGACACGCGTTATAATTTAAGGGATTGGATTCCGACATACGGAGACCATGTTATCGCCCAGTTTGCAAAACTCGTCAGCACTTAGGCAAAAAGCCAAAAAAGAGTCCAAAACCCGCATCGGCCGTCCGAACGCCACACAAACACACACATTGCACTGCGTAGATATTACACACGCGTTACAATTTACGGGACTCGATTACGACATACGGAGACCGAGTTATCGCCCAGTTTATAAAACTCGCCAACAATTAGGCAAAAAGCCGAAAAAGAGCCCAAAACCATCTTCGGGCGTCCGAACGCCACGCAAACACACACATAGCACCGCGTAGATAATAGACACGCGTTACAACCTACGGGATTCGATTCCGACATGCGGAGATCGAGTTATCGCCCAGTTTATAAAACTCGCCAACACTTAGGTAAAAAGCCAAAAAAGAGCCCAAAACCCGCCTCGGCAGTCCGAACGCGACCCAAACACACATATAGTACCGCGTAGGTATTAGACACACGTTACAACTTACTGGACTCGATTCCGACACACGGAGACCGAGTTATTGCCCAGTTTACAAAACTCACCAGCACTTAGGCAAAAACCGAAAGAGGGCCCAAAACCCACCTCGACCGTCCGACCGCCACACAAACAAACACATAGCACCGCGTAGGTATTAGACACGCGTTACAATTTACGGGACTCGATTCTGACATACGGAGACCGAGTTATCGCCCAGTTTGCAAAACTCGCCAACACTTAGGAAAAAAGCCAAAAAAAGCTCAAAACCCGCATCGGCAGTTCAACGCCACACAAACACACACATAGCACCACGTAGGTATTAGATACGCGTTACAACTTACGGGGCTCGATTCCAAAATACGGAGACCGAGTTATTGCTTATTTTGCAAAACTCGCCAACACTTAGACTTCTCAAGAAACGCTTGAATTTCATGAATATCTTTCAATATTCGTCTAGCTAAACCAAATAGCATAGACTTCTACAATAATCCGGACATCAATCGAAATATACATATACATATATATATTCTCATATCTTAAAGAAATCTCAAAAATCCTTTTAAGGAGTCATGATTATGATGTTGTCATACTACATCTCACCATAGTGGGCTGACGATCATATGATCACATCCAACACCAGGTTCCATTGCATTGATGACTTCATCGTTTATCATATCACCCGATACATATAATTAAAATATATTTTGAAAATTTAAAAATTATTTTTTTTTCTAGCCGAAACAAACTACATAGATACGCGAATAATAGCACTCTTTTAAAAAAAAATCTCTTTTTCACTAGTGTGACCCAACATTTTTTTCAAAAATCAAAAGTATAACCATCGGCACGAAGTTAATAAATTTCGAAAATCTAGCAACGCTAGAAGATTTGGAATACCTAATTTTCTCCATCGATATTAATCTTTACACTAAATATTCTTGTATTTCAACTTATAATCCTCCTATATCCCTAGTATAGTTCATCAAACATACCGCACATTGGAAGTTCAGGAACTTGCCACAATAGTATGAGTTTAAGAACTTATCTTAGTCAGACCATAGGCGTCCATTCACTGAGGGGTTCAAAACATACCATATTATTGTGCGTCACGAACTTACCATATGCATTAGTTTTAAGAACCGCGCCTAATCCTAATAATATTTGACTAATCTTAATAGTTTCTAACTATCAAATATACACATGAGAAAAGCATCACCTTTTCACCACATATACATTGATAGCGCGACACCAACATTCCAATGATTATCAATGTGATAAACTGAGTGCAAGCACAAAACCCTCGCCCATACAAAGATTTGTACAACTTAGCCATCACATGAGTCCTCAATTGAAATCCCACCTAAATCTATCTTACTCTTAACTTGCTCTTTGCTCGATACGAATTCCTCGTATCACATTATCTATAACTCCTCGTGAGTTTATCTCGTACTATATCATAGTACATTATCTTCATAGCATCAAGCTATAATTATTCAAACATTATAGACCATCTTTCTTTTATAAGTTAAACAGATCACGTCATGATCTTATTCTATAACCATCTCGCTTAAAATTCTTTTCTTAACCCGTGATCGTTTTGTTTTACGATCCTCTTTCTTTCCTTTTTCATCATTTACGATTTCATTTATGCTTTTAATCTTACAGGCTTTGTCTATTCATCATTATTCGTTATCTTGGCTATTGGAGTTAGGGTAACTCCCATTTCTTATCTTTATATCTCTTCAAGATTCTTCTTTGAATTTTCTTGTTTATATAACAATTCTTCCTTTAAGAATTTCTAACTTCATTTATATTGCTCAACAATTCATTCGAGTTCTACATTTTCAACATACGTATCCATTTTTACTTGGTACACATCGAGTCTCTAATAGTTTCAATATGGTACGCTGAGTGGTTTCCCACATACAACCAACATACTAGGTTCCGAGTTGCTAGTTCGTATATACCTCCGCTCTATGAAGGAATCGTTTAGCCCAGATAACATACATCAACCATTAAAGATTACAATTGTACCATACTTAAATATAACATTTTGATTCTTAACTTCTTTATCATTCTCTTCTTATAGACATTTATTCATTTATTATCACCTTACATCCTTATTATTGGAGTTGGATAACCCCACATTCATACTCCTTATAACTCTACGAGATTCTTCTTTGAATCCTCTCACACATGTTTTAATCCTTTCTTTATAAATTTCTTAAATTACTTATTATTATACAAACTCTATCTTAGCTTATTCTTTCATTATCTTCATCTTCCTTCGCTAAGGTTATAGCCTACGGTAATCCTACCTAAGGTTTATAACCTACAGCTTTGATACCAACTGTAACTAGGGGTGAGCATTCGGTTAATAACTGAACCGAATCTAAATTTCGGTTATATCCGAAAACCGGAAAAACACTGTTTTATGTATCCGAACTAATAACCGAATTTTGCACTAACCGAATAACTGAATAACCGAATTGGTTATTCGGTTAATAACCGAATTTAGAATATTTAGAAGCGGTCAAAGATTCAAATAGACAACAATCCTACAATCCATAAACTGATAAACATAATCCATAAACCATAAACCATAATCCTAACCATAAACATAATCCATAAACCATAAACCATAAACCATAAACCATAATCCAATGATTAACACCATAGTCCATAAAAATAATCCATAAACCATAAACATAATGGAAAACAACCATAAACAACAACACAGTTCCTCCAATGATTAACAGTTTAACACCATAAACATAATCCATAAACAACAACAATTGAGTTTGCTGGCTTACTGGCTTGCTGCCCATTTTCTGCTTGAACCTCCTTCCACAGTTCCACTTGCTAGACTGCTAGAGTGCTAGACTGCTAGTTGCTGCTGTTGCAAACAACATTAAGGCATATTAGATAGCATATCAGATTGAATTCATTAAGGCATATCAGCAGTTCTGCAGTCCAGTGATACAAACAACATTAAGGCATATTAGATAGCATATCACTGATACAAACAACATTAAGGCATATTAGATAGCATATCAGCATATCAGATTGAATTCATAACATATGGCAACAAATACTTCATCAGAACCTAAAATGATACAAACAACATCATGCATATATACATTGAATTCATATTAGATAGCATATCAGATTATCAGAAGAACAAAATCACCTCTAGTGATATGAAACTTGTATCAGCATTCACCACATTAAGGCCAAGTAAATTAAGAATCAAATTACAACAAGCAGTTGGACTAGGAGGATGTAACTATGATATAAAATTGCATGATTACCACAAGTATACAGCTTGGGAGCTAATAATCCATTGTCTATTATCACAGTCAGTGACAAACATAACAGGACCAAAATTAAACTTGCATAGTTGCATTACACCATAAACATAATGATAAACTTATATTTTGCTAATTTTATAGGCATATGGGTAAGATAACTTAGAACAACTTAGAAGCTCAAAATTGCAATAATGAATCGAGAGATGAATTTACCTCATTAATTAAGTTGAGTTGTGGTCCTCGTGGAAACATTGGCATCATTAGTAGCAAGGCTCAACTTGGAAATTGCTGAAAAATAAAAAAAATAATTAAACACATTATTTTTATAAATTGTTTTATTAGTTCAATTAAATAAACATAAACAATAATTATTACCACACTCAAGTTTATCGGCAAAGTCATTATCTTCCTCCACATCAATGCAATTCTTCTTTTTAATCCAATCTTGAGCACATATGAGAGCTTCCACCATATGAGGAGACAATGAACTCCTAAATGAATCAAGAATCGCCCCAGTGCTAAATGCGGATTCTAAAGCAACAGTAGAAATGGGAATAGCCAACACATCACGGGCAATACGTGAAAGGATAGGGAATCTTGCACTATTAGCTTTCCACCACACCAAAATATCAAAAGACTCATCCGCTTCTTCCACATCTTCACCTAAATATTTGTCCAACTCTGATTTTTCTCCAAGTATCACTGTAGTCTTATTCTTTTTGAACTTATCCATGAGTCTATTTGTATTTTGGGATTCCATTGAATTAGAACCTTGGGATGACAGGTTACTTAAACTTGATGTGCCACTTGGCCCACTTTCTTGTGTTGAATACTTTTTTTTGTACTCATTAAACAAATCTTCCATTGCTTTCTTCACACCATCAGCAATCTCTATTCCCGTGGCCCTATTACTTTCTTGACATTCTAAATCCCTATCTTCATTATCAATATCAAAATGAAGATCTACTCCCATACCCTCCAATGGATCGTCAACTTCAATTTCATCATCTCCATACATTTCGTCTAAACCAAATTGAACAAAACTCAACTTAGACCGAGGATCAAGCATAATGGGAATATACAACAACATATTCATCTTTGTAACATTTCCCCAATACTTGTCATATTTTCTTTTCATTGCCTTGGCCATTTGTTTCAATTCTCTATCATTGCTTCTTTCCCACTCACTCAACATAATATAAGTTTCACTTATTTCATGAAATGCATTATTTGATGTGACATAAGATGAGCCTGAAATACGCACAGTGAGATTATAAAAATGTTCTAAGAATCTCACAAACAATTTAGCCCTATTCCAATCCGAGTCCGTTGGAATATCTTGGCCCCCCATCTCTTTTACAAAGCCACAATCTTCAAATTCAAACCGATCAAAAGCTTCTTTGTACTTTAAGGCCGAACTTAACATCAAGTAAGTAGAGTTCCATCTAGTTGGACAATTTAGACTTAAGCCTTTCTTGTCTTCAAGACCACAATACTCAATACAGTCCTTAAATGACTTGAGCCTAGCGGGGACCTGCTTTTGCATACTTCATTGCCGACGCCTAACATTCTCAACAGATTTCTCAATCAAATTCAACCCATCATTCACAACACGATTAATAATGTGAGCTATACATCTCATGTGAATGAACTTACCACCCAAGACATTAGTTTTCCAAGATGTACATCTCTCTCTCTCAAGTAAGCAAATTGCCTCTATCATTTGAGCTAGCATTATCGACAAAGAGTGTCATAACTTTTGAAAGTCCCCACTCTTTTAGACAAGACTCAACCATTTCCCCGATGTCCTTCCCATTATGCTTGTGATGGTTCAAAATTTAAGATTTTCTTAAGCAATTTCAATTTTCATCAATAAAATGGGCGAACAATACACATATAATTCAAACGTTGATTGGAAGTCCAAGAATCGATGAGTGAGGCAAACACGTTCACAATTTTTTCTAAGGAATGTTTTCAGCTTAATTTGCTCATTATCATACAAACGAATGCAATCTCTAGCAAATGTAAAACGTGAAGGCAACTGAAACCTGGGACATGCAGCTTGCATAAGTCATTTAAACCCATCTTTCTCAACATGTTTGAAAGGAAGCTCATCTACAATAAGATGGTAAGTAATGGCTGCCCTAACAACTTCTTGGACAAACCACCAAGTGGTGAGTGTACTCTCACATGCCCCTCCCCCCCCCCCCTCACCCTCTTTAGTTTCTACAAGTTGGGGTTGAGCTTTATCCATGTTGATGGGATTTTTTTTACAAGTTCTAAAGTGATTTCTTAAAGCAGTAGTGCCATTTGAAGATGAATCAACAACTAATTCTTTTCCACAATAAGTACACTTACCTTTGATGACATTACCATCATTATCTTTAACTGGAATGAAGTGCCCCTCAGTCCACACCTTGGATCTAGGTGCCATCCTCTTTATTTGCAGCTTTACATTTTCTGATTATCCCGTACTCTTTGTACTTGTCTCTATATTCGGGGTGGGGGTGGGGGTGGGGGTGGGAACACTGTCACCCCCTTCTTTCTCATGTCCAATACCAATTGCATCAAGGTCATCAAGGTCAGGCTCGTCTGTATCATCCACCATATGCAAATCGTTTAAAATACTTCTTGACATCATCTGAAAATTTCAAACAAATTACATTAACAAATAACAACGAATACTTCAAATCAATATATATAAATGCAATTACAACTCTTCAAGACTTCAAACTCATTGCAGATTCAAATATGTCACATACTGAAATATATTCTAA
Source organism: Panax quinquefolius (assembly GCA_020205615.1). Classification (NCBI taxonomy): domain Eukaryota; kingdom Viridiplantae; phylum Streptophyta; class Magnoliopsida; order Apiales; family Araliaceae; genus Panax; species Panax quinquefolius. The sequence continues at coordinate 142,687,752 of CM035154.1, forward strand.
CATTCAACATACATAAGAAAAACCTATAATTTTATATATTGAAAGCTCACCTCTGTAATCAACCAAATGAATATCAAAATGATACATGAATCAAACAATGAAACAAGAACTTGCAACCATCCCTAACTCACTCATGACTCAACAACAAGCAATCTCACCCCACACGCTTTACATCAGAAACTTTATAGCGATCGATGATGAAACCTTCCTACCTAGCAAAGAAGATTCATCGAACTCGGAAGAAAAAAAAGAAGATATTCTCAAAAGTATAATTTCTAATTTCTTTTTCCTAATTTCTTTTCAAAACCTCGGAAAAACAGAAATTACACATGCACAAACACAATTACACAAAAAATAAATACATATACAAACTAGAAATATGTGCATATAAACCGAGTTAAATAAAAAATAAAAATAAAAATTAAATAAGCCAAGAAGCCAATGAAGCCAAGAACCCACACTCTTATATAGCAAAAATGAATAACCTAACAAGAATACAAGAATAAGATGCACTCAAAGACTCATGCACTAAATCGACTAACTAAGTGAAGGTAAATAACAAAATTACCTTAACAAATGGAAACGATGAAGGCCTGAAGGGTCGCCGGTGTCGAGAGTTCGCGATGAAGGGTTGCCGGCGCCGAGAAGACGAGAGTTCAAGACTTGAGAGTTGAGGCTTGACTCTTGAGAGATCTCAGATCTGAGACTCTGACTCTAAGAGTTCGAGAAGACGACTAGACGAGAAGATGAGAGAGATCAGAGATCTAATGAGAGAGATCTGATATGAGACTGAGCCGGCCCTGAGGTCTGAGACTGAGAGAGAGTGGAGTCTTCGTCTCTTCAATGGAAAATAGTCGAGTGGAGTCTTCGTCTCTCTCTTTTACTTGTGACTGACTGACTGTAACTCTATGAGTGCTGAGTAGCCTGAGTTGCTTGACTAGTTGACTGTGAATTTTTAATTTAGTAAAGAGTTGTTCGGTTATTCGGTTTAACCGAATAACCCAAAAATGATACCCGTACAACCTAACCGAAAACCGTAACAAAATTCGGATATAAACAAAATATTGAAAATAACCGAATTATCAGAAAATTTTGGTTAGTTTATTTCGGTTCGGTTCGGTAATTCGGTTATACCCGCTTTTTACTCAGTCCTAACTGTAACGACCCCAAAATTCATACAATATAATTCTCAACTTCGGTCGTTAATAACACATCTACCTTCTAATTTTACATCCTTATTCGACGTTAAACTTTATAAAATGCGGAATAATTTAAACTTTTATGTCTTTTTACTTTAATTCCCTGAATCAAAACCTTTATCATCTACATGTCTTTGAATCAATCTTATTTTATGATTCACTTTATCAACATTATTATATAAAATTTTACATTTCAATCAGATAACCTTTACATATCAGATAACTCTAACTTTAGCTTTACAACTCAACATAAAACTATACATCATAAAACATTTAGTACATCTCATAAATCTTAATCATGGTATTAAGAAATAACAACTTTAGCTAAAATATTAATCTTGAGTATTATTTACGATCCACGTCATTCAAGTAGCACATAGTGTTACCTTCAATCCTTAACTCACAAAATGGTTATTTGCAAGGTTGAGCTCGACAACCCAGCAAAATCTAACAGTTTTCATGCATCACGTAGCACATAATAACATGCTCAACATATATCTCATAAACATTGGACTAACATAACATACATCTTACAGTTCATATAACAAGTATAAAGATTGAGTTCCTTACTCAATCAACATGCTTTACTCAAGCAACATAGTCATAAGTTGACTTTAACATTTCATACATTCAACATATATATAACACATCATGCTCTTTGCAACAAAGATTTAAAACAATAAAATTCACATAGCAAATAGGAACTGAAAGACTTGCCTTGATCGTTGTTTACCAATAATAGTTTAACAACTTACAGTTATCTGCACTTCACGTACCCTACACAATTATATAATAATGCACACCAATTATTAGTCACATAGCAATGCATAATAGTTGTAATGTAAACTTTACTCTACCTCCCATAACCCTTCTTATTAATTAATACACAATGTTCAATTTAATTGTGTTAACTTTCAACTTATATCTCACTGTTCTTCGTATTCGAAGTTCATTCAAGTGTTTAAGTCTTGCTAGGACTACTTATTGGTTTTATATTAACACTATTCAATATCTTATTATATTCATTTCATTTGATTTAAAACACTTTTTACGTTCATTATCACTTATCACGGCGTTTTGACGTTTATTCGTCAGCCGCCCAATTTGTCTCTCTTGTGTGTGCTTAGTATGCGTATTCAACTTATCTAATATATTATTTATTAATGTTAAGCATCATTATACTTCATAATATTCACGTTCTATAACTTAGAACAACATCTATTGTAAGACCCCAAATTATTAATAAATGAAATTTATTTTCCTCTATTTATTATTTTGAAATAGTAAGGGTTGATTTGATTAATGTGGATAGTATGGGTAAAATACGCAAATATTTGAATAAGCAAGTGGTTATAAAATATTCATTATTGTTTGAGAATATTCGTTTGGTCGTGGAATATTACGTGATTGTTTCAGAATATTAAATGACGGACGGCGCGGTCTTTTGTGGGCCCCATAACTGAAAGCGATTGGATGAAGAAAACGCGACAAATATAAGTTGTTTATAAATAACTTGGCGTAGTTATTCACAATTATCTTGTTGAAATACTCGGTGGTTAAAACACAAGAAGACATTTCAGTATTGCACCAATTATTGATTCTTACGTAAGAAGGCACTACTCAATAATTGTTACAGTAATTACTATTCAGTATTTTATTTTATTGATTCAATAATTGCTGCATTGATATTTTATATTAGTGTTGTTTCAATAATTGTCATTACACAGTATTTTTCATTATCGGAGCAATAATTCATATTATCTGAATAGTATTATTGGATAACATTATTGGCAATGTCTAGAAAGTTCTGTCTAAGGAGAGGTTTGGTCACCTAATTGCGCACCAGTAAAGAGAGATCCTTATTGGAAAGCCCCCTCTTTCCTAGGAACGGCCTTGTTGCCAGTACTGTGATTCTGCAATATTATTTGTGAATAATTAATTATTGATTTATATGATGAGGAAAATATTGATTTTATTTGGATATAGATGGAAAAAAAATTTAATGTGACAATTGTTGAAAATTAATATTTTATCTTTTTCTGATAAAATAATTCATTTAAATATATTATTTTAATAATATATTAACGGTGATATTTTTATAATGAATGTTGGATATATGAGTATATGAGGAGGAAGAGTATTTTTGTGGATTAAATATTTAACACATATGTTGTGTGTTGGTGGACACAATTATTGACCGAAATTTGATTATAGCTTGTAAAATCGTTCGTTTGTGGATTTCGGCTAATTTCTGTTTGGAATTTGGAAAAACGTCCTTCTGCAAAGTTGTAGATAATGAAATTTCCTATGATAATACGTGAGTTTCAAATTTTTCTGATAAAAGGGCTATTTAATATGAATTATTGAAGTTCCAAAGTTCCGAAATAATTGGTTTTTGGAAGTTTAAAATATTTTTAATTACGAAAACATTTTTTTTTATTTTTGAAACTCATTTAACATGTGATTAGAAGGCTGAATTCAGATTGTTAGTGTGCGTATGAAGTTGTTGAAAAATTATAATATATTATATTAAATTTTCTTTTGGTGTTCTAAGCAATTTCTATAAATAAGGTGCTTAGGTTAGAATTGAAAATCACACCGTAAATCAAGTTTTCTCTCTCTATATTATCGGCGTATTCTTGTGAGTATTTTGAGTATACTTTGAGTATTGCTATACGGTGCAAGTTCAAGTCATAGCCTTTATATCCTGTTTCAACTAAAATACTTGTCTTTTTCGAGGTAAGGGATGTTATTTTATTCGAAAATGATCTTATTTCTTCAATATCATTATCTTTGAAATATTGGTTGGAAATTTTATCAAATTTGGATCTTTTTCAGTCGTCGGGGTTACTTATTCATGAGTTACTTATTCATGAGTTACTATTCATGAGTTACTATTCACGAGTTACTATTCACGAGTACTATTAAGAAGCGTGAAGATGTTTTTTGTGAAATTTCTATCTTTTGGTGTCGAGTTACTATTCACGTGTCTGGCACTATTCACGTATCTGACACTATTCACGAATACGGCACTATTCATAGAAAAATGAAATTTCTTCTTTTTGTCCAAAATATCTATTATGGATACTAGCTTTGATTGTATCCTGTTTTGATCATTCTTGAATTTTACTCCACTCGATTACTTATGAAGTATTTTTGAACTTGGATTGTTTAAAATCTGAATCCTTAATATTTGTTCTTTTGTTTCACCGGATTCGTTTTCTTTAAAATATTTTTCATCATCCTCGATCCTAAATGAAGATATTCTTGAATATCTTTGGCCCAGTAGTGCAAAGATGAATGATTTCTTGATGAATATCTTTGGCCCGTAGTAGTGCAAAGATGAGCAGTGTTGAGATGAACATGACCGATCGATTAATATCTTTGGCCGTAGTGCAAAGATGAACAGTGTTTAGATGAACATGACCAATGATGAATATCTTTGGCACAGTGGTGCAAAGATGAATATTTGATTCGGATATATATTGATTGATGTTACAGGGATAAAATATCGACGATGAACTTTTAAATTCATATATAGAAGATAGTAGTTTGCATTCTCTACTTAACTCTTCTAATAAATTGTTGTTTCATTTGCGCAGTTGTTGATTTAAAACCGGTTTGTCAATTGTATTCTATTAGATTTTTTCTGTTGGAGACTAACGATAATTTGTTGTATATTATCTTAGTCATAATATTCTTTCTTTTGGGCTAGTTGAGCTCACCCTTTTCCTTTTTGTTCCATTTTTCTTCTCAGGAGGCGAGAATGTAGCGAGTACTAGTCGGGGTTTGGAATGAAGGTTCTAGAGAGAGTTGTTTAGTAGTCCTCACCATTTTTGTAAAATAATGTATCAATAATTATGATGGGGATTTATTTGCGTGTGGATATTATCTAGATGGCAATATCTGTATTTAAACTCACAGTTTTTATGTTGTAATAATAAAGTTGTAGTTATTTACATACCATGTATTTGGCGACTCGAATGGGTTGGATGGAATGGACCTATTTTGGGGCGTCACGGTTGGTATCGAGCTTAGGGATATGATCTCTGGCGGAGATCGGGAATAGAACTAGGAGGGAGAGACAGAGTAAATCCTTCGCTAGTGTGTCCTACCTAAGCTTATTTGTTAGTTGGTTAGTATATAGGGATATTATGTGATATATTGATTTCCTTAATTAACCCTTGTTTTATGATGATGTTGAGAATGTCGATGAGAATATTATGATGGAGTAAATGAGACCGTGGAGATGCTGTGATTTACCAACGAGGAGAACGTGCAATAAGTTTGCAATGTACCTCCTGTGAAACAACACCAATCGAGCGAGATGATGAGCGAGGGGATGTTTAGAAGCTTTTTGCGATTCATGCAAAATCGACGAGGAGACTTCGTGTTCAAAATCTGAGGAGGAAATGATAGCAATTCACGGGTTGTCACACACCAGCGATTCAAACAAGTGGGACCACGAAATTTAAGGAAAGCCGGATCCGATCATGATGGAAACATGGGTCAAGCAAATTACCAAGATATTCGATGTCTTGGGATGCGGAGGAGGAACAGAAGGTTCCATTCGCCACCTTTATGTTCCGTGGCGAAAGCGGATAACTGGGTGGGAGTCTCGTGAAGCGTACCCATCCAACCGCTTTTCGGCATGTCTTGGCGAGACATTTCAAAAACTATTTAATGACAAATACTTTCACGAAAGTGTTCGTCATATGAAGGAAGTGGAGTTTATTAGACTGGAGCGAAATAACGTGGCGGTGTCCCGATCTGAGGCGAAGTTCGCGGAGTTATCCGTTTGCACCTCATTTGGTGGAGAATGAGGAACGATGACGCAGATGTTTACGAGAGGTTTGAAACCCAACATACGTCAGTATCTCATTTCTCATAAATTTTCTCTCTATTCAGATGTTGTCAACAAGGCTCAGTTGTTAGAGCGAGATAATGAGTACGTTCAACCGAAGGACCATAACCAGGATTATATCGAAGATAGCAGTCATCAGAATAACGATAACCAGCGGAGAAAAAAGAATACGGACAAAGGAGGTAACCACTCTGGTGGTAATCGAGGCCATGAAAATAGAAGAAGCAAGTCGGGATGAGATTTTACAAAGAGGAGATTCAACAACGACCATGTGAAGACGTCAGCACCAGTAGCAACTGGTTCCAAGGGAGGAGAAAGACCACCATTCGTATGTTACAAATGCGGGAAAGAGGGACATATCAGCCCAAACTGCCCACAACAGTTTAAGGTATGCTATAATTGTGGAAAAGAAGGACATATCGCTCAAGATTGTATGGTATCGAAACCCAGTCCAGCGGGAATGGTGACTCAAAAGGATGTCCCAGAAAAGTCAAAGACAACGGTTCTGGAAGAAGCGTTTATCGTGGCCGGTTAAAATCATCGAGAACCCGAACGAAGTTAGCACGGGTTAGTTAATTATAAATTCTTGCGAAGTTTATACCTTACTAGAATCTGGGTTCTACCCATTCTTTTATCTCTCTTGTTTGCGCTCAACGTTTGAACTTGATTACGGAGAAATTAGACTTTGACCTATTTATGGAGACTCCGTTAGGAGAAACTTTCATTACATCCGTTGTTTAAAAATCTTGCTTGATTCGGTTGGGACTATCACATTACACCGTTAACCTTATTTCTATAGAGATATTTGCTTTTGATGTGATTTTAAGGTTAACTACTCATCATCATGCAAAATTGATTACTTTCGTAAGATTGTTAGTTTTCATATTCCTAAGCAACTCATTATTGAATTCAAGCAATCAAACCATTGTAGTCAAACATTTTCATATCAAGCCATGAAGTCATTCGTTTATTACGGATGTCAAGTTTTCTTAGTCCATGTTATGGATTTAAATAAAGACACGTCGATTTGAATAATATTCTGTTGTTATTGATTTTTCCTGACGTATTTCCTGAAGAATTTCTTGGCTTACTCCCAAAGACTGATATTAAATTTTGTATCGACTTTGAACCCGGTACAAAACTCATTTCTAAAATCTCATATCGAATGGCTCCTATGGAACTTCATGAGTTAAAAATTCAACTATAGAATTTGGTACCTGAGCCTTTATCTGGTGACTTCCTTTGTGGAATGCACCGAAGCCAGACTCTCCGTAGGGGACACCATATTCGTGCGATAGTAAACTGATAGATGTCATTGTAACGTGTTATCCAAGGTTGGGATATGAGTCACGATTGAGAACAACCTAAGTCGATAATCGAAATGCGTAGCTTTCAGGCTTAGTTGGTTATTATCGAAGATTCGTTGAAGGATATTCTCGAATCGCTATTCCATTAACGCAATGGTGACTCGTAGAGATACAAAATTGAATGGAGCAAGGAATGTGGGAAGAGCTTGAAGAACTCAAGAGGAGACTCATTTTAGCACATGTTACGACCATGCCATCCTGAAAAAAAAACGTGGTAGTGGTAGCGTGTTGAGTTGAAGATCGTATCTGAAAAGTCTGAGTACGATATTGTCAAAGACTCATTTCAGTATAATTTACAAATAATAGAGATGGAGATGAAAACTCTAGGTACCCACGTGATGATATCTGAGTATAATCAACTTTAATCGATAAAGTTAAAGTTTATTCAAGTTACACACCGAGTGATGAATTTGAAGAAGGAGGTGCGAGAAATTGTTATTTCAAAAGCGAGAATCGGTGAGGTGAGGAAAGCTCAAACCTTGATTTATTAATCCATTTGAAATTCTCGATCGAATAGGAACTGTGGCCTATAGACTCGTTTTACCGCCAAGTATGGCGCGTGTTCATAACATTTTTTCACGTGTCGATGTTACGTAAATATGTGGACGACCCGAACCACGTCATTGAGTTAGAACAGACGAGATAGCCAAAGACTTAACGTCTGAGGTACTGTCAAGATCTTGGAGAGGAAAGAACATGTCCTATGTCTGAGGTTGTACCACAAGTTAAAGTTTTGTGGAGAAACCATGCTATTGAGGAAATGACACGGGAGTTGGAAAGCGGAAATGAAAGCGAGGTATTCTCATCTTTTGAAACACACAGTACGTCACGTCAATTTCGAGGACGAAATTTCATAAGAAGGGAGGTTGTAAGACCCCAAATTATTAATAAATGAAATTTATTTTCCTCTATTTATTATTTTGAAATAGTAAGGGTTGATTTGATTAATGTGGATAGTTATGGGTAAAATACGCAAATATTTCGAATAAGCAAGTGGTTATAAAATATTCATTAGTGTCGGAAAATATTCGTTTGGTCGTGGAATATTCGTATTGTCGGGGAATATTAAATGCATTGGTAGCGATCTTTTATGGGCCCCATAACTGAAAAGCGATTGGATGAAGAAAACGACAAATATAAGTTGTTTATAAATAACAGCGTAGTTATTCTGAGATTAATCTTGTTGGAATACTCGGTGGTTAAAACACACAAATCGCGTTGTTGAGCGTGCACAGTATTGCACCAATTATTGATTCTTATGTAAGAAGGCACTACTCAATAATTGTTACAGTAATTACTATTCAGTATTTTATTTTATTGATTCAATAATTGCTGCATTGATATTTTATATTGCTGTTGTTTCAATAATTGTCATTACACAGTATTTTTCATTATCGGAGCAATAATTCATATTATCTGAATAATATTATTGGATAACATTATTGGCAATGTCTAGAAAGTTCTGTCTAAGGAGAGGTTTGGTCACCTAATTGCGCGCCAAGATGAGAGAGATCCTTATTGAAAGCCCCTTTTCTGGGGAGCTACTGGTTGCCAATCTTTGTGATTCTGTAATATTATTTGTGAATAATTAATTATTGATTTATATGATGAGGAAAATATTGATTTTATGTGGATATAGATGGAGAAAATTTTAATGTGACAATTGTTGAAAATTAATATTTTATCTTTTTACGATAAAATAATTCATTTAAATATATTATTTTAATAATATATTAACGGTGATATTTTTATAATGAATGTGGGATATATGAGTATATGAGGAGGAAGAGTATTTTTGTGGCATTAAATATTTAACATATATTTTGTGTGTTGGTGGACACAATTATATACCGAAATTTGATTATAGCCTGTAAAATCGTCCGTTTGTGGATTTCGGCTAATTTCTGTTTGGAATTTGGAAAAACTTCCTTCTGCAAAGTTGTAGATAATGGAATTTCCTATGAAAATTCGTGAGTTTCAAATTTTTCTGATAAAAGGGCTATTTATTATGAATTATTGAAGTTCCGAAGTTCTGAAATAATTGGTTTTTGGAAGTTTAAAATATTTTTAATTACAAAAACGTTTTTTTTATTTTTGAAACTCATTTAATATGTGATTAGGAGGCTGAATTCAGATTGTTAGTGTGTGTATGAAGTTGTTGAAAAATTATAATATATTATATTAAATTTTCTGCTTTGGTGTTCTAAGCAATTTCCTATAAATAGGGTGCTTAGGTTAGAATTGAAAATCACACCAGAAACTGAAGTTTTCTCTCTCTATATTATCGAGCATATTCTTGTGAGTATTTTGAGTATACTTTGAGTATTGCTATACGGTGCAAGTTCAAGTCATAGCCTATATCCTGTTGTTTACTAGAAGTCTTGTCTTTCGAGGTAAGGGATGTTATTTTATTCTAAATGATATTATTTCTTCAATATCATTATGCCAAAATATTGGTTGGAAATTTTTATCAAATTTGGAACTTTTTAATGTCGGGGTTACTATTCATGAGTTACTATTCATGAGTTCTATTCTATTCACGAGTTTCTTATTCACTATTCAGAACTATTCATGAAGCGTGAAGATGTTTTTTGTGAAATTTCTATCTTTTGGTGTCGAGTTACTATTCACGTATACTGGCACTATTCACGATATCTGACACTATTCACGAATACGACTATTCACCTTAAAAATGAAATTTCTTCTTTTTGTCCAAAATATCTATTATGGATACTAGCTTTGATTGTATCCTGTTTTGATCATTCTTGAATTTTACTCCACTGATTACTTATGAAGTATTTTTGAACTTGGATTGTTTAAAATACTCCCTTAATATTTGTTCTTTTGTTTCATTGGATTCGTTTTCTTTAAAATATTTTTCATCATCCTCGGTCCTAAATGATGATATTCTTGAATATCTTTGGCACAGTAGTGCAAAGATGAATGATTTCTTGATGAATATCTTTGGCCCGTGGTCTGCAAAGATGAGCAGTGTTGAGATGAACATGACCGATCGATTAATATCTTTGGCCGTGTAGTGCAAAGATGAATGTGTTTTAGATGAACATGACCAATGATGAATATCTTTGGCACCAGTAGTTCAAAGATGAATATTTGATTCGGATATATATTGATTGATGTTACGGGGATAAAATATCGACGATGAACTTTTAAATTCATATATAGAAGATAGTAGTTTGCATTCTCTACTTAACTCTTCTAATGAATTGTTGTTTCACATTGCAGATTGTTGATTTAAAACCGTTGTCAATTGTATTCTATTAGATTTTTCCCTGTTGGAGACTAACGATAATTTGTTGTATATTATCTTAGTCATAATATTCTTTACTGGGCTAGTTGAGCTCACCCTTTTCCTTTTTGTTCCATTTTTCTTCTCAGGATGCGAGAATGTAGCGAGTACTAGTCGGGGTATGGAATGAAGGTTCTAGAGAGAGTTGTTTAGTAGTCCTCACCATTTTTGTAAAATAATGTATCAATAATTATGATGGGGATTTATTTGCGTGTGGATATTGTCTAGATGGCAATATCTGTATTTAAACTCACCGGTTTATATGTTGTAATAATAAAGTTGTAGTTATTTACATGCACATGTATTTGGCGACTCGAATGGGTTGGATGGAATGGATCTATTTTGGGGGCGTCCACGGTTGGTATCGAGCTTAGGATATGATCTCTGGCGGAGATCGGGGAATAGAACTAGGAGGGGAGAGATGAGTAAATCCTTCGCTAGTGTGTCCTACCTAAGCTTATTTGTTAGTTGGTTAGTATATAGGGATATTATGTGATATATTGATTTCCTTAATTAACCCTTGTTTTATGACAGTATTTGAGAATGTCGATTGAGAATATTAACGATGGAGTAAATGAGACCGTGGAGATGCTGTGTACTTACCAACGAGGAGAGCGTGTAATGACGTGGCAATGTACCTCCCGTGAACAACACCACCGAAAGAGATGATGATGAACGAGGGGATGTTTAGAAGCTTTTTGCGATTCATGCAAAATCGGACGAGGAGACTCGTGTTCAAAATACAGGAGGAAATGATAGCAATTCACGGGTTGTCATAGCCAAGCGAGTTCAAAGAGTTGGGACCACCGAATTTAAAGGAAAGCGGATCCGATCATGGCGGAAACATGGGTCAAACAAATTACCAAGATATTCGATGTCTTGGGATGCACGGAGGAACGAAGGTTCCATTCGCCACCTTTATGTTCCGTGGCGAGGCGGATCTTTGGTGGGAGTCTGTGAAGCGTACCCATCCAAACCTTCGGCATGTCTTGGGAGCGTTTGAAACTATTTAATGACAAATACTTCCACGAAAGTGTTTGTCATATGAAGGAAGTGGAGTTTATTAGATGGAAGCGAGAATAACATGGCGGTGTCCCAAAGATGAGGCGAAGTTCATGAGTTATCGAGTTTTGCACCTCATTTGGTGGAGAATGAGGAACGTATGACGCGAATGTTTCTGAGAGGTTTGAAACCCGGCATACGTCAGTATCTCATTTCTCATAAATTTTCTCTCTATTCAGATGTTGTCAACAAGGCTCAGTTGTTAGAGCGAGATAATGAGTACGTTCAACCGAGGGACCATAACCAGGATTATATCGAAGATAGCGAGCGATCATCGAATAATGATAACCAAATGAGAAAAAAGAATACGGACAAAGGAGGTAACCACTCTGGTGGTAATCGAGGCCATGAAAATAGAAGAAGCAAGTCGGGAGGAGATTTTACAAAGAGGAGATTCAACAACGACCATGTGAAGACGTCAGCGCCAGTAGCAACTGGTTCCAAGGGAGGAGAAAGACCACCAGTCGTATGTTACAAATCGGAAAGAGGGACATATCATTGAAACCGCCCCCAACAGTTTAAGGTATGCTATAATTGTGGAAAAGAAGGACATATCGCTCAAGATTATGCGATATCGAAACCCAGTCAATGGGAATGGTGACTCAAAAGGATGTCCCGGAAAAGTCAAAGACAATGGTTCTGGAAGAGCGTTTGTCGTGGCCGGTCAAAATCGAGGAACCCGACGAAGTTAGCACAGGTTAGTTAATTATAAATTCTTGCGAAGTTTATACCTTACTAGATCTGGGTTCTACCCATTCTTTTATCTCTCTTTTGCTTTGCGCTCAACGTTTGAACTTGATTACGGAGAAATTAGACTTTGACCTATTTATGGAGACTCCGTTAGGAGAAACTTTCATTACATCCGTTGTTTAAAAATCTTGCTTGATTCAGGTTGGGACTATCACATTACCTGTTAACCTTATTTCTATAGAGATATTTGCTTTTGATGTGATTTTAAGGTTAACTACTCATCATGCCGAAATTGATTACTTTAAAAGGTTGTTAGTTTTCATATTCCTAAGCAACTTTGTTATTCAATTCAAGCAATCAAACCATTGTAGTCAAACATTTTCATATCAAGCCATGAAGTCATTCGTTTATTACGGATGTCAAGTTTTCTTAGTCCATGTTATGGATTTGAATAAAGACACGTCAGATTTGAATAATATTCCTGTTGTTATTGATTTTTCCTGACGTATTTCTGAAGAATTTCTTGGCTTACTCCCAAAGCGATATTAAATTTTGTATCGACTTTGAACCCTACACAAAACTCATTTCTAAAATCTCATATCGAATGGCTCCTATGGAACTTCATGAGTTAAAAATTCAACTATAGAATTTGGTACCTGAGCCTTTATCTGGTGACTTCCTTTGTGGAATGCACCGAAGCCAGACTCTCCGTAGGGGACACCATATTCGTGCGATAGTAAAATGATAGATGTCATTGTAACGTGTTATCCAAGGTTGGGATATGAGTCACATTTGAGAACAACCTAAGTCGGTAATCGAAATACGTAGCTTTCTAGGCTTAGTTGGTTATTATCGGAGATTCGTTGAAGGATATTCTCGAATCGCTATTCCATTAACGCAGCTGACTCGTAGAGATACAAAATTCGAATGGAGCAAGGAATGTGGGAAGAGCTTCGAAGAACTCAAGAGGACACTCATTTTAGCACATGTTCTGACCATGCCATCCCGAAAAGCGAGCGTGGTGGTGGCGTGTTGAATAGAAGATCGTATACAAGTCACGCGAGTACGATATTATCAAAGACTCATTTCAGATAATTTACAAATAATATAGATGGAGATGAAAACTCTAGGTACCCACGTGATGATATATGAGTATAATCGACTTTAATCGATAAAGTTAAAAGTTGCTCAAGCTACACACCGGAGTGATGAATTTGAAGAAGGAGGTGCAAAAGTTGTTATTTCAAAAGCAAGAATCGGTGAGGTGAGAAAGCTCAAACCTTCGATTTATTAATCCATTTGAAATTCTCGATCGAATAGGAACTGTGGCCTATAGACTCGTTTTTACCGCCAAGTATGACGCGCGTGTTCATAACGCTTTTTCACGTGTCGATGTTACGTAAATATGTGGACGACCCGAACCACGTCATTGAGTTAGAACCGGACGAGATAGCCAAGAAGACTTAACGTCACGAGGAGGTACTTGTCAAGATCTTGTAGAGGAAAAAGAACATGTCCTATGTCTGAGGGTTATACCACAAGTTAAAGTTTTGTGGAGAAACCATGCTATTGAGGAAATGACACGGGAGTTGGAAGCGGAAATGAAAGCGAGGTATTCTCATCTTTTGAAACACACTGTGTCGTCGTCCAATTTCGAGGACGAAATTTCATAAGGAGGGAGGTTGTAAGACCCCAAATTATTAATAAATGAAATTTATTTTCCTCTATTTATTATTTTGAAATAGTAAGGGTTGATTTGATTAATGTGGATAGTTATAGGGTAAAATACGCAAATATTTCGATAAGCATGTGGTTATAAAATATTCATTATTGTTTAGAATATTCGTTTGGTCGTGGAATATTCATATCGTTGTCGGGGAATATTAAATGCGATGGCCTTGCAGATCTTTTATGGGCCCCATAACGAAAGCGATTGGATGAAGAAAACGACAAATATAAGTTGTTTATAAATAATTACGTGGTTATTCACCAATTAATCTTGTTGAAATACTCGGTGGTTAAAACACAAACCGTTGTTGAACAATGAGTAGCACGCAGTATTGCACCAATTATTGATTCTTACGTAAAAGGCACTACTCAATAATTGTTATAGTAATTACTATTCAATTTTTTTATTTTATTGATTCAATAATTGCTGCATTGATATTTTATATTAGTGTTGTTTCAATAATTGTCATTACACAGTATTTTTCATTATCGGAGCAATAATTCATATTATCTGAATAATATTATTGGATAACATTATTGGCAATGTCTAGAAAGTTCGCCATCAAGGAGAGGTTTGGTCACTAATTAATTGCGCCAAAGAAGAGAGATCCTTATTGAAAGCCCCTCTTTCTCTGAGGAGCTACACGGTTGCCAATCTTGTGATTCTGTAATATTATTTGTGAATAATTAATTATTGATTTATATGATGAGGAAAATATTGATTTTATGTGGATATAGATGGAGAAAATTTTTAATGTGACAATTGTTGAAAATTAATATTTTATCTTTTTCTGATAAAATAATTCATTTAAATATATTATTTTAATAATATATTAATGGTGATATTTTTATAATGAATGTGGGATATATGAGTATATGAGGAGGAAGAGTATTTTTGTGGCATTAAATATTTAACACATATTTTGTGTGTTGGTGGACACAATTATTGACCGAAATTTGATTATAGCCTGTAAAATCGTCCGTTTGTGGATTTCGGCTAATTTCTGTTTGGAATTTGGAAAAACTTCCTTCTGCAAAGTTGTAGATAATGGAATTTCCTATGAAAATTTGCGAGTTTCAAATTTTTCTGATAAAAGGGCTATTTATTATGAATTATTGAAGTTCCGAAGTTCCGAAATAATTGGTTTTTGGAAGTTTAAAATATTTTTAATTACAAAAACGTTTTTTTTTTTTTTGAAACTCATTTAACATGTGATTAGGAGGCTGAATTCAGATTGTTAGTGTGCGTATGAAGTTGTTGAAAAATTATAATATATTATATTAAATTTTCTGCTTTGGTGTTCTAAGCAATTTCCTATAAATAGGGTGCTTAGGTTAGAATTGAAAATCACACCGTAAACTCAAGTTTTCTCTCTATATTATCGAGCGTATTCTTGTGAGTATTTTGAGTATACTTTGAGTATTGCTATACTCTGACGTGCAAGTTCAAGTCTTAGCCTATATCCTGTGTTTTCAACTAGAAGTCTTGTCTTTTTCGGTAAGGGATGTTATTTTATTCTAAAATGATATTATTTCTTCAATATCATTATCTTTGAAATATTGGTTGGAAATTTTTATCAAATTTGGAACTTTTTCATGTTGGGGTTACTTATTCATGAGAGTTCTTATTCACGAGTTACTATTCATGAGTTACTATTCACGAGTTACTATTCACGAGTACTATTCATGAAGCGTGAAGATGATGTTTTTTGTGAAATTTCTATCTTTTGGTGTCGGAGTTACTATTCACGATATACGGCACTATTCACGATATCTGACACTATTCACGAATACGACTATTCATTCATAAAAATGAAATTTCTTCTTTTTTGTCCAAAATATCTATTATGGATACTAGCTTTGATTGTATCCATGTTTTGATCATTCTTGAATTTTACTCCATTCGATTACTTATGAAGTATTTTTGAACTTGGATTGTTTAAAATACTGAATCCTTAATATTTGTTCTTTTGTTTCACCGGATTCGTTTTCTTTTAAAATATTTTCATCATCCTCGATCCTAAATGATGATATTATTGAATATCTTTGGCACAGTAGTGCAAAGATGAATGATTTCTTGATGAATATCTTTGGCCCGTAGTGCAAGATGAGCAGTGTGTTGAGATGAACATGATCGATCGATTAATATCTTTGGCCGTAGTGCAAAGATGAGCAGTGTTTAGATGAACATGACTAATCGATGAATATCTTTGGCACTGTAGTGCAAAGATGAATATTTGATTCCGGATATATATTGATTGATGTTACGGGATAAAATATCGACGATGAACTTTTAAATTCATATATAGAAGATAGTAGTTTGCATTCTCTACTTAACTCTTCTAATGAATTGTTGTTTCATGCAGATTGTTGATTTAAAACTCGTTTGTCAATTGTATTCTATTAGATTTTTTCTGTTGGAGACTAACGATAATTTGTTGTATATTATCTTAGTCATAATATTCTTTACTGGGCTAGTTGAGCTCACCCTTTTCCTTTTTGTTCCATTTTTCTTCTCAGGAGGCGAGAATGTAGCGAGTACTAGTCGGGGTATGGAATGAAGGTTCTAGAGAGAGTTGTTTAGTAGTCCTCACCATTTTGGTAAAATAATGTATCAATAATTATGATGGGGATTTATTTGCGTGTGGATATTGTCTAGATGGCAATATCTCGTATTTAAACTCACGCTTTATATGTTGTAATAATAAAGTTGTAGTTATTTACGTACCATGTATTTGGCGACTCGAATGGGTTGGATGGAATGGACCTATTTTGGGGGCGTCACAGTTGGTATCAGAGCTTAGGGATATGATCTCTGGTGGAGATCGGGGAATAGAACTAGGAGGGGAGAGATGAGTAAATCCTTCGCTAGTGTGTCCTACCTAAGCTTATTTGTTAGTTGGTTAGTATATAGGGATATTATGTGATATATTGATTTCCTTAATTAACCCTTGTTTTATGACGATGATTTGAGAATGTCGATTGAGAATATTAACGAAGGGAGTAAATGAGACCGTGGAGATGCATGTACTTACCAACGAGGAGAACGTGCAACAGTGGCAATGTACCTCTGTGAACAACACCACCGAAAGCGATGATGAACGAGGGATGTTTAGAAGCTTTTTGCGATTCATGCAAAATCGAGCGAGGAGACTCGTGTTCAAAATACGAGGAGGAAATGATAGCAATTCACGGGTTGTCACAAATGAGCGATTCAAACAGAGTTGGGACCACCGAATTTAAGGGAAAGCCGATCCGATCATGGCGGAAACATGGGTCAAACAAATTACCAAGATATTCGATGTCTTGGGATGCACGGAGGAACAGAAGGTTCCATTCGCCACCTTTATGTTCCGTGGGCGAAGCGCATCATTCTTGGTGGGATCTCGTGAAGCGTACCCATCCAACTTTTCGGCGATGTCTTGGGAGACATTTCAGAAGCTATTTAATGACAAATACGTTCCTGAAAGTGTTTGTCATATGAAGGAAGTGGAGTTTATTAGACTGGAGCAGAATAACATGACGGTGTCCCAGTACGAGGCGAAGTTCGCGGAGTTATCCAGGTTTGCACCTCATTTGGTGGAGAATGAGGAACGTATGATGCGGATGTTTCTGAGAGGTTTGAAACCCGGCATACGTCAGTATCTCATTTCTCATAAATTTTCTCTCTATTCAGATGTTGTCAACAAGGCTCAGTTGTTAGAGCGAGATAACGAGTACGTTCAACCGAGGGACCATAACCAGGATTATATCGAAGATAGCAGTCATCAGAATAACGATAACCAGCGGAGAAAGAAGAATACGGACAAAGGAGGTAACCACTCTGGTGGTAATCGAGGCCATGAAAATAAAAGAAGCAAGTCGGGAGGAGATTTTACAAAGAGGAGATTCAACAACGACCATGTGAAGACGTCAGCGCTAGTAGCAACTGGTTCCAAGGGAGGAGAAAGACCACCGGTCGTATATTACAAATGCGGGAAAGAGGGACATATCAACCCAAACTGCCCACAACAGTTTAAGGTATGCTATAATTGTGGAAAAGAAGGACATATCGCTCAAGATTGTACGGTATCGAAACCCGATCAAATGAAATGGTGACTCAAAAGGATGTCCCGTAAAAGTCAAAGACAACGGTTCTGGAAGAGCGTTTGTCGTGGCCAGAATAAAATGCGAGGAACCCGAACGAAGTTAGCACGGGTTAGTTAATTATAAATTCTTGCGAAGTTTATACCTTACTAGATATCGGTTCTACCCATTCTTTTATCTCTCTTGTTTGCGCTCAACGTTTGAACTTGATTACGGAGAAATTAGACTTTGACCTATTTATGGAGACTCCGTTAGGAGAAACTTTCATTACATCCGTTGTTTAAAAATCTTGCTTGATTCAGGTTGGGACTATCACATTACCTGTTAACCTTATTTCTATAGAGATATTTGCTTTTGATGTGATTTTAAGGTTAACTACTCATCATCATGAAAATTGATTACTTTTCGTAAGGTTGTTAGTTTTCATATTCCTAAGCAACTTTGTTATTCAATTCAAGCAATCAAACCATTGTAGTCAAACATTTTCATATCAAGCCATGAAGTCATTCGTTTATTACGGATGTCAAGTTTTCTTAGTCCATGTTATGGATTTGAATAAAGACACGTCGATTTGAATAATATTCTGTTGTTATTGATTTTTCTGACGTATTTCCTGAAGAATTTCTTGGCTTACTCCCAAAGACTGATATTAAATTTTGTATCGACTTTGAACCCGGTACAAAACTCATTTCTAAAATCTTATATCGAATGGCTCCTATGGAACTTCATGAGTTAAAAATTCAACTATAGAATTTGGTACCGAGCCTTTATCCGGTGACTTCCTTTGTGGAATGCACCGCCGCACTCTCCGTAGGGGACACCATATTAAATGCGATAGTAAAATGATAGATGTCATTGTAACGTGTTATCCAAGGTTGGGATATGAGTCACGATTGAGAACAACCTAAGTCGATGTCGAAATACGTAGCTTTCTAGGCTTAGTTGGTTATTATCGGAG
Source organism: Panax quinquefolius (assembly GCA_020205615.1). Classification (NCBI taxonomy): domain Eukaryota; kingdom Viridiplantae; phylum Streptophyta; class Magnoliopsida; order Apiales; family Araliaceae; genus Panax; species Panax quinquefolius. The sequence goes on from CM035154.1 coordinate 142,707,016, forward strand.
ATTCGTTGAAGGATATTCTCGAATCGCTATTCCATTAACGCAGCTGACTCGTAGAGATACAAAATTCGAATGGAGCAAGGAATGTGGGAAGAGCTTCGAAGAACTCAAGAGGAGACTCATTTTAGCACATGTTCTGACCATGCCATCTTGAAAAAGCGAACGTGTTAGCTGACGTGTTGAGTAGAAGATCGTATACAAGTACGAGTACGATATTATCAAAGACTCATTTCGTATAATTTACAAATAATATAGATGGAGATGAAAACTCTAGGTACCCACGTGATGATATATGAGTATAATCGACTTTAATCAATAAAGTTAAAGCTGTTCAAGTTACACACCGGAGCTGATGAATTTGAAGAAGGAGGTGCAAGAAGTTGTTATTTCAAAAGCAAGAATCGGTGAGGTGATGAAAGCTCAAACCTTCAATTTATTAATCCATTTGAAATTCTCGATCGAATAGGAACTGTGGCCTATAAACTCGTTTTACCGCCAAGTATGACACGTGTTCATAACGTTTTTCACGTATCGATGTTACGTAAATATGTGGACGACCCGAACCACGCTCATTGAGTTAGAACCCGACGAGAGATAGCCAAGAAGACTTAACGTCACGAGGAGGTACTTGTCAAGATCTTGTAGAGGAAAGAACATGTCCTATGTACTGAGGTTTGTACCACAAGTTAAAGTTTTGTGGAGAAACCATGCTATTGAGGAAATGACACGGGAGTTGGAAACGGAAATGAAAGCGAGGTATTCTCATCTTTTGAAACACCAGTACGTCGTCAATTTCGAGGATGAAATTTCATAAGGAGGGAGGTTGTAAGACCCCAAATTATTAATAAATGAAATTTATTTTCCTCTATTTATTATTTTGAAATAGTAAGGGTTGATTTGATTAATGTGGATAGTTATGGGTAAAATACGCAAATATTTGAATAAGCAAGTGGTTATAAAATATTCATTATTGTTTGAGAATATTCGTTTGGTCGTGGAATATTCAGTGATTGTCGAATATTAAATGCGATGGCGCCATGATCTTTTGTGGGCCCCATAACTGAAAGCGATTGGATGAAGAAAACGACAAATATAAGTTGTTTATAAATAACTACGTAGTTATTCACAATTATCTTGTTGAAATACCCGGTGGTTAAAACACAAGACGTTGTTGATACCCAGCACGGTATTGCACCAATTATTGATTCTTACGTGAAGGCACTACTCAATAATTGTTACGAGAATTACTATTCAATATTTTATTTTATTGATTCAATAATTCTTTGCGTTTGATATTTTATATTCTTTGTTGTTTCAATAATTGTCATTACACAAAGATTTTTTCATTATCGAGAAATAATTCATATTATCTGAATAATATTATTGGATAACATTATTGGCAATGTCTAGAAAGTTCTGCTTAAGGAGAGGTTTGGTCACCTAATTGCGGCGCCAAGAAAGAGAGAGATCCTTATTGAAAAGCCCCTCTTTCACAGGAGCGGCTGGTTGTCGATCTTGTGATTCTGTAATATTATTTGTGAATAATTAATTATTGATTTATATGATGAGGAAAATATTGATTTTATGTGGATATAGATGGAGAAAATTTTTAATGTGACAATTGTTGAAAATTAATATTTTATCTTTTTCTGATAAAATAATTCATTTAAATATATTATTTTAATAATATATTAATGGTGATATTTTTATAATGAATGTGGGATATATGAGTATATGAGGAGGAAGAGTATTTTTGTGGCATTAAATATTTAACATATATTTTGTGTGTTGGTGGACACAATTATTATTGGCGAAAATTTGATTATATAAACAAAAAATCGTCCGTTTGTGGATTTCGGCTAATTTCTGTTTGAAATTTGGAAAAACTTCCTTCTACAACGTTGTAGATAATGGAATTTCCTATGAAAATTTGCGAGTTTCAAATTTTTCTGATAAAGGGCTATTTATTATGAATTATTGAAGTTCCGAAGTTCCGAAATAATTAGTTTTTGGAAGTTTAAAATATTTTTAATTACAAAAACATTTTTTTTATTTTTGAAACTCATTTAATATGTGATTAGGAGGCTGAATTCAGATTGTTAGTGTGCGTATGAAGTTGTTGAAAAATTATAATATATTATATTAAATTTTACTTTTTGGTGTTCTAAGCAATTTCCTATAAATAGGTCTTAGGTTAGAATTGAAAATCACACCGTAAATCAAGTTTTCTCTCTATATTATCGAGCGTATTCTTGTGAGTATTTTGAGTATACTTTGAGTATTGCTATCTGATTGCAAGTTCAAGTCATAGCCTTTATATCCTGTTGTTTCAACTAGAAGTCTTGTCTTTCGAGGTAAGGGATGTTATTTTATTCAAAATGATATTATTTCTTCAATATCATTATCTTAAAAATATTGGTTGGAAATTTTTATCAAATTTGGAACTTTTTCATGTCGGGTTACTATTCATGAGTTACTATTCACGAGTTACTATTCATGAGTTACTATTCACGAGTTACTATTCACGAGTACTATTTATGAAGCGTGAAGATGTTTTTTGTGAAATTTCTATCTTTTGGTGTCTGAGTTACTTATTCACGTATCTGGACTATTCACGTATCTGACACTATTCACGAATCACGGCACTATTCACCTAAAAAATGAAATTTCTTCTTTTTTTGTCCAAAATATCTATTATGGATACTAGCTTTGATTGTATCCATGTTTTGATCATTCTTGAATTTTACTCCACTCGATTACTTATGAAGTATTTTTGAACTTGGATTGTTTAAAATACTGAATCCTTAATATTTGTTCTTTGTTTCATTGGATTCGTTTTCTTTAAAATATTTTTCATCATCCTCGGTCCTAAATGATGATATTACTTGAATATCTTTGGCTCAGTAGTGCAAAGATGAATGATTTCTTGATGAATATCTTTGGCCCGTAGTGCAAAGATGAACATGTGTTAAGATGAACATGACCGACTGATTAATATCTTTGGCCCGTAGTGCAAAGATGAACAGGTGTTTAGATGAACATGACCAATTGATGAATATCTTTGGCCTGTAGTGCAAAGATGAATATTTGATTCTAGATATATATTGATTGATGTTACAGGGATAAAATATCGAAGATGAACTTTTAAATTCATATATAGAAGATAGTAGTTTGCATTCTCTACTTAACTCTTCTAATGAATTGTTGTTTCCGCTGCAGTTGTTGATTTAAAACTGGTTGTCTATTGTATTCTATTAGATTTTTTCCTGTTGGAGACTAACGATAATTTGTTGTATGTTATCTTAGTCATAATATTCTTTACTGGGCTAGTTGAGCTCACCCTTTTCCTTTTTGTTCCATTTTTCTTCTCAGGAGGCGAGAATGTAGCGAGTACTAATCGGGTTATGGAATGAAGGTTCTAGAGAGAGTTGTTTAGTAGTCCTCACCATTTTTGTAAAATAATGTATCAATAATTATGATGGGGATTTATTTGCGTGTGGATATTGTCTAGATGGCAATATCTGTATTTAAACTCACAGTTTATATGTTGTAATAATAAAGTTGTAGTTATTTCTGTACCATGTATTTGGCGACTCAGAATGGGTTGGATGGAATGGACCTATTTTGGGGGCGTCACATCTATTATCGTCGACATCACTATACTTGTGTATGTGCATGTCCGACGCCCTTCGATTGCATCCGAATACGCATCAGTCACAAAGATGACCATTTTGACTACTGTTCCCTACCTCAAATTGAAAACCTTAAAGAATAAAAGTTGTAGGTCTATTCGTCCTTGTTCCGGATCATCTTGAATCACCTCAATCGGAGTTCGTATGAAAACGTTATTCCTATTTTAATAAAACAGTCACACATGACATACTTTGGGCGCAACTGCATCCAATTAAGCTTTAGGCACAGCGCAACTGCTCCCCAAATGACTTAGGGCACAAATGTACATGCTTCATTAGCGTAAACGGGACACAAGCTACTTGCTTTTTGCGATTTTTAACCCTTTTTCTCCTACTAATCTTCATAACTTGAGTTATACACATTCAAATTAGTCTGTTTTTGATTCTATGGATTCGAAATTCATAGAACTACAACATACTAGGATTCTAATATAATCCAACATCAATTTATAGATTTTCACACGTATTAAACATGGAATTTTGTACTTTCTAAAGCCAATTTTATATAAAACATACTAAAGCCAATTATTATTTACTTTTCTCCCTATAAACCCAAATTTCATGTATTTAACAAGCAAGTAACAATCATATATGATGATTAACAGATTTTGCAAGAGTATACATACATAACAACAACCTCTTGTACAATAATTCAACAAAACCCAACTTTAGAGAATAGAAAATTACAAGACTGAGAATTCAAATTAGGGGTAAATTATACCTAAATTCTTTGATTGTATGATAGCAAAGTATAACAATCCTTTTTCCAAAGCCCTTCTTCTCCAACTCTCAATATCACTGTGTTTCTTCTCTTTTCTTCCAAGCTTTCTCTAATTCTCTCATATCTACTTAGCCTTAGGCAAAGAAATAGAATGCGAGAAAATAAAATGGCCTCCTCTCACCCCCACGTGCGTCGCCAAAGTCACAACCCCAAAGGTTCAAGGCTGGCTTAAATTAGACAAAAGGCCACAAGGCCTTGTTTGGCCACGCACCAATTCCCCCAACTAGATTTTTTTAGTAATCTTTATATTATATAGTTTCATGTCACACCATTAAATTAATTTAATTAACTTGTACTTATATTTAAAATAATTATAATTTCCATTGTAATATACTTAATAAATCTTTACATATCTAATTTAATTAATAAATTAGATCAAAACAACATTTTATTTAATTTAATTATTTTCTTAAATATTAAGCAATTGATTTAATTTAATTATTTCCTTAAATTAAATCCTTCAAATAAAATTAACATTATTCAATTTAATTTACACTAATCAATTTAGTTACTAAATTAATTCACCACAATTTTATCAACCATTTATTTATCTCAATAAATAAATAAATTTAAAATATTTATTTAATTCAATAAATATTTAAAATTAATTACTAAATTCATTTAATTACTTCAAAAGTTAACTCAACTATTAAACCTCACTTTCCCAATATATGAATATATATTTCTCTTCACACCAGATCATATATTTCAACATATATAACACGTACATATACATACTCAAACTCAAAACATCTCATAATAAGAATTTTAATTATTAAATTCTTACTTTAATAATTTATAAAAATTTGGGTTGTCATAGGAATTAATTCCGACAAACGGAGACCGAGTTATCGCCCAGTTTGCAAAACTCGCCAACACTTGGGTAAAAAGCCAAAAAAGAGCCCAAAACCCGCCTCGGCCGTTCGAACGCCACACAAACACACACATAGCACCGCGTAGGTATTAGACACGCGTTATAACTTACGGGACTCGATTCCGACATACGGAGACCGAGTTATCGCCCAGTTTGCAAAACTTGCCAACACATGGGCAAAAACCGAAAAAGAGCACAAAACCCGCATCGGACGTCCGAACGCCACACAAATACACACATAGTACCGCGTAGGTATTAGACAAGCGTTATAACTTACGGGACTCGATTCCGACATACGGAGACCGAGTTATCGCCCAGTTTGCAAAACTTGCCAACACTTGGGCAAAAACCGAAAAAGAGCACAAAACCCTCATCGGACGTCCGAACGCCACACAAATACGCACATAGTACCGCGTAGGTATTAGACACGCGTTACAACTTACGGGACCCGATTCCGACATACGGAGACCAAGTTATCGCTCAGTTTGCAAAACTCGTCAACACTTAGGCAAAAAGCCAAAAAAGAGTCCAAAACCCAGACGGTATCCGAACGCCACACAAACACACACATTGCATTTGCGTAGAGATATTAGACACGCAGTTAAAACTTACGGACTCGATTCCAGACATACGGAGACCGAAGTTATCGCCAGCTTTGCAAAACTCGCAAACACTTAGGCAAAAAGCCAAAAAAGAGTCCAAAACCCGCATCGGCCGTCCGAACGCCACACAAACACACATTGCACTGCGTAGATATTAGACACGCGTTACAACTTACGGGACTAGATTCCGACATACGAAGACCGAGTTATCGCCCAGTTTGCAAAACTCGCCAACACTTACGCAAAAAGCCGAAAAAGGGCCCAAAACCCGCCTCGGCCATCCGAATGCCACATAAGCACACACAAAGCACCGCGTAAGTATTAGACTTTACAATTACGGGACTCGATTCTGACATACGGAGACCGAGTTATCTCCCAGTTTGCAAAACTCGCCAACACTTAGGCAAAAAGACGAAAATAAGCCCAAAACCCGCATCGGGCGTCCGAATGCCAAAAAACACACACATTGCACCGCGTAGGTATTAGACACGCGTTACAACTTACGGGACACGATTTCGATATACAGAGACCGAGTTATCGTCCAGTTTGTAAAACTCGCCAATATTTAGGCAAAAAGCTGAAAAAGAGCCCAAAACCAGCCTCGGCAGTCCGAACGCCACACAAACACAAACATAGCACCGCGTAGGTATTAGACACGCGTTACAACTTACTGGACTCGATTCCGACATACGGAGACCGAGTTATTGCCTAGTTTGCAAAACTCGCCAACACTTAGGCAAAAAGTCAAAAAGAGCCCAAAACCCGCCTCGGCCGTTCCGAATGCCACGCAAACACACACACAGCACCGCGTAGATATTAGACACGCGTTACAACTTACGGGACTCGATTCCGACATACGGAGACTGAGTTATCGCTCAGTTTGCAAAACTCGCCAACACTTGGGTGAAAATCGAAAAAGAGAACAAAACCCGCATCGGACGTCCGAACGCCACACAAACACACACATAACACCATGTAGGTATTAGACACACGTTATAACTTACGGAACTCGATTTCGACATACGAAGACCGAGTTATCGCCCAGTTTGCAAAACTTGCCAACACTTTGGCAAAAAGCCGAAAAAGGGCCCAAAACCCACCTCGGCCGTTTGAACGTCGGATAAACAGACACATAGCACCGCATAGTTATTAGACACGCGCTATAACTTACGGGACTTGATTCCGACATACGGAGACCCAGTTATCGCCCAGTTTGCAAAACTCGCCAACAGTTAGGCAAAAAGACGAAAAAGAGCACAAAACCTGCATCGGCCGTCTGAACGGCACACAAACACACACATAGCACCGCGTAGGTATTAGACACGCGTTACAACTTACGGGACTCGATTCTGACATACAAAGACTGAGTTATCGCCCAGTTTGCAAAACTCGTCAACACTTAGGCAAAAAGCCAAAAAAGAGCACAAAACGCGCATCGGAAGTCCGAACGCCACACAAACACACACATAGCACCGCGTAGGTATTAGACACACGTTATAACTTACGGAACACGATTTTGACATACGAAGACCGAGTTATCACCCAGTTTGCAAAACTTGCCAACACTTTGGCAAAAAGCCGAAAAAGGGCCCAAAACCCACCTCGGCCGTCTGAACGCCGCATAAACAGACACATAGCACCGCATAGGTATTAGACACGCGCTAAAACTTACGGGACTCGATTCCAACATACGGAGACCGAGTTGGTATACATCACCTATTCTGAGTTGTCAATACATGGTACAGAAACAACTACAACTTTATTATTACAACAGTAAAACTGTGAGTTTGAATACAAATATTATCTTCTAGACAATATCTATACTCAAATAAATCCTCATCACATTTATTGATACATTATTTTACAAAAATGGTGAGGACTACTAAACAATCCTTTCTAAAACCTTCATTCCATACCCCAGGCTAGCACTCGCTATATTCTCGCCTCCCGAGAAAAATGGAACAAAAGGAAAAAGGTGAGCTCAACTAGCTCAAGAAGAATATTATGACTAAGATAATATATAACAAATTATCGTTAGTCTTCAACAGGAAAAATATAATAGAATACAATAGACAACAAATTTTAAATCAATATTCGCAATGAAAATAATAATTCATTAGAAGAGTTAAGTAGAGAATGCAAACTACTATCTTCTATGTATGAATTTAAAAGTTCATCGCTCTATCTTTTATCCTCAGTAACATCAATCAATATACATCTGAATCAAATATTCATCTTTTGCACTACAGTGCCAAAGATATTCATCGATTAGTCATGTTCATTTAAACACTGCTCATCTTTGCACTACGGGCCAAAGATATTATTCGTAAATCATTCATCTTTGCACTACTGTGCCAAAGATATTCTTACGAAATCATTCATCTTTGCACTACAGCCAAAGATATTCCATAATATCATCATTTAAGACCGAGGATGATGAATTTTTTTTTTTTAAAGAAACGAATCCAAAGGAAACAAAATGACAAGGATTAAGGATTAAGGATTCGTACTTGGTTTTATCCACGTCCAAAAATACCTCAAAAATAATCATAGTGGTGTAAAATTCAAGAATGATCAAAACATGGATACAATCGAGTTAGTATCCGTAATAGATGTTTTGGACGAAAAAGAAGAAATTTTATTTTTCTATTGAATAATACAGAGATATCGTGAATAGTCTTGTCAGATATCGTGAATAAGTCGATATCGTGAATAGTAACTCAGACACCTAAAGATAGAAATTCCACAAAAACATCTTCACGCTTCATGAATAGTACTTCGTGAATAAGAACTCGTGAATAGTAACTCATGAATAGTAACTCGTGAATAGTAACTCATGAATAGTAACCCCGATAAGCATGAAAAAGTTCCAAATTTGATAAAAACTTCGGATCAACATTTCAAAGATAATGATATTGAAGAAATAATATCATTACAAAAAAATAATATCCCTTACCTCGAAAGATCGGATTTCTAGCTAGAATAACGGGTATAGTCTTTGAAGGAACTTACAATCCTAGCAATACTCAAAGTATACTCAAAATACTCACAAGAATACGCTCGATAATATAGAGAGAAAACTTCAGCTTTACGGTGTGATTTTCAATTCTAACCCAAGACCCACCCTATTTATAGAAATTGCTTAGAACACCAAAGCGTAAAATTTAATATATTAATAATATTATTTTTCCACATCTTCCTACGCACACCATCAGCTGAAATCAACCACTAACACATGTCCCATAAGTGACAAAAACGTTTTTCATGCAAAAGTTACTTAAAACTCCAAAAAATGATAATCAATTAATCTGAACTTCAATAATTCATAATAAATAGCCCTTTCATCAGAAAATTCGAATCTCATGAGGTTTTATAGGAAATTCAATTCTCTACAACTTTGCGTAAGAAAATTTTTCCAAATTCCAAATAGAAATTGACCAAAAATCCACAACGAAGCGATTTTACAAAGCTATAATCAAATTTCAAATAATAAATGGGGTCCACCGACATGTTTAACATGTTTTAAACATTTATTGCAACAAAAATACTCTTCCTCCTCAGATACTCATATATCCCCATTCGTTGTAAAAATATCACCGTTAATATATTATTAAAATAATATATTTAAATGAATTATTTTATCGTAAAAAGATAAAATATTAATTTTCAACAATTGTCATTTTAAAAATTTTCTCCATCTATATCCACATAAAATCAATATTTTTCTCATCATATAAATCAATAATTAATTATTCACAAATAATATTACGTAATCACAATATTGACAACTAGCGGCCCTGGAGGAAGAGGGGGCTTCCAATAAGAATTTCTTCTTCATCAAGTGCAATTAGGTGACCAAACCTCTCCTTAGATGTAACTTTCTAGACATTTCCAATAATGTTATCTAATAATATTATTCAGATAATATGAATTATTGCTTCGATAATGAAAATACTGTGTAATGACAATTATTGAAACAATGAAGAATATAAAATATCAACGCAAAGAATTATTGAATCAATAAAATAAAATCTTTGAATAAAGAATTATCGTAACCATTATTGAGTAGTGCCTTCTTACGTAAGAATCAATAATTGGTGCAATACCGTGTCAAATCGCTCAACAACGCGTATTAGTGTGTTTTAACCACCGGGTATTCCAACAGTATTAACGGCAACAACTACGCCGTTATTTTTTTTTTAAACAACTTATATTTGTCATTTTCTTCATCCAATCGCTTTCCATTATGGGGCCCACACATGGTCACTACTGTCGCATTTAATATTCCCCGACAATCTTTAATATTCCACGACCAAACGAATATTCCCAAGCGATAATGAATATTTTATAACCACTTGCTTATTTTGAAATATTTGCGTATTTAACCCTTAACTATCCACATTAATCAATTCAACCCTTACTATTTCAAAATAATAAATAAAGGAAATTCCTTTTATTTAAAAAATTTCGGTCTTACAACCTCCCTCCTTATGAAATTTCGTCCTCGAAATTGGCGTACGCATACACAGTGTTTGAAAAGGTGAGGATACCTCGCTTTCATTTCCGCTTCCAATTCCCGTGTCATTTCCTCTATAGCATGATTCCTCCACAAAACTTTAACTTGTGGTATGACCTTTCTTGTGAGACATGCTTCTTCCCTATCCAAAATCTTGACAGTACCTCCTCATACGTTAAGTCTTGGCTATCTCGTCCTGGTTCTAACTCTATAACATGGTTCGGTCTTTCATATTTATTTAAGTACGATATATGAAACACATTATGAACACGAGACATACTTTGAGGTAACGCAAGTCTATAGGCTACATTTCCTACTCGGTCAAGAATTTGAAATGGACCAATAAATCGTGGATTGAGCTTTCCTCTCTTCCCAAATCTTGTAACTCCTTCCATGGAGCAACTCGCAACAATACATGATCCCCTACACTAAATTCCACGTCCTTTCGATGAAGATCCGCATAACTCTTTTGTCGATCTTGTCTTTGCTTTGTATACGTTGTCGAATCATTTGGATCTTTTCGGTAGTCATATCGTATTAACTCTCGGTCCCAACAATGTTGCTTCACCCACCTCATCCTAACATATTGGAGAACGACATTTTCGTCCATATAATGCTTCAATGGAGCCACACCTATACTTGCACGATAATCTGTTGTTGTAGGAGAATTCCACCAATGGTAAATACTTATCCCAACTACCCTTGAAGTCTAGGACACGAGTCTTAATAGATCTTCAAGAGTTTGAATAGTCCTCTCTCGATTGTCCGTCTGTTTGGGGATGGTATGTCAACTAAATCGCAAATCCGTGCTCCATAGCTTTTTGCAAGCTAACCCAAAATCTTGAAGTGAATCTTGGGTCACGATCCAAACTATGGATACAGGCATGCCATGCAACCTCACAATCTCATTCACGCATATACTAGCAAGACGCTCAAGGAATAAGTCTCCGTGTCGGCAAAAAAATGAGCGGACTTGGTTAATCTATCAACAATAACCCAAATAGCATTGATGCCTTGAGAAACCGTAGGAAGACCCGTAACGAAATCCATAGTAATGTGTTCCCACTTCCATTCCGAATCTCAAGTGGTTGCAACGGACCCTTAGGTACAAGATGCTCCGCCTTTACACGCTGGCAAGTTAAACACATCGAGATAAACTTTGCAATCTCTCTCTTCATATTGTTCCACCAAAATGTATGTCGAAGATCACGATACATTTTAGTACTTCCAGGATGGATTGCAAATGGCGTGCGATTGTGTGCCTCCATCATAATCTTGTACTTCAAATCGAGTCGTTAGGAACACAAAGTCTAGAGTGGACTCAAGTATTCCTTCTTCATCAATTCTCGCCTCGCAATAGCTCCTTCTTGTACTTTCTTCTTCATACGCATCGGCTCCGGCCGGTGGCTTGAGCAACCTTAACTTTTTCTATTAAAGTTGGCTCTATGCGTATATACTTGACATCATCACACTCGTTCCGCGATATATGATCTTCTACTCGATGCGTCGGCTACCACGTTCGCTTTACTGTGGGATGGTATTGAATAGTGTGGTCGTAGTCTTTCAATAGTTCGAGCCAACGTCCGCCAAGATGTTGAGTTCTTTTTTGAGTGAAGAAATATTTAAGGCTTTTATGGTCCGAATATATCTCCACTTTCTCCCCATATAGATAGTGCCTCCATATTTTTAGCGCAATCGGGCTTTGCTAACTCTAGATCATGAGTAGGATAATTCCTCTCATACTCTTTAAGTTGTCGCGAGGCATAAAGGCTATGACTTTCCCACGTTGCATGAGAACACATCCTAACCCTTTGCACAAGCATCATTTGAGATAACAAATCCATCCGAACCGGATGGTATTGTTAGAACAGGTGCCAAAATAAGTCTCCTCTTAAGCTCTTGGAAACTTTTCTCGCATTCTTCGCTCCAAACGAATTTTGTATCCTTCCGAGTTAGCTGAGTTAATGGAGTAGCGATTCGAGAAAACCCTTCCACGAATCTCCGATAATAACCAAATAAGCCCAAAAAGCTACGTATTTCATCCACCGACTTGGTTGCTCCCAACTTTGTATTGCTTCAATCTTCACGGGATCAACAGATACTCCATGTTTCGACACCACGTGCCCAAGGAATGCTACTTCCTCGCCGAACTCGCATTTCTTCAATTTGGCATATAGTTTGTTTTTTGAAGCCTTTGAGTACCAACTTTCAAATGGTGCTCATGATCTTCACGGCTTTTGGAATATATGAGGATGTCATCAATAAAGACAACAACGAATTGATCCAAATATTCCTTGAATACTCGGTTCATCATATCCATGAAAGCCAGCAGGAGCATTAGTTTGTCCGAAAGACACGACTAAGAATTCTTAATGCCCATACCGAAGTTACGGCGCGTCTTTGAATATCCTCGCCTTCTAATCTTCACCGATGATATCCGAATCGAAGATCGAATTTTGAAAAGAATTGTGCCCTTGCAATCGGTCAAACAAGTCATCAATACGAGGTAGAGATACCTATTCTTCTCGATGGTGACATGGTTCAATTCCCCGATAGTCAATACAAAGTCGCATACTCCCGCTCTTTCTTCTTTTTACAAATAAAACAGAGCACCCCAAGGAGATGTACTAGACGAATGAAACCGATGTCCAACAATTCCTCGTAGTTGGACCTTTAACTCCTGAAGTTCAATAGGAGCCATTCGATATGGGGTTTTAGAAATGGGCTTTGTACCGAGTTCAAGATCAATAAAGAATTCAACTTCACATTCTCGGGGTAGACCGGAAGTTCTTCGAAATACGTCGGAAAGTCAATAACAACAGAATATTATTCAAATTTGACGTGTCTTTATTCAAATCCATAACATGGGCTAAGAAAGCTTGACATCCATTTTTAATAAACGAATAGCTTTATGATTAGATATGATGTTGATCGATTTTAATGGTTTAGTTGCTTGAATTAAATAACAAAGTTGGTTAGGAATATGAAAACTAACAACCTTACGAAAACAATCAATTTTGGCATGATGAGTAGTTAACCAATCAATCCCTAAAATCACATCAAAAGCAAGTATCTTTAAAGAGATAAGGTCAACAATGTAAGGTAATGGTGCCAACTTGAATCAAACAAGATTTATAAACAAAGGATGTGATGAAAGTTTCTCCTAATCTGAGTTTCCACAGATAGGTCAAAGTCTAATTTCTCCTGAGTCAAGTTTAAACGTTGAGCACATGCATGAGAGATAAATGAATGGGTAGCACCCAGATATCAAGTAAGGTATAAACTTCGCAAGAATTTATAAATAGCTTACCCGTGATCACCTCGTTTGGTTACTCGCATTATGACCAATCCACAACAAACGCTTTCTTCCGGAATCGTTGACTTTGACTTTTTCTCGGACGATCTTTTGAGTCACCGTCCCCAATGAACTAGGTTTTGCTACCGTATAATCTCGAGCGATATGTCCTTCCTTTCCACAATTATAGCATACCTTGAATCGTTGTGTGCGCTTTGACCGATATGTCCCTCTTTTCCGCATTTGTAGCATATAATGACCGGTGATCGTTCTCCTCCCTTAGAACCAGATTCTTTAAGACTATCATCATCTTTACATGGTCGTTGTTAAATCTCCTCTTTTAAAATCTCCTCCCGACTCGCTTCTTCTATTTTCATGGCCATGATTACCACCAGAGTGGTTACCATTTCATTCCGTCTCTGCTTTTTTTCTCATGAGTTATCATTATTCATTGACCGCTATCTACGATACGATCCTGTCAGTGGTCCTCGATTGACCGTACTTCGTTATCTCGCTTAATAATTGAGCCTGCTTTACAACATCTCTCGAATAAAGAGAAAATTTATGAGAAATGAGATACCGACGTATCTGTGGTTTCAAACCTCTAAGAAACATCCGCATCATACGCTCCTCATTCTCCACCAAAATGAGGTGCAAACTCGATAACTTTGCAAACTTTGCCTCGTCTTTGAGATCGAGACACCGCCATTTGTTCTGCTCCAGTCTAATAAACTCCACTTCCTTCATACGATTTAACACTTTCGTGAAAGTATTTGTCATTAAATAGCTTCAAATGTCTCCCAAGACATGCTTTGAGTCTTACCGGATGGGTACGCTTCACGACTCCCCACCAAGAGTCCGCCTTTCCACCACGGAACATAAAGGTGGCGAATGGAACCTTCTGTTCCTCCGTGCATCCCAAGACATCGAATATCTTGGTAATTTGTTTGACCCATGTTTCCGCCATGATTGGATCTCGCTTTCCTTAAATTCGTGGTCCCAACTCTTTGAATCGCTTGGGTGTGACAACCCGTGAATTGCTATCATTTCCTCCTCAGATTTTGAACACGAGTCTCCTCGTCTCGATTTTGCATGAACTGCAAAAAACTTCTAAACATCCCTCGCTCATCATCTCGCTTCAATGGTGTTGTTCACAGGAGGAACATTGCCACCTTATTGCACGCTTCTCCTCGTTGGTGAGTACAGGCATCTCCACGGTCTCATTTCCATTGTTAATATTCTCAATCGACATTCTCAAATCTTGTCGTAATAAAACAAGGGTTAATTAAGGAAATCAATATATCACATAATATCCCTATATACCGACCAACTAACAAATAAGCTTAGGTAGGACACACTAACGCGAAGGATTTACTCGCCTCTCCCCTCCTAGTTCTATTCCCCGATCTCCGCCAGAGATCATATCCCTAAGCTCGATACCAACTGTGGACGCCCCAAAAATAGGTATACATCACCTATTCGAGTTGTCAATACATGGTATGTAAACAACTACAACTTTATTATTACAACAAGAAAGCTGTGAGTTTGAATACAAATATTATCTTCTGACAATATCTATACTCAAATAAATCCTCATCACATTTATTGATACATTATTTTGCAAAAATGGTGAGGACTACTAAACAATCCTTTCTAAAACCTTCATTCCATACCCACTGCATCATTACTCGCTATATTCTCGCCTCCCGAGAAAAATGGAACAAAAGGAAAAGGGTGAGCTCAACTAGCTCAAGAAGAATATTATGACTAAGATAATATACAACAAATTATCGTTAGTCTTCAACAGGAAAAAATATAATAGAATACAATAGATAACAAATTTTAAATCAATATTCGCAGTGAAATAATAATTCATTAGAAGAGTTAAGTAGAGAATGCAAACTACTATCTTCTATGTATGAATTTAAAAGTTCATCGCCTATCTTTTATCCCCTCAGAACATCAATCAATATACATCCGAATCAAATATTCATCTTTGCACTACAGCCAAAAGATATTCATCATTAGTCATGTTCATTTAAACACTGCTCATCTTTGCACTACGGCCAAAGATATTATTCAGAAAATCATTCATCTTTGCACTACAGTGCCAAAAGATATTCTTAAGAAATCATTCATCTTTGCACTACAGCCCAAAGATATTCCATAATATCATCATTTAAGACCGAGGATGATGAAATTTTTTTTTTTTAAAGAAACGAATCCAAAGAAACAAAATGACAAGGATTAAGGATTAAGGATTCGTACTTGGTTTTATCCACGTCCAAAAATACCTCAAAAATAATCATAGTGGTGTAAAATTCAAGAATGATCAAAACATGGATACAATCGAGTTAGTATCCGCATAGATGTTTTAGACGAAAAGAAGAAATTTTATTTTTCTATGAATAAGATCAGATATCGTGAATAATGTCGATACGTGAATAGTAACTCAACACACCAAAAGATAGAAATTCCACAAAAACATCTTCACGCTTCATGAATAGTACTCGTGAATAAGAACTCGTGAATAAGAACTCATGAATAGTAACTCATGAATAGTAACTCATGAATAAGTAACCCATGAATAGTAACCCCAGACATGAAAAAGTTCCAAATTTGATAAAAACTTCGGATCAACATTTCAAAGATAATGATATTGAAGAAATAATATCATTACAAAAAAATAATATCCCTTACCTCGAAAGATCAAGATTTCTAGCTAGAATAATGTATAGTCAAGGGAACTTACACCGTCTAGCAATACTCAAAGTATACTCAAAATACTCACAAGAATACGCCGATAATATAGAGAGAAAAACTTCGCTTTAAGTGTGATTTTCAATTCTAACCCAAGCACCCTATTTATAGAAATTGCTTAGAACACCAAAGCGTAAAATTTAATATATTAATAATATTATTTTTCCACATCTTCCTACGCACACCATCAGCTGAAATCAACCACTAACACATGTCCCATAAGTGACAAAAACGTTTTTCATGCAAAAGTTACTTAAAACTCCAAAAAATGATAATCAATTAATCCTAACTTCAATAATTCATAATAAATAGCCCTTTCATCAGAAAATTGAATCTCGCGAGGTTTTATAGGAAATTTAATTTCTCTACAACTTTGCGAAGAAAATTTTTCAAATTCCAAATAGAAATTGACCAAAAATCACAAACCAAGCGATTTTACAAGCTATAATCAAATTTCAAATCGATAAATGGGGTCCACCGACATGTTTAACATGTTTTAAACATTTATTGCAACAAAAATACTCTTCCTCCTCGTATACTCATATATCCCCCATTCGTTGTAAAATATCACCAGCTAATATATTATTAAAATAATATATTTAAATGAATTATTTTATCGTAAAAGATAAAATATTAATTTTCAACAATTGTCATTTTAAAATTTTCTCCATCTATATCCACATAAAATCAATATTTTCCTCATCATATAAATCAATAATTAATTATTCACAAATAATATTACAGAATCACAATATTGACAACCGTGCGCCCTCAGAAAGAGGGGCTTTCGAATAAGAATTTCTTCTTCTTGGCGCGCAATTAGGTGACCAAACCTCTCCTTAGATGAACTTTCTAGACATTGCCAATAATGTTATCTAATAATATTATTCAGATAATATGAATTATTGCTTCGATAATGAAAAATACTTGTAATGACAATTATTGAAACAACAATGAATATAAAATATCAACGCAAAAATTATTGAATCAATAAAATAAAATATCGAATAGCGAGAATTATCGTAACCATTATTGAGTAGTGCCTTCTTCACGTAAGAATCAATAATTGGTGCAATACCGCAGTAACTGCTTTCAACAACGCCGTATTAGTGTGTTTTAACCACCGGTATTCCAACAAAGATAATTATAAATAACTACGCCGTTTTTTTTTTTAACAACTTATATTTGTCGTTTTTCTTCATCCAATCGCTTTCCATTATGGGGCCCACACATGGTCAAGCGCGTAAATGCAATATTATTCTTACGCGATCTGAATATTCCACGACCAAAACGAATATTCCCCGACGATAATGAATATTTTATAACCACTTGCTTATTTTGAAATATTTGCGTATTTAACCCTTAACTATCCACATTAATCAATTCAACCCTTACTATTTCAAAATAATAAATAAAGGAAATTCCTTTTTATTTAAAAAATTTCGGGGTCTTACACCATAGGCGTCCATTCACTGAGGGGTTCAAAACATACCATATTATTGTGCGTCACGAACTTACCATATGCATTAGTTTTAAGAACCGCGCCTAATCCTAATAATATTTGACTAATCTTAATAGTTTCTAACTATCAAATATACACATGAGAAAAGCATCACCTTTTCACCACATATACATTGATAGCGCGACACCAACATTCCAATGATTATCAATGTGATAAACTGAGTGCAAGCACAAAACCCTCGCCCATACAAAGATTTGTACAACTTAGCCATCACATGAGTCCTCAATTGAAATCCCACCTAAATCTATCTTACTCTTAACTTGCTCTTTGCTCGATACGAATTCCTCGTATCACATTATCTATAACTCCTCGTGAGTTTATCTCGTACTATATCATAGTACATTATCTTCATAGCATCAAGCTATAATTATTCAAACATTATAGACTATCTTTCTTTTATAAGTTAAACAGATCACGTCATGATCTTATTCTATAACCATCTCGCTTAAAATTCTTTTCTTAACCCGTGATCGTTTTGTTTTACGATCCTCTTTCTTTCCTTTTTCATCATTTACGATTTCATTTATGCTTTTAATCTTACGGGCTTTGTCTTATTCATCATTATTCGTTATCTTGGCTATTGGAGTTAGGGTAACTCCCATTTCTTATCTTTATATCTCTTCAAGATTCTTCTTTGAATTTTCTTGTTTATATAACAATTCTTCCTTTAAGAATTTCTAACTTCATTTACATTGCTCAACAATTCATTCGAGTTCTACATTTTCAACATACGTATCCATTTTTACTTGGTACACATCGAGTCTCTAATAGTTTCAATATGGTACGCTGAGTGGTTTCCCACATACAACCAACATACTAGGTTCCGAGTTGCTAGTTCGTATATACTTCCGCTCTATGAAGGAATCGTTTAGCCCAGATAACATACATCAACCATTAAAGACTACAATTGTACCATACTTAAATATAACATTTTGATTCTTAACTTCTTTATCATTCTCTTCTTATAGACATTGTCTGTTTATTATCACCTTACATCCTTATTATTAGAGTTGGATAACCCCACATTCATACTCCTTATAACTCTACGAGATTCTTCTTTGAATCCTCTCACACATGTTTTAATCCCTTCTTTATAAATTTCTTAAATTACTTATTATTATACAAACTCTATCTTAGCTTATTCTTTCATTATCTTCATCTTCCTTCGCTAAGGTTATAGCCTACGGTAATCCTACCTAAGGTTTATAACCTACAGCTTTGATACCAACTGTAACTAGGGGTGAGCATTCGGTTAATAACTGAATCGAATCTAAATTTCGGTTATATCCGAAAACCGAAAAAACACTGTTTTATGTATCCGAACTAATAACCGAATTTTGCACTAACCGAATAACTGAATAACCGAATTGGTTATTCGGTTAATAACCGAATTTAGAATATTTAGAAGCAGTGCAGTTCAGCAGACAGCAATCCTACAATCCATAAACTGATAAACATAATCCATAAACCATAAACCATAATCCTAACCATAAACATAATCCATAAACCATAAACCATAAACCATAAACCATAATCCAATGATTAACACCATAGTCCATAAACATAATCCATAAACCATAAACATAATGGAAAACAACCATAAACAACAACACAGTTCCTCCAATGATTAACAGTTTAACACCATAAACATAATCCATAAACAACAACAATCGAAGTTTGTCGGCTTCACGCCCATTTTCTCGCTTGAACCTCCTTCCACGCTTCCACTTGCTGATCACTAGAGTGTGCTAGATCATGAATGTCATTGCTAAAAACAACATTAAGGCATATTAGATAGCATATCAGATTGAATTCATTAAGGCATATCAGCAGTTCTGCAGTCCAGTGATACAAACAACATTAAGGCATATTAGATAGCATATCACTGATACAAACAACATTAAGGCATATTAGATAGCATATCAGTATATCAGATTGAATTCATAACATATGGCAACAAATACTTCATCAGGACCTAAAATGATACAAACAACATCATGCATATATACATTGAATTCATATTAGATAGCATATCAGATTATCAGAAGAACAAAATCACCACTAGTTATATGAAACTTGTATCAGCATTCACCACATTAAGGCCAAGTAAATTAAGAATCAAATTACAACAAGCAGTTGGACTAGGAGGATGTAACTATGATATAAAATTGCATGATTACCACAAGTATACAGCTTGGGAGCTAATAATCCATTGTCTATTATCACAGTCAGTGACAAACATAACAGGACCAAAATTAAACTTTCATAGTTGCATTACACCATAAACATAATGATAAACTTATATTTTGCTAATTTTATAGGCATATGGGTAAGATAACTTAGAACAAGTTAGAAGCTCAAAATTGCAATAATGAATCAAGAGATGAATTTACCTCATTAATTAAGTTGAGTTGTGGTCCTCGTGGAAACATTGGCATCATTAGTAGCAAGGCTCAACTTGGAAATTGCTGAAAAATAAAAAAAATAATTAAACACATTATTTTTATAAATTGTTTTATTAGTTCAATTAAATAAACATAAACAATAATTATTACCACACTCAAGTTTATCTAAAAAGTCATTATCTTCCTCCACATCAATGCAATTCTTCTTTTTAATCCAATCTTGAGCACATATGAGAGCTTCCACCATATGAGGAGACAATGAACTCCTAAATGAATCAAGAATGCGCCCAGTGCTAAATGCGGATTCAAGCAACAAGAGAAATGGGAATAGCCAACACATCACGGGCAATACGTGCAAGGATAGGGAATCTTGCACTATTAGCTTTCCACCACACCAAAATATCAAAAGACTCATCCGCTTCTTCCACATCTTCACCTAAATATTTGTCCAACTCTGATTTTTCTCCAAGTATCACTCTAGTCCTATTCTTTTTGAACTCATCCATGAGTCTATTTGTATTTTGGGATTCCATTGAATTAGAACCTTGGGATGACAGGTTACTTAAACTTAATGTGCCACTTGGCCCACTTTCTTGTGTTGAATACTTTTTTTTGTACTCATTAAACAAATCTTCCATTGCTTTCTTCACACCATCAGCAATACGCACAGTGAGATTATAAAAATGTTCTAAGAATCTCACAAACAATTTAGCCCTATTCCAATTCAAGTCCGTTGGAATATCTTGGCCCCCCATCTCTTTTACAAAGCCACAATCTTCAAATTCAAACCGATCAAAAGCTTCTTTGTACTTTAAGGCCGAACTTAAAATCAAGTAAGTAGAGTTCCATCTAGTTGGACAATCTAGACTTAAGCCTTTCTTGTCTTCAAGACCACAATACTCAATATAGTCCTTAAATGACTTGAGCCTAGCCGGGGACTGTTTTGCATACTTCACTGCACGCCTAACATTCTCAACAGATTTCTCAATCAAATTCAACCCATCATTCACAACACGATTAATAATGTGAGCTATACATCTCATGTGAATGAACTTACCACCCAAGACATTGGTTTTCCAAGATGTACATCTCTCTCTCAAGTAAGCAGCTGCCCTATCATTTGAGCTAGCATTATCGACGAAAGAAGTGTCATAACTTTTGAAAGTCCCCACTCTTTTAGACAAGACTCAACCATTTCCCCAATGTCCTTCCCCTTATGCTTGTGATGGTTCAAAAATTAAGATTTTCTTATGCAATTTCAATTTTCATCAATAAAATGGGCAAAGAATACACATATAATTCAAACGTTGATTGGAAGTCCAAGAATCAGTAGTGAGGCAAACACGTTCACAATTTTTTCTAAGGAATGTTTTCAGCTTAATTTGCTCATTATCATACAAACGAATGCAATCTCTAGCAAATGTAAAATGTGAAGGCAATCAAACCTAGGACATGCGCAGACTTACGTATAAGTCGTTTAAACCCATCTTTCTCAACATGTTTGAAAGGAAGCTCATCTACAATAAGATGGTAAGTAATGGTCGCCCTAACAACTTCTTGACAAACCACCAAGTGGTGAGTGTACTCTCACATGCCCTCCCCCCCACCCTCTTTAGTTTCTACAAGTTGGGGTTGAGCTTTATCCATGTTGATGGGATTTTTTACAAGTTCTAAAGTGATTTCTTAAAGCGGTAGTGCCATTTGAAGATGAATCAACAACTAATTCTTTTCCATAATAAGTACACTTACCTTTGATGACATTACCATCATTATCTTTAATCGGAATGAAGTGCCCTCACCCACACCTTGGATCTAGGTGCCATCCTCTTTCTTTCAGCCTTTACATTTTCCTCGACTATCCTGCACTTTTTGTAGATTGTCTCTATATTCGGGTGGGGGTGGGGGTGGGGTGGGAACACTATCACCCCTTCTTTCTCATGTCCAATACCAATTGCATCAAGGTCATCAAGGTCGGCTCTGCTCAGATCATCCACCATATGCAAATCGTTTAAAATACTTCTTGACATCATCTGAAAATTTCAAACAAATTACATTAACAAATAACAACGAATACTTCAAATCAATATATATAAATGCAATTACAACTCTTCAAGACTTCAAACTCATTGCAGAATCAAATATGTCACATACTGAAATATATTCTAACATTCAACATACATAAGAAAAACCTATAATTTTATATGTTGAAAGCTCACCTCTGTAATCAACCAAATGAATATCAAAATGATACATGAATCAAACAATGAAACAAGAACTTGCAACCATCCCTAACTCACTCATGACTCAACAACAAGCAATCTCACCCCACAATTTACATCAGAACTTTATAGCGATCAAAGGATGAAACCTTCCTACCTAGCGGCAAAGATTCATCGTAACTCAGAAGAAAAAATAGTAAGATATTCTCAAAAGTATAATTTCTAATTTCTTTTTCCTAATTTCTTTTCAAAACCTCAGAAAAACAGAAATTACACATGCACAAACACAATTACACAAAAATAAATACATATACAAACTAGAAATATGTGCATATAAACTGAGTTAAATAAAAAAATAAAAAACAAAAATTAAATAAGCCAGTAAGCCAGTAACCCACACTCTTATATAGCAAAAATGAATAAGCTAACAAGAATACAAGAATAAGATGCACTCAGCACTCATGCACTAAACTGACTAACTAAGTGAAGGTAAATAACAAAATTACCTTAACAAATGGAAACGATGAAGGCCTGAAGGGTCGCCGGTGTCGAGAGTTCGCGATGAAGGGTTGCCGGCGCCGAGAAGACGAGAGTTCGAGACTTGAGAGTTGAGGCTTGACTCTTGAGAGATCTCAGATCTGAGACTCTGACTCTAAGAGTTCGAGAAGACGACTAGATTTGAGAAGATGAGAGAGATCGTGAGATCTAATGAGAGATATCTCGATATGAGACCGAGCCGCCCTCGAGGTCCGAGATCGAGAGAGAGTGGAGTCTTCGCCTCTTCAATGGAAAATAGTCGAGTGAGAGTCTTCGCTCTCTTTTTACTTGTGACCGATCGATCAGTAACTCTATGAAAGGGCCGAGTAATTTCGAGTTGCTTGACTAGTTGATCGTGAATTTTAATTTAGTAAAGAGTTGTTCGGTTATTCGGTTTAACCGAATAACCCAAAATGATACCGTCATAACCCAACCGAAATCGCTATAAAAAATTGGATATAACCAAATATTGAAAATAACCAATTATCGAAAATTTTGGTTAGTTTATTTTGCCTTTCGGTTGAAATTCTATTATACCCGCTTTTACTCAGTCCCCAATCAGAATTAATTCCCAAAATTCATACAATATAATTCTCAACTTCTATTAGTTAATAACACATCTACCTTCTAATTTTACATCCTTATTCGACGTTAAACTTTATAAAATGCGAATAATTTAAACTTTTATGTCTTTTTACTTTAATTCCCTAATCAAAACCTTTATCATCTACATGTCTTTGAATCAATCTTATTTTATGATTCACTTTATCACCGTTATTATATAAAATTTTACATTTCAACCGATAACCTTTACATATCGATAACTCTAACTTTAGCTTTACAACTCAACATAAAACTATACATCATAAAACATTTAGTACATCTCATGAATCTTAATCATGGTATTAAGAAATAACAACTTTAGCTAAAATATTAATCTTCGAGTATTATTTCCGATCCACGCCATTCAAGTAGCACATATAGTGTTACCTTCAATCCTTAACTCAAGAAAATGGTTATTTGCAAGGTCGAGCTCGACAACCCAAAGAAAATCTAACAGCTTTTCATGCATCACGTAGCACATAATAACATGCTCAACATATATCTCATAAAAAGACCCCAAATTATTAATAAATGAAATTTATTTTCCTCTATTTATTATTTTGAAATAGTAAGGGTTGATTTGATTAATGTGGATAGTTATGGGTAAAATACGCAAATATTTCAAATAAGCAAGTGGTTATAAAATATTCATTATCGTTTGAATATATTCGTTTGTCGTGAATATTCGTATCGTTTGGGAATATTCGTATTTACGCACAAGCCTTTTTTGGGCCCCATAACTAAAAAGCGATCGATGAAGAAAACGACAAATATAAGTTGTTTATAAATAATCTGCCAGAAGTTGTTACCAAGTATCATTGCTGAATACCCGTGGTTAAAACACACTAATACGCCATTGTTTAACAAGAAGACACTTCAGATTGCACCAATTATTGATTCTTACGTAAGAAGGCACTACTCAATAATTGTTACAAGAATTACTATTCAAAGATTTTATTTTATCGATTCAATAATCACGATCGATATTTTATATTATCGTTGTTTCAATAAATTGTCATTACACAAGATTTTCCATTATCGGAGCAATAATTCATATTATCCTAATAATATTATTAGATAACATTATTGGCAATGTCTAGAAAGTTCTGCTCTAAGGAGAGGTTTGTCACCTAATCATACTACCAAGAAGTAGAGAGAAATCCTTATCGAAAGCCCCTCTTCCTGAAAACTACCGTCACAAAGATCGCGATTCTGTAATATTATTTGTGAATAATTAATTATTGATTTATATGATGAGGAAAATATTGATTTTATGTGGATATAGATGGAGAAAATTTTAATGTGACAATTGTTGAAAATTAATATTTTATCTTTTTCCGATAAAATAATTCATTTAAATATATTATTTTAATAATATATTAATCTATGATATTTTTATAATGAATGTGGATATATATAGTATATGAGGAGGAAGAGTATTTTGTGGCATTAAATGTTTAACACATATTTTGTGTGTCAGGTGGACACAATTATCGAATCAAATTTGATTATAAATGTAAAATCGCCTGCTTATGGATTTCTTTTACCAATTTCTGCTTGGAATTTGGAAAACTTTCTTCCGCAAAGTTGTAGAGAATTGAATTTCCTATAAAAAAAGTAGAGATTCAAATTTTTCTGATAAAAGGGCTATTTATTATGAATTATCAAGTTCAAGTTCAAATAATTGATTTTTTGAAGTTTAAAATATTTTTAATTACAAAAACGTTTTTTTTTTTTTTGAAACTCATTTAACATGTGTTTAGGAGGCTGAATTCAGATTGTTAGTAAAAGATGAAGTTGTTGGAAAATATATAATATTATTATATTAAATTTTCTACTTTGTTTCTAAAGATTTTCCTATAAATAGGTGCTTAGGTTAGAATTGAAAATCACACCGTAAATCAAGTTTTCTCTCTATATTATCGAGCGATTCTTGTGAGTATTTTGAGTATACTTTGAGTATTGCTATACTACTGCAAAGTTCAAGTCATAGCCTATATCCTGTTTCAACTAGAAGTATCGCCTTTCGAGGTAAGGATGTTATTTTATTCAAAATGATATTATTTCTTCAATATCATTATGCCAAATATCGGTTGAAATTTTATCAAATTTGAACTTTTTCATGCTCGGGTTACTATTCATGAGTTACTATTCACGAAGTTACTATTCATGAGTTACTATTCACGAAGTTACTATTCACGAAGTACTATTCACGTACTATTCACGGTTGAAGATGTTTTTTTGTGAAATTTCTATCTTTTGGTGTCTGAGTTACTATTCACGATACTAAGACTATTCACGATACTAAGACTATTCACTTAATACTAAGACTATTCACCAAAAAATGAAATTTCTTCTTTTTCGTCCAAATATCTATTATGGATACTAGCTTTGATCAGATCCATGTTTTGATCATTCTCAATTTTACTCCACTGATTACTTATGAAGTATTTTTTGAACTCGATTGTTTAAAATACTTAATCCTTAATATTTGTTCTTTTGTTTCACCGATTCGCTTTTTTTAAAATATTTTTCATCATCCTCACCCTAAATGATGATATTATCAATATCTTCGGCCTCAGTAGTGCAAAAGATGAATGATTTTCGATGAATATCTTTCGCCCGTAGGCAAAGATGAAAAAGTGCGAGATTTATACATACACCGATCGATTAATATCTTCGGCCCGTAGTGCAAAAAGATGAACAGTGTTTAGATGAATACGACTAATCGATGAATATCTTCGGCCCAGAGTAAAGATGAATATTTGATTCCGTATATATATCGATTGATGTTACAGGATAAAATATCGACGATGAACTTTTAAATTCATATATAAAGATAGTAGTTTGCATTCTCTACTTAACTCTTCTAATGAATTATTATTTCCACCGCAATGTTGATTTAAACCGGTCATTTATCAGATTCTATTAGATTTTTCCTCGTTGAGACTAACGATAATTTGTCAGATATATTATCTTAGTCATAATATTCTTTACCGGGCTAGTCGAGCTCACCCTTTTCCTTTTTGTTCCATTTTTCTTCTCGTGAGGCGCAGAATGTAATGAGTACTAGCTAAAATGGAATGAAGGTTCTAGAGAGAGTTGTTTAGTAGTCCTCACCATTTTTGTAAAATAATGTATCAATAATTATGATGAGGGATTTATTTGCAGGATATCATTCTAGACAATAATATCTTTAAATTCAAACTCATATGTTAGCTCGATTTTGCATTTATATGTTGTATTAATAAAGTCAGAAGTTATTTCGCATCATGTATTCAAGCACTCGTAAATGGGTCGATGGAATGGACCTATTTTGGGGGCGCCACAGCTGGTATCGTAGCTAGGATACGATCTCCAAGTGAGATCGTGAATAGAACTAGAGGGAGAGACGAGTAAATCCTTCGCTAAGGTGTCCTACCTAAGCTTATTTGTTAGTTGGTTAAGATATAGGATATTATGTGATATATCGATTTCTTTAATTAACCCTTGTTTTATGACAAAGATTTGAGAATGTCGAATCGAGAATATTAACAAAGGAGTAAATGAGACCGTGGAGATGCCTCAGACTTACCAACGAGGAGAACGTGCAACAGTCGGGCAATGTACCTCCCCATGAACAACACCAATCGAGCGTATGATGATGAACGAGGGATGTTTAGAAGCTTTTTGCAGCTCATGCAAAATCGCATTTAGGAGACTCGTGTTCAAAATACAGAGGAAATGATAGCAATTACTGCGTGGTCACAACAAGCAGCTCAAAGAGTCAGACCACCGTAATTTAAGGGAAAGCCGATCCGATCAAGGCGAAACACGGGTCAAACAAATTACCAAGATATTCGATGTCTCGGGATGCACGGAGGAACAGTAAAGTTCCATTCGCCACCTTTTATGTTCCGTGAACGAGGCAGACATCGGTGGAATCAGAAGCGCATCCATCCAAATTGCACTCAAAGATGTCATGGAGACGCTTCAAAAATAGCCTCAATGACAAGTACTTCCCCGAAGTATTCATTATACGAAGGAAGTGGAGTTTATTAGACCGAGCAGTAATAATACGACGGTGTCCCAAAGACGAGGCGAAGTTCATGAGTTATCCAGTTCAGCACCTCATTTGGTGGAGAATGAGGAACGATGACGCGATGTTTCGAGAGGTTTGAAACCCAAGATACGCCAAGATCTCATTTCTCATAAATTTTCTCTCTATTCAGATGTTGTCACAATGGGCTCATTGTTAGAGCGAGATAACGAGTACGCTCAACCGAGGGACCATAACCAGATCATATCAAGATAAGAAATATCATCGTAATAACGATAACCAAATGGAGAAAGAAGAATACTTGACAAAGGCAGAACCACTCGTGGTAATCGTATGCCATGAAAATAGAAGAAGCGAAGCCTGGAGGAGATTTTAAAAGAGGAGATTCAACAACGACCATGTGAAGACGCCAACACCAAGAAGAATCGGTTTCCAAGGAGGAGAAAAAGACCACCGGTCAGATGTTACAAATGCGGAAAGAGGGATATATCACCCAAACCGCCCACAACAGCTTAAGGTATGCTATAATTGTGGAAAAGAAGGACATATCGCCGAGATCAGACGATATCGAAACCAAACCAAATGGAATGGTGACTCAAAAGGATGTCCCGTAAAAGTCAAAGTCAACGCCTCGAAGAGCGCTTGTCGCGTGACTTCATTAAAATGCGAGAACCCGAACGGTTAGCACGGTTAGTTAATTATAAATTTTGCGAAGTTTATACCTTACTAGATACCCGGCTTCTACCCATTCTTTATCTCTTCTTCGCTTGCGCCAACGCTTGAACTCGACTACACGAGAAATTAGATTTCACCTATTTATGGAGACTCTGCTAGAGAAACTTTCATTACATCCGTTGTTTAGAAATCTTGCTTGATTCAGTCAGGCACTATCACATTACCTCGTTAACCTTATTTCTATAGAGATATTTGCTTTTGATGTGATTTTAAGGTTAACTACTCATCACGCCAAAATTGATTACTTTCGTAAGGTCATAGTTTTCATATTCCTAAGCAACTCCGTTATTCAATTCAAGCAATCAAACCATCAGAGTCAAACATTTTCATATCAAGCCATGAAGTCATTCGCTTATTACTTGATGTCAAGTTTTCTTAGTCCATGTTATGGATTTGAATAAAGACACGCCGATTTGAATAATATTCCCGTTGTTATTGATTTTTCCCGACGATTTCAAGAATTTCTCGCTTACTCCCAAAGACCGATATTAAATTTTGTATCGACTTTCAACCCTAGACAAAACTCATTTCTAAAATCTCATATCGAATGGCTCCTATCAACTTCGTGAGTTAAAATTCAACTATAGAATTTGGTACCGAGCCTTTTATCCGGTGACTTCCTTCAGGAATGCACCGCCGCCGCATTCGTAGGGACACCATATTCGCATGATAGTAAACCGATAGGTGTCATCAGAACGCATATCCAAGGTCGATATGAGTCACAATGAGAACAACCTAAGCTTCAGAATCAAATACGTAGCTTTCAGGCTTAGTTGGTTATTATCGAGATTCATCAAGGATATTCTCAATCGCTATTCCATTAACGCAAATTGACTCAGAGAGATACAAAATTCGAATGGAGCAAGGAATGTGGAAGAGCTTCAAGAACTCAAGAGGAGACTCATTTCAAAGACATGTTCACCACGCCATCCCGGAAAAGCGAACGTGGTAGCCGACGTGTTTGAGTAGTAAGATCGATACAAGCACGAAAATGACGATATCACAAAGACTCATTTCAGATAATTTACAAATAATAGAGATGGAGATGAAAACTCTAGGTACCCACGTGATGATATACGAGTATAATCGACTTTTAATCGATAAAGTTAAAGTCGCTCAAGCCACACACCGAGTCGATGAATTTGAAGAAGGAGGTGCAAGAAGTCATTATTTCAAAAGCGAGAATCTATGAGGTGAGGAAAGCTCAAACCTTCGATTTATTAATCCATTTGAAATTCTCGATCGAATAGAACCGCGGCCTATAGACTCTCGCTTTTACCGCCAAGTACGACGCGTGTTCATAACGCTTTTCACGATCGATGTTACGTAAATATGTGGACGAATTCAACCACGCTATCGAAGTTAGAACCCACGAGATAGTCAAGACTTAACGCACGAGGAGGTACCACCAAGATCTTGATAGAAAGAACATGTCCTATGTGACCGAGGTTATACCACAAGTTAAAGTTTTGTGGAGAAACCATGCTATCGAGGAAATGACCGAGTTGGAAACGGAAATGAAAGCGAGGTATTCTCATCTTTTCAAACACCAGTGTACGTACGCCAATTTCGAGGACGAAATTTCATAAGGAGGGAGGTCAGAAGACCCCAAATTATTAATAAATGAAATTTATTTTCCTCTTTATTTATTATTTTGAAATAGTAAGGGTTGATTTGATTAATGTGGATAGTTATGGGTAAAATACGCAAATATTTCAATAAGCAAGTGGTTATAAAATATTCATTATCGTTTGGAATATTCGTTTGGTCGTGGAATATTCGCATCGTCTGGGAATATTCGTATTTACTTGCAAGCAGCAGCCTTTTGGGGGCCCCATAACTGGAAAAGCGATCGATGAAGAAAACGATAAATATAAGTTGTTTATAAATAACTACAGAGTTGTTACTGCAAATACCGTTGAATACCCGTGGTTAAAACACACTAATACGCCATGTTGAACAAGAAGATACCAGATTGCACCAATTATTGATTCTTACGTAAGAAGGCACTACTCAATAATTGTTACAAAGAATTACTATTCAAGATTTTATTTTATCGATTCAATAATCACGATCGATATTTTATATTACCGTTGTTTCAATAAATTGTCATTACACAAGATTTTCCATTATCGAGCAATAATTCATATTATCCTAATAATATTATTAGATAACATTATTGGCAATGTCTAGAAAGTTCTCGCTTTAAGGAGAGGTTTGTCACCTAATCATGCAACAAAGAAGGAGAGATCCTTATCGAAAGCCCCTCTTCCTCGAAACTACCGTCACAAGATCGCGATTCTCAGAATATTATTTGTGAATAATTAATTATTGATTTATATGATGAGGAAAATATTGATTTTATGTGGATATAGATGGAGAAAATTTTTAATGTGACAATTGTTGAAAATTAATATTTTATCTTTTTCTCGATAAAATAATTCATTTAAATATATTATTTTAATAATATATTAACTATGATATTTTTATAATGAATGTGGGATATATGAGTATATGAGGAGGAAGAGTATTTTTGTGGCATTAAATGTTTAACACATATTTTGTGTGTTGGTGGACACAATTATCGAATCAAATTTGATTATACCAGAAAATCGCCTGCTTATGGATTTCTTTTACCAATTTCGCTTGAATTTGGAAAAACTTTTCCGCAAAGTTGTAGAGAATTGAATTTCCTATAAAAAATCGCGAGATTCAAATTTTCTGATAAAAGGGCTATTTATTATGAATTATCAAGTTCAAGTTCAAATAATTGATTTTTGGAAGTTTAAAATATTTTTAATTACAAAAACGTTTTTTTTTTTTTTGAAACTCATTTAACATGTGATTAGGAGGTTGAATTCAGATTGTTAGTGTGGGCGATGATGAAGTTGTGGAAAATTATAATATTATTATTATTAAATTTTCTTACTTTGGTGTTCTAAGATTTTCCTATAAATAGGTGCTTAGGTTAGAATTGAAAATCACACCGTAAATCAAGTTTTCTCTCTATATTATCGAGCGATTCTTGTGAGTATTTTGAGTATACTTTGAGTATTGCTATACTATGCAAGTTCAAGTCATAGCCTATATCCTGTTTCAACTAAAGTACTCGCCTTTCGAGGTAAGTGGATGTTATTTTATTCAAAATGATATTATTTCTTCAATATCATTATGCCGAAATATCGGTTGGAAATTTTTATCAAATTTGAACTTTTTCATGTTCTGGGTTTACTATTCATGAGTTACTATTCACGAGTTACTATTCACGAAGTTACTATTCACGAGTACTATTCATTACTATTCACGTTACTATTCACGTAAGCGTGAAGATGTTTTTTTTTGTGAATTTCTATCTTTTGGTGTCTGAGTTACTATTCACGATACTAAGACTATTCACGATACTACATACTATTCACTTAATACTACACTATTCAATTTAAAAAATGAAATTTCTTCTTTTGTCCAAAATATCTATTTATGGATACTAGCTTTGATCAGATCCATGTTTTGATCATTCTCAATTTTACTCCACTGATTACTTATGAAGTATTTTTTGAACTCGATTGTTTAAAATACTAATCCTTAATATTTGTTCTTTTGTTTCACCGATTCGCTTTCTTTAAAATATTTTTTCATCATCCTCACCCTAAATGATGATATTATCAATATCTTCGGCCCAGAGTAAAAGATGAATGATTTCGATGAATATCTTCGCCCAGTAGTGCAAAAAGATGAACAGTGTCGAGATTTAATACGACTTAATCGATTAATATCTTTCGCCCAGTAGTAAAGATGAACAGTGTTTAGATTTAATACGACTAATCGATGAATATCTTCGGCTCAGAAGTAAAAGATGAATATTTGATTCCGTATATATATCGATTGATGTTACAGTGATAAAATATCGACGATGAACTTTTAAATTCATATATGTAAGATAGTAGTTTGCATTCTCTACTTAACTCTTCTAATGAATTATTATTTCACCGCAAGATTGATTTTAAAACCGTCATTCTATCAGATTCTATTAGATTTTTCCCTGTTGGAGACTAACGATAATTTGTCAGATATTATCTTAGTCATAATATTCTTTATCGGGCTAGTCGAGCTCACCCTTTTCCTTTTTGTTCCATTTTTCTTCTCGTGAGGCTAGAATGTAATGTAGTACTAGCCTGGGGTATGGAAATGAAGGTTCTAGAGAGAGTTGTTTAGTAGTCCTCACCATTTTTGTAAAATAATGTATCAATAATTATGATGGGGATTTATTTGCGGATATATCGCCTAGAAGACAATATCTCAGATTTAAACTCACAAGATATATGTTGTTGTAATAATAAAAATGTATTAGTTATTTTTCGCATTTTCAGCTCATGCAAAATCGCACGAGGGAGACTCGTGTTCAAAATACAGAGGAAATGATAGAATTCACTAAGGTCATATAGCAAAGCAAGCTCAAACAATGGGACCACCTGTAATTTAAGGGAAAGCCGATCCGATCACGGCTGAAACACGGGTCAAACAAATTACCAAGATATTCGATGTCTTGGGATGCACGAGGAACAGAGGTTCCATTCGCCACCTTTATGTTCCGTGGCGAAAGCGCACCATCATGGGGAGTCTCAGGAAGCTGCACTCCATCCAAATTAAAGACTCAAAGATGTCTCTGGGAGACGCTTTCAGAGTTATTTAATGACAAATACGCCCTCGAAAGTGTTCATTATGAAGGAAGTGGAGTTTATTAGATCGAGCAGTAATAACACGACGGCAGTCCCAAAGACGAGGCTAAGTTCATGAGTTATCCAGTGTTTGCACCTCATTTGGTGGAGAATGAGGAACGATGACGCTGATGTTTCGAGAGGTT